>CM073464.1:63303869-63876369 GCA_037074535.1 Gleditsia sinensis
TTAAATATTTTTGAACTAACTATTGGGCTTGATCACCTCAATAACAGCATAACTTTGTTTTTTCCACAGAAGGAAATGACACCACTAAGGAGGAATCCAGCAACCAATACAGAGGAAACCCTGCACAACCTTGCCACGGCAATTCGAGACCAAGTCATGACCACTAACCAAATTTTACAATATATCCAGAATGCTAATAACCCAAATGGTGAGAATGGTGTTAACAACTGGATGACTGGAAAAGATATGGCATATCCGAGTTCCCTAGGACTAGACCACCTTGTTTCCAAGGTGGCTAAGACCCAACGGTAGCCGCAAGGTGGATAAGGGAAGTAGAGAAAATCTTTGAAGTGATGGGCTATACTGAAGAGCAGCAAGTTATTTTTGCTGCATATATGTTAAAGGATGAAGCAGAATACTGGTGGCGTGGAGCTAGAGAAATTTTAGCTCATCAGGGAAGACAGATCACCTGGCAAGTATTCAAGGATATTCTTTTTGAAAAGTACTTTCCAAGTACTGTACGGGCAGAGAAAGAGATCGAATTTCTCCAACTCAGGCAAGGCAGCATGACCGTGGACCAGTATATCGCAAGGTTCGAGGAGCTATCTAAGTTCTCCTCTTATCTGCGATATAACCCAAATGAAGCATGGAAGGCGGTTAAGTTTGAAGCGGGACTAAACCCGGAGATAAAGAATGTTGTTATAGCTATGGAGATAAGGGAGTTTGTACCTCTGATAAATAAATGCAGACTCCTGGAAAAGAGTTTAAGGGAAGTGGAGGACGAGAAGCAAAGGCGAAACCTATGGAAGAGGAAGAAAAATTTTCTTAACCCTAGAAAGAACGTGAGAAGAAGTGGATATGGAGCTGGTAAGAGGCCATTGACTGCGGGTCCTAGACCTTTTCAACAAGACCTCGCCCCAGTCAAGTGTGCTAAGTGCGGACGCATGCATGGTAACCAGCCATGCTACATGGGATAAGATGTCTGCTTCAATTGCGGACAGAAGGGACATTTTGCAAGAAACTGCCCACAGAATGTGGGGAAGCAGCCAGAACAGAGGCCTTAGGTGAAAGGAAGGGTTTTCACCCTGAGCGACCAAGAGGCAGCTCAATCTTCTGAAATGATTCAAGGTACATGCTATATATATGGATTTGCTCTTATGGTGTTATTTGACTCTGGTGCTAGTCATTCATTTATATCGGAAGAATGTATTAGAAAGTTTCAGTTTTCTATTTCTGAAACTCCCTATGAGCTATCCGTAGTAACCCCTACAGGGGAACGAGTATTAACTTCCTCTGTATGTAAAGACTGTCAAGTCACTATCCAGGAGAAAACTTTTTCTGTAGACCTCGTCTGTTTACCTTTAAGAGGTATTGAGGTCATTCTAGGGTTAGACTGGATGTCTAGAAATCGAGTCTTGCTGAATTGTTGTAACAAGATCGTTGAATTTCTACCTCTTACTCCGAAAGAGGAGGTCCAGTTATTTATGCTAAATGCCAATCAAGTTAATAGGGAGTTGAAGAATGGAGTACTTGGATACATTCTCTTGTATTTATCAAACCTAGAAGTTGAATCGAAACTTGATGAAATCCCAAGATCAAGATCACCTCAATTAGAGTTAAAATGA
This sequence comes from Gleditsia sinensis, assembly GCA_037074535.1. Classification (NCBI taxonomy): domain Eukaryota; kingdom Viridiplantae; phylum Streptophyta; class Magnoliopsida; order Fabales; family Fabaceae; genus Gleditsia; species Gleditsia sinensis. The sequence goes on from CM073464.1 coordinate 63,305,495, forward strand.
GGGAGTTATGCTCTGCTTATTGAGCAAAAGTCACAAAACACGGCCAGGCCGTGTTTTAGGTGCTTCAAGCACGGGTTAGCCGTGTTCAAGGCTGTTTTTGAGTACAGTTGAAGTATTTTTAAAAGCATGGCAGTGTCCTGAAACATGGCCAGACTGTGTTGGAAGCTGGTGAAGCCTATTTTCAACATTTTTATACTCTAGATGAACCTCTTTAATTATAGGGTAATAGTAGAAATCAAAATGGAGAAAAATGCTCTATAAATTTGTAAGAACATGTGTTAGAAATGATATAAATAAGAAGAAATTGACTAAAAGCCAAGCATAAAGAAAATGAAGAGATGAAATTAATATTTAAAAAAAGAAGACGAATCTTATAAATGAAAATAATAAATAACTAGTATATGCCATAGCCATTACCATTGTATGAACTTCTTACCATCTTAAGTGTGAAATTCTAACATAGAAATATTTTATAAAGTGATATTTGAAATTGTTATGTTCATGGCATGATTACCAATGATTTATGGTAATAGTTATATTTTGATGAACATACTTGTTATTGAAAGCATATTTTTTGCTATCATTGTGAAAAGAAAAGAAATGAGCACAGTCACATGGCAATTCGTGTGGTACACCAGTAGGGGACGCCCTACCAACGGTTATGATCATGTTAATGAGAAAAGAAAGAGAAAGTAGGCCATGTTGAAGGGAGCGAGAAAAACTCGTACCGGAGAGTAGAAAATACTCACCCTGATCGGGGTAGTTTGATATGAGAATAAATTGATAGTCATCATATGATATTCTGAAAGTAGTTAATCCTGTCATACATATCATTACTGTATGATTCTTATGTGCATAGATATAATTTATTCATGTGACCAAAGATATTTTCTGTAGTTTATACAGCTGAACATGACATGATGAACTATATTGATGGTAAATTATGATTTATTGTTGAATCTACTGGGATTTAATTCTCACTATATTTCCATATCATGTTCAGAAGAATAATTATGTAGATTTTCTCTATGACACTTATTATTTCCATACGTTGGATCGAGGTGCCCTACCTTGGGCAACTACCAGTTATATAAGATGTATCTGTCGTAGATGTGACTGAGATTCCGGAAGTAGTCGACATAGATGATTAGAGCTAATATGTATCTTTGTACAAATGTTTGTAAAATAATGGTGTGTATGGAAACTTAGTATTGTATCACTGTTAATAACAATTATGCTTGGTTAAAGGGATTATTATTACGAGTTAAGTGGTTAGAATTAAAGTAGTAATAACTTCATGAAATTTTACAAATATAAATTTTTTTTTTATTACATTTACATAAATGGAGTTGTTACACTCTCAATATACTCAATTCACTCATTTGTTATGCGTACAGTAACCGATCGACTATAGTCACAATAATTGATCAGGTAATGTGAGTATATCACCCTCTTACCCCTTCACATTACCATTGTCACTCGGTTGGAGTAGCTCTCCCTGGGCTCATTCAAGTTAATAGGGCATCCCCTACTCAATACTGTCTCAATTCATACAACTCGTCGATGTTCATCAGTACACACACACACACACACACAGATACATATGTATATACATATGTACATATGTATATACATATGTATACATATATACATATGTACATATGTATATACATATGTATATACATATATACATATGTACATATGTATATATGTATACATATGTATATATATATATATATGTAGATATGTATATATATGTATATATACATATATATATATATATATATATATATGTATATATGTATATACATATGTATATATGTATATATATATATGTGTGTGTGTATATATATATGTGTGTATATATATGTATATACACATATATATAAATGCATATTTATCAAATGTAATGTATAATTATCAAGCAACTCGCTATGAGCTTTACGCTTGCCATTCAATCGTAATAAACAACTTTACCAAATAATGATAAATACATTTAGAACTACATATTCAATGAGTTTCAAAATTTATTTGCAAAACCATACTTTTTTTGAATTATGTGCCAGTTCATAAATAAAGCAAATATTTTAACACATTTCAGAAACTTATAATAGCATAAATAATTTGTAAACATAACCAATTATATATTTAAAATTCAAAAAAAGCATAGGATAAGTCATAGAAAGAATTATCTACTCACAAGATAAAGCTCCAGATTGAACAACCCTAAAATGTACTTTTTCAATTCAAATTTGACCAAATAAATCTCAAAAACATGTCCGAAAGGTCTAAAAACTTAGAAAATGAATCCAAAAGTTTGATCAACGTCAGTCAATGATGGTTACTGTTCACGGCCAAAAACAGTGTTACATTGACCGAAATTACTATTCATGCCAGTCGGATTTACTGTTCACACATACCAAAATTACTATTCATGCTAGTTGGAGTTACTGTTAATGACACTAAAAGTTATCAGATGACTATGAAACTTCATATTCTATAGTTTAGCTATCTCCTAAATCCATCTATAGCGTCAGATTTTCTATTTGAGATATATAAATTGGAGTTTCAGAGTTTACCTTTTTTAAAGATTTTTTACTTCCGACTTATGGCGATTCTTCGGCTGATTTGAAAAATTGTTCGGCCAATATCGTAATACTCTTCCTCCTGAATCCAGTGGTACCCTTAGTTTTAAGATCGGATGCTAAAAAATACTCCAGATCTAGAGAGAAAAAACGAAGGAGAAAGAGTGAATAGTAATCTCTCGATAAACCTACAGAAGATTTTTAAAAAATGATGGAAGGACCAAATAGAAATTTGCTAATTGTTGAAGGAAGTCTTTTTAATTTTATTATTTACATTTTGACCCCTAAAATTTTAGAAAATTACACTTTGATCCAAAAAATATTAATAAGTTTTCATTTCATCCTTAAAACATTTCAATTACATCCCTACTCCTTTATTTCTTTTAATAATCCATACATAAATGAAAATTATTAAATTTTAGGGATGTTACATTCTTCCCCCTTAAGAAATTCGGTCCCCGAATTTCAAACCATCTGGAGAATGAAGTCAAGGCATAAATTACTGTTATTAACCTTACTACTAAAGTTATTGGGGATATCTCTTTTGTATATCATCTTTACTTTCTAAGAAGTCTTTTCACTCGAGTGATTTTTTCATATAACATTAACCATAGAAATTGATAGAGATCAAGGTGTTGTCAAAGCTACTATAAACTATTCCCAAGATCCTTTGCAAGGGATAGGCGGTCCAATGACTAGGAGCAGGGCGAAGCGGGTCAAAGAAGCTTTACTGGGCTTGATCTTGGATGTGCAGACTAAAGAGGAAGTTGTGGGGTCAAGTCAAGACATCAAGTGAGCCATACTTTGTATCCTTGAGAATGGCATTAAAGAGGGCAGTTCAAAGGCCCAATAAAGTTTGTTGGATCTTGAAGACAACTAGCTCAAATCTGCATTGACTTAAGATATAGTATGAGCTTTATGTTATAGGTTTTGTTTTGGATATTATTAGTATTTGGACCTATTCTTTATGCTGGCCAATTAGTAGTTTATTGCTAATTGAAATTTATTTCTTTCAGAGAGGAGAACGGATTTTGAATCTCATGGGAGGATTAAATTATTTTTACTTAAGTCAAATAAGATAGTAGGAATGGTTAAAATGACATTTAATTTATGTAATTAATGGAGATGGCATTAGTGTAATTATGGATGATAGCAAGGGCATTTTGGAGATAAAGAGGTGGTAGGTAGGGGGTAAGTAGGGAAAAAATAAAATAAAATAAAATAATAGGAAGATAAGAAGGAGAAGGGGAGGGAGTGACAAAGGGAAAGAGAAGAAAAAGAAAAGGAGAAAAAGAAAAGGAAAAGGAGAAAAAGAAAGGGGAAGAAGAGAAAAGGGGAAGAAAAAGAAGAGAAAGACGAAGAAGAGAAAGAGGAAGAAGAAGGAGAAGGAAGAGTAAAGAGAAATCAAAGAATCAAGCACCGAGTTTAAAGGAATTTGAGGTAGGTTTAACATCTTCTAATAAATTTTTGTACAAAATTATATATACATTTTTAGATTTGTTTAGATGTGATTTTGGATAACATGTGGTTTGGATGTTTATATGAAATTATGTTTTGGATATTTGGACATGCATATGGGTGCATGGGATTATATAAAAGAAAATCAAAGGAGAAGATAAATTAAGCTGAATTTCGGAATAATTGGGGAAGCTTCGATTTTTGGAATTTTGGGAAAATTTGGTAAAGATTTTAAAGAAATGGTCAACATATGAATTGTAGATATATGTCTCACGGATCTATGGGCTTTAGAATTACTTAATTTAGAGTTCATATGAGGAAGATATGGCTGGTTAATTGAGCAGAGGACAAAATTCAGAATAATAAAAATAAGCATTTTTGTTTTAATTTTAGGGGAATAATCCGTAAAGAATATGAAGAAATGGTAAACAAAAAAGTTGTAGATAATTTGTCTTAGATTTCTATAGGATTTGAAATCACCTCAATCAGAGTTCATATGAGGGAGATATAATTAAATAAGTGAAGAAAGGTCACAGAACACGGCCAGGCCGTGTTCTGGGTTGCTTCAACACGGGTAGGCCGTGTTCGGGGTTATTTTTAAGCATGTTTGAGTATTTTTCAAGCATGTCCGTGTCTTGAACATGGTCAGGCCGTGTTGGGTGATGGATTATCATACTTTTCACTGTTTTATATCTAAAAATAATCTTATTTGTTGTAATATTTTTAAAAAACATATATTCAAGAAAAATACTTTTAAAATGATGATTTTGGTATCTACAATTTACTCTTTTTCTTTATTTGATTTAAAATGAATTATATTGAATATTAGTATGTGATTAATGATTATTAATCATTTGGTATAAAAATAATGCATCATATTATGAAAGTAATTAAATGGCAAGCGTAAAACTCATGAAGAATTGCTTGATAGATGTATATTGTATTTGATGAATATGAATTTTTATATATACATTTAATATGTATGGATGAATATCGACGGATTGTATGGCTTGAGACGGTACCGAGTAGGGGACGCCCTATTAGCCTGAGTGAGCCAAGGGAGGGCCGCTCCAACCGGGTGTCAGTGGTAATGTGTGGAGGCAGGAGGGTGATGTGCTCACATTCTCTGATCACTTATTGTGACTGTAGTCGATCGGTCACTATGCATATAGCAAATGAGTAAATTAAAACCCGTGATAGGGCTGAGCATTAGAAAAAAAATAGACTTCTAGTGCATGTGTAGTATGATAATTATGCATAAACAAAAATTATGATTTTATCCCAAAATTTTGATATTTTTCTGTAGCTTATACAGCTGAACATAACTCCTATTTTCTCATCATATTTTATTTATGTTAAATCTACTGGAAACCTTTGTTCTCACTATTATTGTGGTATTATGTTCAGATAAAAAGAAATGAGATGCAACACAAAATGACGTTACTGATGGAGATCTAAATGTCAGCACCACCTCCTCACCCTTTGTATTTCAAGGGTGAAGTTTTGTATAAAGACTCTTAATTATGTACTGAAATGTTGTATTGTATAAATATAATATGTGTGAGGTTTGTAATATATATGTAAACATGTATATTGTGTTTTGAAATGTTGTATTGTATAATTATAACATGTATGAGGTTTATAATAAATATGTATATATATATATATATATATATATTGTGTTTATACATATGGTGTATTTAACATGCGTATCGAAAAAAAAACCCAGACGTTACAAAGTTGGTATCAGAGCGGTCAATCTTAGGCGACTATGGGGTGGGTGGTCCCCTAGATTGACTTAAAGGAGTCTTGAATAGTTATGTGGAAATGTTGTGTAAGGTAGCAGATAAATACAGTAGAAAAGTACTAGTATTTCCTATTTATATTCTTGTGTCGGATGCTGGCGACAGTCTAAAAGCAGTCAAGGATGAAAAGGAGAGGCGGACTCAGTGGAAGCGGAAGAGAGAGTTCCCAGTTATGGATAGAAATACTAGAGGGAAGAATATCATGAGAGGTAAACAACCAGCAACTATGGAACCCAGACCTTTTCTAAAAAATCCGGCAACGGGTCAGTGTGGAAAATGTGAGAAATTCCATGGGAATAATCCATGTTATTTTGATTCAGTTACTTGCTACCAATATGGACAGAAGTGGCACATGGCACGATATTGTCCACTGGGAAGAGGGAAAGGTATTGCATGAACTCAACAAACGACAGGAAGAGTTTTCACCTTGAGCAGTGCTGAAGCAAAGACAGCTCCTGATTTGATGCAAGGTACGTGCTGTATCAATAATTTGTCTCTGAATGTATTGTTTGATTCTGGCGCGAGCCATTCTTTCATAGTAATAAAATGTGTGGGGAAATTACAAAACTCTATTGCGGAGTTACCATACGAGTTAACGGTGGTGACACCTACAAGAGGAAAAATAATTACCTCCTCAGTGTGTTTGAATTGTCACATTGTATTAAATGACAGATCCTTTGTAGTGGATCTGATCTGTCTACCTCTGGACGGTATAGATGTCATCTTGGGTATGGATTGGTTAAGTCAGAACCGAGTTCTATTGGATTGCTGCAATAAGACTTTTGAGTTTCTCTCGGACCCACCGGAGGACCAAAAGTATAGCATTATTAGTGCTCACCAACTCTATAAGGAGATGAGGATGCAGATTTGAAATGTGTTTTCTTGTATACCATCAACCCGAGTATGAAACGGGAATTGCTTGAGATTCTAGTAGTCCTTGAATTTCCAGAGGTTTTTCCCTCTGAAATTTCTGAACCTCTACCGAAGAGAGAAGTTAAATTTTCCATCGATCTAGCACCAGAGGCGAGGCCTATTTCTATCACTCCCTATAGAATGTCTCCTGTGGAACTACAAGAGCTGAAGAAGCAGATTGAAGAGCTGTTAGAAAAGAATTTTATCAGACCTAGCATATCACCTTGGGGAGCACCTATATTATTTGTAAAGAAGAAATATGGCAGTTTGAGATTGTGTATTGATTATAGGCAATTGAATAAGGTGACTATTAAGAATAAGTATCTGTTACCTAGAATAGACGATCTATTAGATCAATTAAAGGGAGCTACTATTTTCTCTAAGATAGACTTGAGGTTAGGATATCATCAGATCGGAGTTAAAGAAGAAGACATTCCAAAAATAGCTTTCAGAACTCGGTATGGACACTACAAATTTTTAGTCATGCCTTTTGGGGTCACAAATGCACCTGTAGTCTTTATGGACTATATGAATCGCATTTTTAGACCTTACTTGGATCAATTCGTAGTAGTGTTCATGGATGATATTTTAATCTACTGTAAGAGTGAGGAAGAACACAACCAGCATCTTCAATTAGTACTTCAAGTCTTGAAGGAAAAGAAACTTTTTGCTAAGTTGGAAAAATGTGAATTTTGGCTAGAAGAAGTAAATTTTTTGGGTCACGTAATTTCTAAAGATGGTGTGTCGGTGGATCCCAGTAAAACTGAAGCAGTGCTGAAATGGGAGAGACCAAAAACTGTGACTGAAATTAGAAGTTTCTTGGGTTTAGTAAGATATTACAGAAGGTTTATACAGGGATTCTCTCAAATAACTTTGCCTTTGACTCGATTGACCAGAAAAGGAAGTCTCTTTAATTGGACTGAAGAATGTGAGAATAGTTTCCAAGAGCTTAAAGTCAAATTGACTTCTCCACCTGTTCTAGTTGTTCCTAACCCTTCTGGATGCTTTGTAGTCTATACAAATGCTTCCAAGAAAGGTTTAGGTTGTGTTTTGATACTAGAAAGTAGGGTAGTTGCTTATGCGTCTCGACAATTGAGACCGTATGAGGAGAACTATCCTACTCATGATTTAGAGTTGGCTGCTATAGTTTTTGCCCTGAAGATGTGGAGACACTACTTGTATGGAGCTGTATTTGAAATATACAGTGATCATAAGAGTTTAAAGTATCTCTTTGACCAAAAAGAATTGAATATAAGGCAAAGAAGGTGGATGGAATTCATTAATGATTACAAATTTGAATTAAAGTATCACCCAGGGAAGGAAAATGTAGTAGCTGATGTGTTGAGCTGGAAGTCGTTGCATTTAAGTCAAATACTGATAAAAGAAATGGAGCTAATTGAGAAATTCAAAAATTTGAAATTATCAGTTATGACTGTCCCTGGTAGTTTGATTGTTAGTAAATTAAAAATTGAAAGTGACTTGAAGACTCAGATTAAAGAAGCGCAGACACATGATCAATTTTTATAAGATCGAAGAGATCAGCCTGACTTTGCAATGTCAGAGGATAGAATTATTATGTACTGGGGCAGAACATGTATACTACAAGGAGAGAATTTGAAGGCTAAGATTCTGGAAGAAGCTCATCAAAGTAAGTATACAATCCATCCAGGATCTACAAAAATGTATCAAGATTTGAAAAGATTATACTGGTGGCCAGGAATGAAGAGAGACATTGCTGAATATGTGTCTAAGTTTCTGGTTTGTCAAAAGGTGAAGATAGAACATCAAAAACCTTCTGGGATGTTATAACCTTTAGAAATCCCTGAGTGGAAGTGGTGATGAGGGATCACCTACACCTCAAGTTCCTATATTTGAAGGTCCTATCACTAGGGCAAGGGTTAAAGAGATCCAACAAGAATTGGACAAGGTGATGACCTTCTTCTTGTCCAAGGAACCTTCTATGTTAGCAGCCTTCTTTGAGCCATCTATCAAGGATCTATCTATCAAGTCTATGGTGGCCATTGCAGCTCGTGAAGACCCTAGGAGTGAAGAGAAGACTCCATGAAGTGATTAGACGAATTGCTTTTAGTCTTTTGTGTTTTAAGACAATTTCTTTATTTAATTTTTAGTATTTTGTTTTTTAGAAAGGGGGGCCAGCTCTAGGACTATAAAAGCCCTCCTTAGCATGTTTTTAGGAGATTAGACATTTTGTAATTCAGAAATTGATTTTTCCCTTCTATCAAAAGAGTGCTTTTGAGAGAAGAGTGCATTGTTGATTGATCTTGCTTAGTTGTTCTTGTGTGTGTCAATCTCTCTAGAGATTGGTGTTCTCAAGCCTCCATAAGCCTCCTCCTTGTGCTTGGCTTCCATGGTCATTGTGTAAGGTTGTAACCGGTGGGGTTTATTCATCATTTGGTTCAGTTCTTGATTCATAGAACAAGGGTTGTTCCATTGTTTGAATTAGTTCTACTTTCTATCCTTTTTGTTTCTGTTTTCTTCCTTTTTCTTATTTAACCTCCATTGTTGTCTTCTTGTTTGAGTCTTGTCAAGGTTTGGTGTCTAGATCGCTAGTTTGTGGCTTATCCCCACATCAAATTGGTATCAGAGACTGGCGACACCTTACCACCACCACATCACCACCAAAGCGCCGCCGCTGGTTTGTTTTGTTCATCTTGAGTCTTTGCCATTTCAGTTTTAAGTCATTTTCGTTTTTTGTCATTTTAGGTCATCCATTGTTGTGCTTTGCTTGGATTGCTTGTGGTTTTGGAGATTGGAACACATTCCCTCACCTACATCATCTTGAACCACCATCAAACACTTGCGCCAGCCTTGTTCAATCACCAACCACCATTCCTAGCCTTCATCATCCAGAAAAAAGACCCATCCCTTGCTACAACAACCAGGTGTGACTTCCAAGGCTGACCATTAATGCTCCTTACAAATCAGGTGTGTCCCACATTAATGATCCCTACAAATCAGGCGTATCCCACACCCAATCTCAGTATCAGGCGCCAATTTGCAGCTGTTATGTTATAATTGCTCCTAAAAATCAGGTTGTTGTAATTGCTCCTAAAAATCAGGCTGTTGTAATTGCTCCTACCAATCAGGCCAAGGCTGAGCATTAATTTCAAAATTTGAAATTCAAATTAGCATTAACCGCTTCCTACAAATTAGGCCAAGGCTGAGCATTAATTTCGAGTATTAATTTCGAAATTTGAAATTGAAATTAGCATTAACTGCTCCCTACAAATCAGGCCAAGGCTAAGCATTAATTTCGAAATTTAAATTGAAATTGCAGGAGTTAATTTTTTATTTCTAATATTCCAAGTTTCATTTCTGTATTTTATTTATTTCTGAGACAAAAAAAATGAAAAAAAAAACGAAAAGAAAAGAAAAGAAAAGAAAAGAAATTCAAGTCTCATTTCAGCATTTCATACTATCCTAAGTTGTAATCATTTCATAGAAGTAGTTTGTACTTAGTCAATTTTCAAGTGAAGATCAAAGGAATTGCCAAGAGGCCTCGGAGACACTAAGGAGTTTTACAAGCCCTAGCCGTACCCTAGCCTTGTCTCACACTTAGCCAGATTTCGAACCTCACACCCTTCCAATTTCCATTGGCACAAGTTGAGACAAGTAAGGTACAATTCTTCGTTCTTGAGTTCAGATTGATTGAGTATACATTTTCTAATTGCATTACATTCTTGCAATTGCCTTCTTGAGTCTTGTTTTTTTCTTTCTTTTATTGAGTCAATTGCTTGTTTAAACCTCTGCCGAGCTTATCCTTTCTATAACTCACCATTTCTTGGCGATTATTGGCTTAGAACACACTGTTCACGTGGATTATTTGGTCTATACAAGACAATCCATCAAGAAAGCTTGCATCAACAATAATTGGGATAGAGAGATCAAACACAAGAGTGAGACACTAGTGAGGTGATTTTGATTTCGCTAATCTAATTTGTTTAAGTGTTAGTCTTCTTTTGATCATGTCTAGGTCACCAAGTCCTCCACACTCAAGGAGTCCTTCACCAATACCGCCTGAGATGTTCAACATGCTCAAGGCCATGTCGGACAACTTAGCCCGCTTAACCGCTCGGTTGGCTGTTTTGGAGTCAAGGCTAGCACCACCAGTCCCCATCCCTCTAGGCACCAATACCGAGGCTAGAGCCCTTCCAATGTGGCCCCAAGAGTGCCCCTACCATATCAAAGGAGTGCCTATGCCGCTGCTCGAGGCACGCACCAACAAGTCCCACCAGGCGCCGCGCCTCACCATGGCACTCCAATCCATGCTCACAATGAGCAATTCCCTGTCCCTAACTCTCCTATACTTAGATGAAATCATTATGTACCTAATCATTTTAATGCATTTCAGGGTTATCAAGATGAGGATATGGAGGATGAAGGTTGGCAAGCTGAGCCACTTAGGGGCTACTAAGCTAGAAGAGGACATGAGCCAGAGCAAGATGGCATTGGGAAGATCAAAGTAAAGATCCCAAGTTTTGAAGGCAAGTGTGATCCAGATGTATACAATGAGTGAAAGACCAAGATAGAACAAATCTGGTCGTGTCACAACTTTGCTGAGCATAAAAAGGTCCAGTTAGCTGTATTGGAATTCAATGGCTATGCCCTCATATGGTGGGACAACTTGGTCAAGGAAAGAAGAAGAGTACTTGATCCAGACGTGGCCACCTAGGCACAAATGAAAGCTTTGATGAGGGCTAGATTTGTGCCTCAACATCATAAAAGGGACCTAAGGCAAAGATTGGAGAATTTGAGACAAGGGTCAATGAGTGCAGAAGAGACCTACAATGCCATGCAAGTGGCAATGGTGAAAGCCAATGTGACGGAAGATGAAGAGACAACCATGGCAAGGTATCTTAGAATACTCAATTCATTTTTGCCTTATGAAATCGATTTGTATCCATACAGCTCTATGATAGAATTGCTACACTTAGCAATAAAAGTGGAAAGAAAGACAAGGGCTAGGAACCAAGGAAACAAGAGCTCAAGTGGAACATCCAACACTTGGAGAAACCAGCAAGGACGTAGCTCTCAATCTTAAGGCCGGGAGTCTTCACAAAGAGAGCCACACTTGGAGCAAGCTGGACAGAAAAGAAGTGCACCACCTAGTGCCACACCCTACCCTCCACGAGCCACAATTGGTCCCTTTAATGGACCCAAAGGGAGTACCTCTAACCCTACTCTTAGTGTAACAGCTCTATTTATGTAACAATTTTTTATTATTATTTACCATCATGAAGTTATTACCTCATCTTAACTCACAATAACATTTATTTAATTATACAATACTAAGTTTACACTCACATCATTAATACAAACATTTGTACAAGACATACATGTACATATAAGCCCTAAACATCCACATAGACTATTTTTGGGGCCACTGGTGCGGGTGGCGGCACCTCCACCGGAATCTCAGTCACTTCAACAATTGATATGTCCGCAATAATAGGTATTTGCCCAAGATAGGGCACCTCGATCATACGTACGACAATAACAAGTCTCATTGAAAACAACTGCATAGCTAATTTTCTGAACATGATGTGGAAATATAGTGAGAATTAAATCTCAGTATGTTCAACAATAATTCATCATCAATATAGTTCATTACGTCATGTTCAGCTGTATAAACTACAGAAAATATCTTTAGGTAACATGAATGCACTTTATCATGCACATGAAAATTGTACAGTTATGACATGTATGGCATGAATAACTATTTTTCGAATTTCATATGATCGCTATCAACTTATTCTTTCTTCTAGCTACCCCGGTCAGGGTGAGTATTCTTTACTTTTCGGTACGGGCTTATCTCGCTCCGTCTGACATGGCACACTTTCTCTTTCTTTTCTCATGAACATAATCATAACCGTTGGCAGGGCGTCCCCTACTGGTGCACCACACGGATTGCCATGTGACCGTGCTCATTTCTTTTCTTTTCATATTAATAGCCGAAAATATGATTCCAATAACAAGTATGTTCATTATATTCTCATGCCATAATTTATCAAAACATAATCATTCTCAAAATTCATTGGTAAACTGAAATTATGCCATGAATATAATCATTTTCTAATTTTTACTTTATAAAATATGTCCATGTCAAAATTCCACACTAATACCTCGATAACTAGATAGTAATTGTAGTCTGTAAACAGCGCACCAGGAAAGTTCCCAGGAAAGAGAGGTGGGTCACTAATGGACATGCGTAAGTACCAAGTCTTTCCTTGCCAGAGCTTTCCTTAGACATGCACTTTTCACAAATCACAATTTTTTTTCCAGTAACTAGAATAATTATTTTCTGATGTGGAAATACTGCAACCACGGAGCATACTAAGATTTTTCAAATAAAATCGGCACTTTCAAAACTTCTTGGAAATTTTATGAGTACTAGGGTAAATTCCATGTTAAAAATTACACACTTAAAATGGTAGTAAGTTCATGCAATGGCAATAGCTAGGGCATACACTAGGCATTTATTATTTTCATTTATAAAATTCCTCTTCTTTCTTGAATATTATTTTCATCTTTTCATTTTTTTTATGTCTAGGCATTTAGTCATTTTATTTTTACCTATATCATTTCCAACACATGTTCTTACAAATTTTATAGAGCATTTTTCCTCAAATTGATTTCTACTATTACCCTATAGTTTTAAAAAATTCATCTAGGGTAGAAAAAATATTGAAAATAGGTTTTACTAACTTTTAACACAGCCTTTGCTTACAAATTAGAGCATAACTCTCTCATTTTAACTTCGATTAAGATTATCTTAGTGTCTATGAAAAGCTAAGACAATTATCTAAAACTATTATGTTAATCATATCAACAAAATAGTAAGATATCATGGTGTTATTACTCCTTTAAATTTAGTATTATTTCTTCTCGTGTAGGTTCTGACTTTTATTGACTAATTAGACCATATCTCCCAAATTTGAACTCCAAATTGAGTTATTCCAGTTGGTAAACATCCATGAGCCATATATCTATAATTGTTATGTTGGCGCTCTATTTTAATTCCCTACAGAATATTCCCAGAAATTCAAAAACTAAAGCTTTAATAACATACTCTTCCCTGAATAAACATTTTATGACCTCTGCGTACTAATCGGATCATATCTACCTCATATGAACTCTAAATTGCATAATTCCAGTGGCTAAATTTCCATGAGACATAGATATATAACTTTCATGTTAACCATTTATTTTAATTCCTTACCGATTTTTCCCAAAATTTTAAAAACAGAAGCTAAAAGTTTTACCGCCCATAGCCATACCTATGCAGAACTATCTACACTAGCCTAAGTATTCAAACATACATCACATGCATGATCAATATGTAACATGATGAAGCAACATTCATGACCAATAATCAAAGTGCTAAGATCAAAATCCCATATAAATATTACAAATTTCAAAACTTTTCTTCAAAAAGAAATATTGTTAAACTTACCTAAAATTCTCCCTAGCTCACTTAGTGAATTGGTTTTCTTGTTTGCTCTTGAAAGAAGTAGCAAGACTCCTCCCTTCCCTTAGCTTTTCTAGCAGCTTAGGTAAGAGAAGGAGGGTGAGTTTTTGATCCTCAAAGATAAAGAAGAAAAAATGGATTCAAGTGGGGATTAAGGTAACTTACCTTGAGTATTTAGCCTTCTAAACTTCTCCTTCTTTTTCCTTCCTTTCTTCTCCTCTCTTTCTCTCCTTTTCTCACTTTACCTTGCTTCTATTTCTCTCTCTTCCTCACTTGGACAAAATTAAGATGTTATGGGGTGGGTTTTGCTTATATAGACCACCAAATAATTCACCTTTCATGATTATGGATCTACCTTATCATAATTAAGATACACTTTGTTGAATTTTTGGAAAACAAACAACTTATGTTCTTGTCTTCCTCTTCCTTAGTCAAGATATGCATAGGAAAAGGAGATTTGCAATTTGAAATTTATGATGATATGTTCTTAAGATAAGGGACAAGGTCCCTTTGATTTAGGGATTTATTTCCATTTTCTTTTGTCTTAAACAAGTATGATAGGTTTGCCTGTTTAGGTGGCAAATTTCTAACCCTTGAATTTCCATTATTTGGTTGATATTTTTTGTGTGGGATAGGAATGTTTTGTCCTAATACCAAGTATTATCATACCACTTGCTAAAATTATGAGTGTAGGATATAGATGTTTTAATCCTAAAGCCTTGTATTATCATGCCACTTGGCAAAATTATGAATGTAGAATCATACCACTTACTAAATTTTTGTCTTAATGCCATGTAACCTAATCTTTATTATTATTACATTATTATATCATCACCTAATTTATTTTATTTTATTTTTCCTCTTGGGTTTGGGCTTATTCCTACCCATTTTCTTTGCTTTGAATAAAATTTTACCTTTCTTGGAGGGCTTGAACACATTATCATAATTTTTTGGGCTATTGGTCCAATTTCTATATCCTAATCCAAGTCTATGTTTTATTTCTTGTTTAGGTTATCCAATGGGCTTGCTAGAAACTTATGTGAAGTGGAAAAATTCTATATGAAGTGTCTATAGGTAAAAACCCAATGTATGGGTGAAGATGTTAAACTTAATAATTCTAGTTCTTGAATTAGGAAAAATTACCCTAATCCAATGTTCTTGAAATTTTAAGACCTTTACTTGTTTTTAAAAATTTATCTTCCTTATCCAAGCATTTTACATCTGTTTAATATGTTATTTCTAATTTTTTTCCTATTAGGTTTTTCCTCTTTATTTATGTTCTTAATATTAGAAACATTTTCTATGCATATACATAAGGTGAAGAATTTCTAAGGATTATATTTTCCTTAGATATCTAAAATATTGTCTAATAAATTTTATTTCGTTAATGTACTTTTAACGAAATTAGGGATATTACATTTCTCTCCCCCTAAAAGAAATTTTGTCCTCAAAATTTCAAAAATTACCTGATAAGAACAATTGCGGATATTTCTTTCTCATGACTTCTTCCAGCTCCCAAGTGGCTTCTTCCGGAGTTAAACCTTCCCATAAGACTTTAACCAGGGGAATGGTTTTATTTCTCAGTTGCTTCACGTCGGTGTCCATTATGGATGCAGGTACTAGCTGGTATGTCATGTTCTCCTTTATTTGGATTGGTTCATCCTGTATTACATGTGATGAATTTGGAAGATACTTCCGCAACTGTGATACGTGGAAAACATTATGCAGGTTGGACAAATTAGTTGGAAGGGCAATTTGATATGCTGACGTCCCTACTCTCTTCAGAATTTGGTAGGGTCCCAAAAATCGTGGACTTAGCTTCCTAGTCTTGAGAGTCCTGCCAACTCCAGTAGTAGGGGAAAGTTTTAGAAATACATGATCTCCTTCCTCAAATTCTAGAGGTCTATGTCTCTTATCATAGTAACTCTTTTACCGACTCTGAGCTGTAAGTATCTTATCTCGTATCATCCTGATTTGTTCAGTGGTTTGTTGAACTACATCAGGACCCAGCAAGTTCTTTTCTCCTACCTCAAACCAACATAGTGGAGATCAGCACTTCCTACCGTATAAAGCTTCATAGGGGGCCATTTTAATGCTAGAATGATAGCTATTATTATAAGCAAACTCCACTAAAGGTAGGTATTTATCCCATCCTTTCTCTTGCTCTATCACACAGGCCCTTAACATATCTTCTAGGGTTTGAATTGTCCGTTCAGTCTGCTCATCAGTTTGAGGATGATAGGCAGTACTGAACCTCAACTGGGTTCCAAAAGCCTCCTGTAATGCCTCCCAAAACCTCGATATAAACCTTGGATCTCTATCAGAAATGATATTTAAGGGAATCCCATGTAGTCTAACTATTTCCCGGACATACAATTAGGCCAATTTATCCAGCGAATAGTTAATCTTTATGGGCAGAAAATGAGCAGATTTGGTTAATCTGTCAACTATTATCCAGATAGAGTCATGTCCAACTGAAGTTTTAGGTAAACCCACAACAAAGTCCATCGAAATACTGTCCCATTTCCATTCAGGAATCTCCAGAGGTTAAAGAAATCCTGCTGGCTTTTGATGTTCCACTTTCACCTTCTGACAAGTTAAACATTTTGCCACGAACTCAGCAATGTCCTTTTTCATCCCTGGCCACCAATACATCTTCTTTAAATCCTGGTACAATTTAGTGGATCCAGGATGGATTGAGTATTTACTCTGATGCGCTTCCTGTAGGATCTTAGTCCTCAACTCTTGGTCCTGAGGAACACAGACCCTTCCTTGGTACATGATTACTCCATCTTCCGAAATAGAAAAACCACCCTAATTATTATGATCCCGTAAGTTTTGGTCGTGGCCTTGAGCCTCTTTAATCTGGGCTCTAAGGTCACACTCTATACTTAACCCATTGATGATTAACTTCTTTGGAGTAAGAGTAGTGGCTAACTTTAAATTTTGAAACTCCTCTAGCATCTGCATCTCAAACACCATCATCTGACCTATGTGTAGAGATTTTCGACTCAAGGCATCAGCTACAACATTCGCCTTTCCTGGATGATACTTTATCTCAAACTTGTAGTCATTGAGGAATTCTACCCATCTTCGTTGCCTCATGTTTAACTCCTTCTGATTAAAGAGGTATTTAAGACTCTTATGATCACAATATACTTCAAAGGTTGCCCCGTACAAATAATGTCGCCAAATCTTTAGGGCAAACACTACTGCTGCCAATTCAAGATCATGGGTTGGGTAGTTTTCTTCATGGGGTCTCAGTTGCCTAGAGGCGTAAGCAACTACTCTCTTGTCTTGAATCAACACACACCCTACCCCTTTCTTTGAAGTATCACTATACACTGCAAAATATTCTGAGGGGTCTGGAATAACTAAAACAGGAGGAGTGGTTAATCTGGTCTTAAACTCTTGGAAACTAGCTTCACATTGATCAGTCCATTTAAAAGGACTTCCCTTCCTGGTTAATTTAGTCAATGGCAAGGCTATACGAGAGAAGTTTTGTATAAACCTCCTGTAATATCTTGCCAAACCCAGGAAACTTCTTATTTCTGTAACCGTCTTTGGTCTCTCCCACTGAATCACTGCTTCTGTCTTGCTAGGATCAACTGCAACCCCTCTATTAGAGATGACATGTCCGAGAAACTTTACCTCTGATTGCCAAAATTCACACTTCTCCAATTTGGCATACAACTTTTTCTCCTTCAGCACTTGCAGCACGATTCGGAGATGTTGTTCATGTTCTTTTTCACTCTTAGAATATATCAAGATGTCATCAATGAATACCACCACAAATTGATCTAGGTAGGGTCGAAAAATGCAATTCATGTAATCCATGAAAATTGCAGGTGCATTTGTCAACCCAAAGGGCATTACGAGAAACTCATAGTGCGCATACCTAGTCCTGAAGGTAGTTTTTTGATACATCCTCATCCTTGATCCTAATCTGATGATATCCTGACCTCAAGTCTATTTTAGAAAAGATAGAGGCTCCCTTCAGTTGATCCAATAAGTCATCTATCCTAGGGAGAGGGTACTTGTTTTTAATAGTCACCTTATTCAGCTGTTTGTAATCTATGCATAGTCTCAAGCTTCCATCTTTCTTCTTAACAAACAATACAGGAGCTCCCCAAGGTGATACACTCGGTCTAATGAATTGCTTGTCTAACAGTTCCTCCAACTGTTTCTTAAGTTCCTGTAGTTCCTTCGAGGCCATTCTATAAGGTGCAATAGAGATAGGCCCTGTCCTAGGTAAGAGATCAATAGAGAAGTCTATCTCTCTCTTAGGAGGTAATCCTGGAATATCTGATGGAAATACTTCAGGAAACTCTTTGGCTATTAAGATCTCATCAAGCTTCGATTCGACTTCTAGGTTTGATAAACACAAAAGAATGTATCCAAGTACTCCATTCTTCAACTCCCTATTAACTTGATTGGCATTAAGCATTAATAACTGTATCTCCTCTTTTGGAGTAGGAGGTAGAAATTCAACGGTCTTGTTACAACAATTTAGCAAGACCCGATTTCTAGACATCCAGTTTAACCCCATAATGACCTCAATACCTCTTAAAGGTAAACAGACGAGGTCTACAGAAAAAGTTTTCTCCTGGATGGTGACTTGGCAGTCCTTACACACAGAGGAAGTTAATACCTTTTCCCCTGTAGGGGTTACTACGGATAGCTCGTAGGGAGTTTCAGAAATAGGAAACTGAAACTTCCTAATACATTCTTCTGATATAAATGAATGACTAGCACCAGAGTCAAACAACACCATAAGAGCAAATTCATAGATATAACGTGTACCTTGAATCATTTCAGAAGATTGAGCTGCCTCTTGACCACTCAGAGTAAAAACCCTTCCTTTCAGTTGAGGCCTCTGATCTGACTGCTTTCCCACATTCTGTGGGCAGTTTCTCGCAAAATGACATTTCTGTTCGCAATTGAAGCAGACATCCTGTCCTATGTAGCATGGCCGATTACCATGCATGCGTCCGCACTTAGCGCACTTGACTGGGGCAAAGTCCTGTTGGAAAGGTCGGGGACTTGCAGTCAATGGCCTCTTGCCAATAGCCTGTCTTTTTCCTCTGACATTTCTGCCAGAGTTTTGTGGCCCGTTCTTCTTTTTCCAGAAGTTCCGTCTTTGTTTCTCATCCTCCACTGCCCTCAAGCTCTTTTCCAGGAGTCTGCATTTATTTATCAGAGGTACAAACTCCCTGGTCTCCATAGCTACGACAACATTCTTTATCTCTGGGTTCAGTCCCGCTTCGAACTTAATTGCCTTCCATGCTTCATCAGGGTTAAATCGCAGATAAGAGGAGAACTTAGACAATTCTTCGAACCTTGCGATGTACTGGTCCACGGTCATACTGCCCTGCCTGAGTTGGATAAATTCAATCTCCTTCTCCGCCCGTACAGTACTTGGAAAGTATTTTTCTAAAAAAGTATTTTTGAACACTTGCCAGGTGATCTGTCTTCCCTGGTGAGCTAAAAGTTCTTTAGCTCCACGCCACCAGTATTCTGCTTCATCTTTTAGCATATATGCAGCGAAGATTACTTGCTGCTCCTCAGTACAGCCCATCACTTCAAAGATTTTCTCTAATTCCCTTATCCACCTTTCGGCTATCGTTGGATCATAACCACCTTGGAAACAAGGTGGTCTGGTTTTCAGGAATTCAGATATGCCGTTATCATTTCCAGCCATCCGGTTGTTAGCACCATTCGAGTTACTAGCATTCTGGAGGTGTTGTAGAATTTGGTTGGTGGTCAAGACTTGGTCTCGAATTGCTGTAGCCAGGTTATACAGGGTTTCTTCCGCATTGTTTGCCGGATTCCTCCTTGGTGGTGCCATTTCCTACTGTGGCAAAAACAAAGTTATGCTGCTATTGAGGTGATCAAACCCAATAGTTAGTTTCAAAATATTTAACAGCAGTCATAACACCACCTCGGCATATAGATAGGAAACACTAGTAATTTCTTACCTATATGAAATCACTGATTCCCTACACAGCGTAACCACAACATACTCAAGACACTATAAGATCGATTCAGATAACCATCCACCCACTGGCCATCTAGGATCGACCTTCTCTGATACCAATTATGTAACAGCTCCATTTATGTAACAATTTTTTATTATTTAACATCATGAAGTTATTACCTCATCTTAACTCACAATAACATTTATTTAATTATACAATACTAAGTTTACACTCACATCATTAATACAAACATTTGTACAAGACATACATGTACATATAAGCCCTAATCATCCACATAAACTATTTCTGGGGCCACTGGTGCGGGTGGCGGCATCTCCGCCGGAATCTCAGTCACTTCAACAACTGATATGTCCGCAATAATAGGTATTTGCCCAAGATAGGGCACCTCGATCATACGTACTACAATAACAAGTCTCATTGAAAACAACTGCATAGCTAATTTTCTGAACATGATGTGGAAATATAGTAAGAATTAAATCTCAATATGTTCAACAATAATTCATCATCAATATAGTTCATTACGTCATGTTCAGTTGTATAAACTACAGAAAATATCTTTAGGTCACATGAATGCACTTTATCATGCACATGAAAATTGTACAGTTATGACATGTATGGCATGAATAACTATTTTTCGAATTTCAAATGATCGCTATCAACTTATTCTTTCTTCCAGCTACCCCGGTCAGGGTGAGTATTCTCTACTTTTCGGTACGGGCTTATCTCGCTCCGTCCGACATGGCACACTTTCTCTTTCTTTTCTCATGAACATAATCATAACCGTTGGCAGGGCGTCCCCTACTGGTGCACCACACGGATTGCCATGTGACCGTGCTCATTTCTTTTCTTTTCATATTAATAGCCGAAAATATGATTCCAATAACAAGTATGTTCATTATATTCTCATGCCATAATTTATCAAAATATAATCATTCTCAAAATTCATTGGTAAACTAAAATTATGCCATGAATATAATCATTTTCTAATTTTTACTTTATAAAATATGTCCATGTCAAAATTCCACACTAATACCTCGATAACTAGATAGTAATTGTAGTCTATAAACAGCGCACCAGGAAAGTTCCCAAGAAAGAGAGGTGGGTCACTAATGGACACGCTTAAGTACCAAGTCTTTCCTTGCCAGAGCTTTCTTTAGACATACACTTTTCACAAATCACAATTTTTTTTTCTAGTAACTAGAATAATTCTTTTCTGATGTGAAAATACTGCAACCACGGAGCATACTAAGATTTTTCAAATAAAACCGGCACTTTCAAAACTTCTTGGAAATTTTATATGAGTACTTGGGTAAATTCCATGTCAAAAATTACACACTTAAAATGGTAGTAAGTTCATGCAATGGCAATAGCTAGGGCATACACTAGGCATTTATTATTTTCATTTATAAAATTCCTCTTCTTTCTTGAATATTATTTTCATCTTTTCATTTTCTTTATGTCTAGGAATTTAGTCATTTTATTTTTACCTATATCATTTCCAACACATGTTCTTACAAATTTTATAGAGTATTTTTCCTCAAATTGATTTCTACTATTACCCTATAGTTTTAAAAAATTCATCTAGGGTAGAAAAAATATTGAAAATAGGTTTTACTAACTTTTAACACAGTCTTTGCTTACAAATCAGAGCATAACTCTCTCATTTTAACTCCGATTAAGATGATCTTAGTGTCTATGAAAAGCTAAGACAATTATCTAAAACTATTATGTTAATCATATCAACAAAATAGTAAGATATCATGGTGTTATTACTCCTTTAAATTTAGTATTATTTCTTCTCGTGTAGGTTCTGACCTTTACTGACTAATTAGACCATATCTCCCAAATTTGAACTCCAAATTGAGTTATTCCAGTTGGTAAACATCCATGAGCCATATATCTATAATTGTTATGTTGGCGCTCTATTTTAATTCCCTACAGAATATTCTCAGAAATTCAAAAACTAAAGCTTTAATAACATACTCTTCCCTGAATAAACATTTTATGACCTCTGCGTACTAATCGGATCATATCTACCTCATATGAACTCTAAATTGCATAATTCCAGTGGCTAAATTTCCATAAGACATAGATCTATAACTTTCATGTTAACCATTTATTTTAATTCCTTACCGATTTTTCCCAGAATCTTAAAAACAGAAGCTAAAAGTTTTA
Organism: Gleditsia sinensis; assembly: GCA_037074535.1. Classification (NCBI taxonomy): domain Eukaryota; kingdom Viridiplantae; phylum Streptophyta; class Magnoliopsida; order Fabales; family Fabaceae; genus Gleditsia; species Gleditsia sinensis. The sequence continues at coordinate 63,327,918 of CM073464.1, forward strand.
CCGCCCATAGCCATACCTATGCAGAACTATCTACACCAGCCTAAGTATTCAAACATACATCACATGCATGATCAATATGTAACATGATGAAGCAACATTCATGACCAATAATCAAAGTGCTAAGATCAAAATCCCATATAAATATTACAAATTTCAAAACTTTTCTTCAAAAAGAAATATTGTTAAACTTACCTAAAAATCTCCCTAGCTCACTTAGTGAATTGGTTTTCTTGTTTGCTCTTGAAAGAAGTAGCAAGACTCCTCCCTTCCCTTAGCTTTTCTAGCAGCTTAGGTAAGAAGAGAAGGAGGGTGGGTTTTTGATCCTCAAAGATAAAGAAGAAAAAATGGATTCAAGTGGGGATTAAGGTAACTTACCTTGAGTATTTAACTTTCTAAACTTCTCCTTCTTTTTCCTTCCTTTCTTCTCCTCTCGTTCTCTCCTTTCCTCACTCTACCTTGCTTCTATTTCTCTCTCTTCCTCACTTGGACAAAATTAAGATGTTATGGGGTGGGTTTTGCTTATATAGACCACCAAATAATTCACCTTTCATGATCATGGATCTACCTTATCACAATTAAGATACACTTTGTTGAATTTTTGGAAAACAAACAACTTATGTTCTTGTCTTCCTCTTCCTTAGTCAAGATATGCATAGAAAAAGGAGATTTGCAATTTAAAATTTATGATGATATGTTCTTAAGATAAGGGACAAGGTCCCTTTGATTTAGAGATTCATTTCCATTTTCTTTTGTCTTAAACAAGTATGATAGGTTTGCCTTTTTAGGTGGCAAATTTCTAACCCTTGAATTTTCATTATTTGGTTGATATTTTTTGTGTGGGATAGGAATGTTTTGTCCTAATGCCAAGTATTATCATACCACTTGCTAAAATTATGAGTGTAGGATATAGATGTTTTTGTCCTAAAACCTTATATTATCATGCCACTTGGCAAAATTATGAATGTAGAATCATACCACTTACTAAATTTTTGTCTTAATGCCATGTAACCTAATCTTTATTATTATTACATTATTATATCATCACCTAATTTATTTTATTTTATTTTTCCTCTTGGGTTTGGGCTTATTCCTACCCATTTTCTTTGCTTTGAATAAAATTTTACCTTTCTTGGAGGGCTTGAACACATTATCATAATTTTTTGGGCTATTGGTCCAATTTCTATATCCTAATCCAAGTCTATGTTTTATTTCTTGTTTAGGTTATCCAATGGGCTTGCTAGAAACTTATGTGAAGTGAAAAAAATTCTATATGAAGTGTCTATAGGTAAAAACCCAATGTATGGGTGAAGATGTTAAACTTAATAATTCTAGTTCTTGAATTAGGAAAAATTACCCTAATCCAATGTTCTTGAAATTTTAAGACCTTTACTTGTTTTTAAAAATTTATCTTCCTTATCCAAGCATTTTACATCTCTTTAATATGTTATTTCTAATTTTTTTCCTATTAGGTTTTTCCTCTTTATTTGTTTTCTTAATGTTAGAAACATTTTCTATACATATACATAAGGTGAAGAATTTCTAAGGATTATATTTTCCTTAGATATCTAAAATATTGTCTAATAAATTTTATTTCGTTTATGTACTTTTAACGAAATTAGGGATGTTACACTTAGAACTAGGGATATTGAATGCTTTAAATGTAGAGGAAGAGGTCATATGATGAAGGACTGTCCTAATAGAAAAACACTCATGATTAACCACTTAGGGCAACATGAATATGAAAGTGAGGAAGAGTGTGTTAATGAGGTGAATAAGCATTAATCTGGTTTTAATAATGAGGATGAGATCGAGTATGAGCATGGAGAGTCCTTAATTTGTAAGAGAACATTGTATGTACAACCTACCCCTTGTGAGGATAATCAAAGGGAAAACTTGTTTCATACTAGATGCTTAGTTAAGGGAAAGGTGTGCAACATGATAATTGATGGAGGTAGTTGTTGCAATATTGCTAGTACTGAATTGATTTCTAAGTTGCAACTTACTACTTTTTATCACCCTAGGACTTGCCCTAGTGATAGGACCTTCAAATGTAGGAACTTGAGGATGTTACTCGTAGAGGAAGCCTATAAGGGAAGCTTAATGGGACACTTTGGTAGGGATAAGACATATCATATGCTGCATACATATTTCTTTTGGCCACACATGCTTAGGGACGTAGAACACTTAGTGAAGAGATGTTTAGAGTGCCTAAAAGCCAATTCTAGAGTTAAGCCACATGGTTTGTATACTCCTTTACCTATTCCTACAGCCTCTTGGGAAGATATTAGTATGGATTTCATTATAGGGTTGCCTAGGACTAAGAAGGGGAGAGATTCTATATTTGTGGTTGTTGATAGATTTTCTAAGATAGCCCATTTTATTACTTGCCATAAGACTGATGATGCTTCTAATGTAGCTAACTTGTTCTTTAGGGAAATAGTTAGGTTACATGGAGTGCCTAGGACTATTGTGAGTGATAGGGATGTGAAGTTCCTTAGCTATTTTTGGAAAACTCTTTGGGAAAAACTAGGGACTAGATTGTTATTTTCTACTTCTAGTCATCCACAAACTGATGGTCAAACTGAAGTGACCAATAGGACTCTCACAACCATCTTAAGGGCTATCATTAGAAAGAATCTAAAGGCTTGGGAAGATGCATTACCTCATGTAGAATTTGCATATAATAGGGCTGTTCATTCTTCTACTTCTCTGAGTCCTTTTGAGTGTGTTTATGGTTTGAATCCCTTAACCCCACTTGATCTTACGCCGTTGCCTATGAAGGAACGAGCAGATTTCAATGCAGGAAAATAGGTGGAGTTCATTTTGGAGATGCATGAAAGGACTAGGGCAAAGCTGCAACAAAAGGGAGAGTACAATGCAGCTAAGGCAAACCAAGGAAGAAGGAGAGTGATCTTCAAACTGGGGGATCTTGTTTGGGTTCATTTGAGGAAGGAGCGTTTCCCTGAAAAAAGCAAGTCCAAGCTTTCACCAAGAGGAGATGGTCCATTCAAGGTTCTGAAAAAGAGTTGGAGATAATGCTTATGTGCTGGAGCTGCCCAGGAAGTATGGTGTGAGTGCAACCTTCAATATTGGAGACCTTACACTTTATGAGGGACACGATGAGGAGCAGGATGATTCGAGGTCGAATCCTTTTCAAGAAGGGGAGGATGATAAGGGATCACCTACACCTCAAGTTCCTACATTTGAAGGTCCTATCAGTAAGGCAAGGGCTAAAGAGATCCAACAAGAATTGGACAAGGTGATGACCTTCTTCTTGTCCAAGGAACCTTCCATGTTAGCAGCCTTCTTTGAGCCATCTATCAAGGATCTATCCATCAAGTCTATGGTGGCCATTGCAACTCGTGAAGACCCTAGGAGTGAAGAGAAGACTCCATGAAGTGATTGGACGAATTGCTTTTACTCTTTTGTGTTTTAAGATAATTTCTTTATTTAATTTTTAGTATTTCATTTTTTAGAAAAGGGGGCCAGCTCTAGGACTATAAAAGCCCTCCTTAGCATGTTTTTAGGAGATTAGACATTTTGTAATTCAGAAATTGATTTTTCCCTTCTATCAAAAGAGTGCTTTTGAGAGAAGAGTGCATTGTTGATTGATCTTGCTTAGTTGTTCTTGTGTGTGTCAATCTCCCTAGAGATTGGTGTTCTCAAGCCTCCATAAGCCTCCTTCTTGTGCTTGGCTTCCATGGTCATTGTGTAAGGTTGTAACCGGTGGGGTTTATTCATCATTTGGTTCAGTTCTCGATTCATAGAACAAGGGTTGTTCCATTATTTGAATTGGTTCTACTTTCTATCTTTTTTGTTTCTGTTTTCTTCCTTTTTCTTATTTAACCTCCATTGTTGTCTTCTTGTTTGAGTCTTGTCGAGGTTTGGTGTCTAGATCGCCAGTTTGTGGCTCATCCCCACATCAAGTGGGATATTATATCTATGGATTTTATTGTTGGATTACCTAAGACTCAGACAGGTCATGATGCGATATGGGTAATAGTTGATAGACTGGCGAAATCTGCGCACTTTTTACCCATTAAGAAAAACTACTCGTTGAATAAGTTGGCCCAATTGTATATGAAGGAAATTGTACGGTTGCATGGAATTCCTAATAGTATCATTTCAGATCGAGATCCTCGATTTACTTCCAGATTTTGGAGAAAACTACAAGAAGCTTTTGGTACTCATTTGTGTTTTAGTACTGCATATCATCCTCAAATAGACAGTCAAACGGAGAGAACTATACAGACTTTAGAGGATATGCTAAGAGCGTGCGTACTAGAGCAAGGAAAAGGATGGGATGGATATCTGTCATTAGCTGAGTTTGCGTATAATAACAGTTATCATTTTAGTATCGGAATGACACCATATGAAGCTTTGTATGGTAAGAGATGTAAATCGCCATTATGTTGTAATGAAGTGGGGGAGAAAAGGTTGTTAGGGCCCGAGTTAGTGCAACATACTTCTGAGCAAATACAGATAATTCGAGATAAAATGCGAACAGCTCAGAGTCGACAAAAGAGCTATTTCGATAGGAGAAGGAGACCGATACAATTCCAAGAAGGTGAGCATGTGTTCTTGAAAATTTCACCTACTACCGGAATTGGTCGAGCAATGAAAATTAAGAAATTGAGTCTGAGATATTTAGGACCTTATCAAATTCTGAAAAGAATAGGGTCATCGACGTATCAGATTGCACTTCCTCCGCATTTATCAAATTTGCATGATGTGTTCCATGTTTCTCAACTTCGAAAGTATCTACCAGATCCATCGCACATAATTCAAGAAGAAATAATAGCTGTAGACGAGAATCTAACCAACCGACCGAGGCCGATAGTAATTCTGGATAAAGAAGTGAAACAGTTGAGAAATAAAACTATTCCATTAGTGAAGGTAGGTTGGGAGAGTTTAACAATGGAAGAAGCCACATGGGAAAAGGGAAGATGACATGAGACAGAAGTATCCACAACTGTTTGAAAACAGTTAAACCTTGAATTTTGAGGACAAAATTCTTTTTAGGAGGGAGAACTGTAACATCCCCGATTTTTTTTATGTTACTAATTGAAATTTATTTCTTTCAGAGAGGAGAACGGATTTTGGATCTCATGGGAGGACTAAATTATTTTTACTTAAGTCAAATAATATAGTAGGAATGGTTAAAATGACATTTAATTTATGTAATTAATAGGGATGGCATTAGTGTAATTATGGATGATGGTAAGGGCATTTTGGAGATAAAGAGGTGGTAGGTAGGGGTAAGTAGGGAAAAAATAAAATAAAATAAAATAAAATAATAGGAAGATAAGAAGGAGAAGGGGAGGGAGTGATGGAGGGAAAGAGAAGAAAAAGAAAAGGAGAAAAAGAAAGAGGAAGAAGAGAAAAGGGGAAGAAGAAGAAGAGAAAGAAGAAGAAGAGAAAGAGGAAGAAGATAAAGAGGAAGAAGAAGAAGAGAAAGAGGAAGAAGAAGGAGAAGGAAGAGTAAAGAGAAATCAAGGAATCAAGCACCGAGTTTAAAGGAATTTGAGGTAGGTTTAACATCTTCTAATAAATTTTTGTACAAAATTATATATACATTTTTAGATTTGTTTAGATGTGATTTTGGATAACATGTGGTCTGGATGTTTATATGAAATTCTGTTTTGAATGTTTGGACATGCATATGGGTGCATGGGATTATATAAAAGAAAATCAAAGGAGAAGATAAATTAAGCTGAATTTCGGAATAATTGGGGAAGCTTTGATTTTTGAAATTTTGGGAAAATTTGGTAAGGATTTTAAAGAAATGGTCAACATATGAATTGTAGATATATGTCTCACGGATCTATGGGATTTAAAATTACTTAATTTGGAGTTGATATGAGGAAGATATGGCTGGTTAATTGAGCAGAGGTCAAAATTCAGGATAGTAAAAATAAGCGTTTTTGTTTTAATTTTCGAGGAATAATCCGTAAAGAATCTAAAGAAATGATAAACACAAAAGTTGTAGATAATTGTCTTAGATTTCTATAGGATTTAAAATCACCTCAATCAGAGTTCGTATGAGGGAGATATAATTGAATAAGTAAAGAAAGGTCACAAAACACGGTCAGGCCGTGTTCTGGGTTGCTTCAACACGGGTAGGCCATGTTTGGGGCTGTTTTTAAGCATGTTTGAAGTATTTTTCAAGCATGGCCGTGTCTTGAACATGGCCAGGCCGTGTCTTGAACATGGCCAGGCCGTGTTGGGTGCTGGATTATCATACTTTTCACTATTTTATATCTAAAAATAATCTTGTTTGTTGTAATATTTTTAAGAAACATATATTCAAGAAAAATACTTTTAAAATGATGATTTTGGTATCTACAATTTACTCTTTTTCTTTATTTGATTTAAAATGAATTATATTGAATATTGGTATGTGATTAATGATTATTAATCATTTGGTATAAAAATAATGCATCATATTATGAAAGTAATTAAATGGCAAGCGTAAAACTTATGACGAGTTGCTTAATAGATATATATTGTATTTGATGAATATGAATTTATATATATACATTTATATGTATGGATGAATATCGACGGGTTGTATGACTTGAGACGGTACCGAGTAGAGAATGCCCTATTAGCTTGAGTGAGCCAAGGGAGGGCCGCTCCAATTGGGTGTTAGTGGTAATGTGAGGAGGCAGGAGGGTGATGTACTCACATTCCCTAATCACTTATTGTGACTGTAGTCGATCAGTCACTATGCATATAGCAAATGAGTAAATTAAAAGTCGTGATAGAGCTGAGCATTAGAAAAAAATATTTTTATTTGTTTAAAAAGGATTATGTTCTGCTAAAAGAAAGTAAATTTTTAATTAAAATAATTATTGTTTTACTTAAAATAATTATATTGACCTTTAATGAATTTTTGTTGTTTTTTTAGAAATATTCTTTATTTTAATATGTATAAAGATATTTATTTTGAGATTTGTTTTATTATGATTTTTATCAAGAAAAATTATGAGTTAAGATTTTAACCAAAGGTTTATGAGAATGTAAATTTTTAGAAATTTTTGAGAAATTTTAAGATGAAAAACGGAATTTATATGAATTTATATAAAAGAAAATCATATTATTAATTATTAAATAATAATAATTATTATTAAAAAAATAAAATAAAAACGGAAGGGGGAAGGTCGGGAGATGGCGTAGCAAATTTCGAAAAAAATTGATAAGATGAATAGTTAATGAATAGTAACCTTTAACTTTTTCTCTAAATCTGGAGTGTCTATTGGCTTCTGATATCAAAACTAAGGGTGTTAACGAATTCAGGACGAAAAATACTACGGTTTTGACCGATCAAATTTTTAAATCAGCCGTTGAATCGCAGAAGATTTGAAGTAGAAAATTTCAGAAAAAAGGTAAATTCTGAAACTCTTACTTAAAGACCTCCAATTGAAATTCTGACACCGTAGATGGATTCAGGAGCTAGTTAAACTTTAGGATATTAAATTTTTCAGCTATCTAACAATTTTTTGTTCGTCGTGAATAGTGATTTCCAACGGATGATGCTGAGTGAATAGTGTTTTCCGGTGGTGAATAATGACCAAGCTCTCGAAGTCATTTTCTAAGTCTTTGGACCATCCAGACACGTTTTTGAGGTCTAATTGGCCAAATTCAACTTGAGAAAAGTACATTTTTAGGGCTGTCCAACCAGGAGCCCTACCCTGTGAGTAGATGATTCTTCTTATGGCTTGCCCTATACTCTTCTTGATATTTGAGCATGTATATGATTATATTTATGAGATATTTACACTTTGATATGTTTCTGAAATGCATTATAATGATCTGAACTGCTTATAATTTGAAATATGATTCAAGAAGAGTATAGTATTTGAAAATGGATTTCTGAACTCATGATGTATATGATTTCATATGTATTTATCATTATTTGATAAAGTGAATATTATGTGCACGATGCATTGATTTGTAAAGCTATATACTTGTGAAAATGATGCATGTCATATTATAAATGAGATTGAATGGCAAGCGTAAAGCTTATGGCGAGTTGTTTGATAATTTTACATGTATTTATATGTATTGATGAATATCGGTTGGTTGTATGGCTTGTGACGGTACTGAATAGGGGACGCCCTATTAGCCTGAGTGAGCCGGGGGAGGGCCGCTCCAACGGGGTGATAGTGGTAATGTGGGGAGGTTGGAGGGTGATGTACTCACATTCCCTGATCACTTATTGTGACTATGGTCAAAGTCACTATGTGTATAGCAAATGAGTTATATTTTCATTACATTGACCAAATTGCCGAGTGAGGCAGGTGCATTAAAAGTGATGGGATGTATGGTTTGAACTTGATATGTAAAATTTTAGAATGACTTAGTATAAGTTTGGAATAAGAAAAGTTGGTTACCCTATATGGATGTGTATATATTATTTTATGTGTATGGTTCCTAATTATATTGACTAATGGATATAAATATGCAAATTTAAGGATAGTTTAAATATTAGTAAAGATGTTATATAGAAAATATATCCCCAATTATTTGAGTAATAAGGTTGGTACCTCCAAATTATGTCTTGATTTCATTCTCTACATATGGTAGGATGGGCTAAAATTCGGGGACATAATTTTTTTTAAGGGGGAAAGAATGTAACATCCCGTAATTTTTGTTTTTCAATAATAATGTTTTTTTTATAAATAAATATATTTTTATTTGTTTAAAAATGATTATGTCTTGCTAAAAGAAAGTAAATTTTTAATTAAAATAATTATTGTTTTACTTAAAATAATTATATTGGCCTTTAATGAATTTTTGTTATATTTTTAGAAATATTCTTTCTTTTAATATGTATAAAGATATTTATTTTGAGATTTTTTTTATTATGATTTTTATTAAGAAAATCATGATTTAAGATTTTAACCAAAGGTTCATGAGAATGTAAATTTTTAGAAATTTTTGGAAAATTTTAAGATGAAAAATGGGATTTATATGAATTTATATAAAAGAAAATCATATTATTAATTATTAAATAATAATAATTATTATTAAAAAAATAAAATAAAAAGGGAAGGGGGAAGGTCGGGAGACGGCGTAGTAAATTTCGAAAAAAATTGATAAGATGAATAGTGAGTGAATAGTAACTTTCAACTTTTTCTTTAGATCTGGAGTGTCTATTGGCTTCCGATCTCAAAACTAAGGGTGTTACTGAATTCATGACGAATAATACTACGGTTTTGACCGATCAAATTTTCAAATCAGCCGTTGAATCGCCGAAGATCTGAAGTAAAAAATTTCAGAAAAAAGGTAAATTCTAAAACTCTTACTTAGAAACCTCCAATTGAAATTCTGACACCGTAGATGGATTCAAGAGCTAGTTAAACTTTAGGATATGAAAATTTTCAGCTATTTGACAATTTTTTTTGTCATGAATAGTGATTTTCGGCGGATGACGGCGTGTGAATAGTGTTTTCCGACGGTGAATAGTGATCAAGCTCCCGGAGTCATTTTTTAAGTCTTTAGACCCTCCGGACACGTTTTTAAGGTCTAATTGACCAAATTCAACTTGGAAAAAGTACATTTTTAGGGTTGTCCAACCAGGAGCCTTACCTTGTGAGTAGATGATTCTTCCTATGGCTTGCCCTATACTCTTCTTGATATTTGAGCATGTATATGATTATATTTATGAGATATTTACACTTTGATATGTTTCTGAAATGCATTACAATGATATGAAATGCTTATAATTTGAAATATGATTCAAGAAGAGTATAGTATTTGAAAATGAATTTCTGAACTCATGATATATCTGATTTCACATGTATTTATCATTATTTGATAAAGTGAATATTATGTGCACGATGTATTGATTTGTAAAGCTATATACTTGTGAAAATGATGCATGTCATATTATAAATGAGATTGAATGGCAAGCGTAAAGCTCATGGCGAGTTGCTTGATAATTTTACATGTATTTATATGTATTGATGAATATCGGCTGGTTGTATGGCTTGTGACAGTACCGAATAGGGGACGCCCTATTAGCTTGAGTGAGCCGAGGGAGGGTCGCTCCAATCGGGTGACAGTGGTAATGTGGGGTGGGTTTGTTTTTATTAGTTTAGTTGGGCCAGGTAACTAGTGTTATTTGGGCCATATTCTATTAGAAGTCCAATTAGGAGTTTAAGGTCTTCTGACTTTCCTACTAGGGTTAAGATTGATTGCCTATATAAGGGTTCTTTAAGTTCATTTAATTCAAAGACTTTTGATGATTAATAAAGATTGAGTTTTCTCCTAAAGTGAGAGCTTCCCTTAGTTCTTGAGCAAAGAACTGAATCCTATTTTATCGAGATAACTCATGGCGATCAAACATCTATTGAATTTTTAAGACGATCCTTGCTTTCGCCAAACACTCCGTTTCTTGGTTTAAGGAAACACATCATTTGGTATCAGAGCTTTGACTTCTTGAAATTTGGTTGGTGTTCTATCTTTTCTTCTTTAAATTTTGTTCTAGAGTTATTATTCATCTTCTATCTTTCTTTAGGTCAAATTAGAGTCTTAATTCTAGTTAATGTTCTTCTAGTTCCTTCAGAAAAAAAAAAGAGTTCTAGTTCTAGTCAATTTTTTTTCCTTCTTATAGTCAAATTCCTTCAACAACAAAGAAAGAGTCCTAGTCCTAGTGCAATTTAGTTTCTTCTTCCAAAAATTTAAATTTAAAAAAAAACAAAGTCCTATTTCTATTTCAATTTGGTTTCTTGTTCAAAAACAAAATTCGTAAAAAAAAAATCAGATTCCTAGTCCTAGTTGAAATTGGTCTCTTCTTCCAAAAAAAAAAAATTTGTAAAAAAAAAAACAGAAATTCGCTCCAAAAAAAAAGAGGTGAACTGAAGTTCATTCCAAAAAAAAGAAGAAGAAGATAAATTCGTTCAAAAAAGAAGAAGCCAAAAAACAACATACTGATATTAGTATCCCTCTTATTTTTCAAATTCAGTTCCTAGAGTTGTCATTGTATTTGTTCTTATCATTCTTAATTCACTTGTTTTCTTTGATAATTTTGTTGATCAGGTTCTTTTTTAAGAACTTTAAGGGAAATAGAGTAAAATTGAGAGCAAACACATGAGGTTTGTGAGACAATCATGAGTAGTGAAATAAGTCAACCTAAAATTGATCTTAAATTTTACATGAATGCAGTTCAAGAGTAATTTAAGTCAATACATATGAAGTTGAATAATCTTGAGTCACTATCTAATCCTAATCCTAATCCTAAACCTACCAAACAGTTCGGCTATGGTGAGGAAGAAAGGGGATGTATGGAGAATAAGCATTCTAGTGATAATGAGATGCCACCAATGGAGGATTGTAGTAATATGGAGATTAGTAAGCTAGTGAATAGAGAAGTATTGCTTATTAGATGTGCTCTTAATATGCAGCCTAATGATGATATTAATAATGAACAGTGTGAGCACATCTTCTAGACCAGGTGCCACGTGAATAACAAGGTATGTAGCTTGATTATTGATAGTGGGAGTTGCACTAATGTAGCTAGTATCTTGATGGTTTATAAATTGAGTCTACCCATATTGAAATATCCTAAGCCATATAGGCTAAGATGGTTGAATGATAGTGGAGAGATATGGGTGAAAAATTAGGTTTTGGTATCTTTTTCTATTGATAACTACAAAGATGAGGTGCTTTGTGATGTAGTACCGATGCATGCTGTAACAACCTCTTTTTTTCCTTTATTATTATACAATATTGAGTTCACATACATGTCATTAATCAAAACAGACGTATAACATATCAAACACATAGATATTTACATCTTGTTTATTTTGGTTGACCAATTCCGGAGATACAGGTGCGGGTGGTTGCACCTTCACCGGGATCTGAGCCAACTCGACCACAAACATCTTATTTGATTCTGAAATCTGCCCAACATAAAGTAACTCGATCCAATGTGCACTAAAAGCCAGAGCCTTAGAAACAAAAGCTGCATAAATAATTTTCTGAACATGATATGGAAATATAGTGAGAATTAAATCCCAGTAAGTTCAACAATAAATTATCATCAGTAAAGCTCATCACGTCATTTCAGCTGTATAAACTACAGAAAATATCTTTGGTCACATGAATGCATTATATCTATGCACATAAGAATCATACTATAATGATATGTATGACATGATTAACTATTTTCAAAATATCATATGATGGCCATCAACTTATTCTCATTTCAAGCTACCCCGGTCAGGGTGAGTATCCTCTACTCTCCGGTACGGGCTTTTCTCGCTCCGTCTGACATGGCCCACTTTCTCTTTCTTTTCTCATTATCATGATCATAACCGTTGGTAGGGCGTCCCCTACTGGTGCACCACACGGATTGCCATGTGACCGTGCTTATTTCTTTTCTTTTCACAATGATAGCCAAAAATATGCTTTCAATAACAAGTATGTTCATCAAAATATAACTATTACCATAAATCATTGGTAATCATGCCATGAACATAACCATTTCAAATATCACTTTATAAAATAATTCCATGTCAAAATTTCATACTTAAGATGGTAAGAAGTTCATACAATGGCAATGGCTATGGCTATACTAGTCATTTATTAAGATTCATCTTCTTTTTTAAATACTAATTTTATTTCTTTATTTTCTTGATGAAGGTTTTCATCCTATCTAACCTTCTCTTACTAATCAGAGCATAACTCCCTCAATTTAACTCTGATGTAGGTGATCTTGGTGTCCATTTCAAGATAAAACAATTATCTAAAACTATTATGTTGAACATTGTAGCGAAAAATTAAGAAACAAAGGTGATATTACTCCCTCAAAGTACAGGATAGTTCCTCTCGGATAGGTTCTGACCTTTACTGACTAATTAGACCATATCTCCCAAATTGGAACTCCAAATTGCGTTATTCCAGTTGGTAATAATCCATGAGCCATATATCTATAATTGTTATGTTGGCGCACTATTTTAATTCCCTACAGAATATTTCCAGAAATTCAAAAACTAAAGCATTAATAACATACTCTTCCCTGAATAAACATTTTCTGACCTCTGCTTACTAATCGGATCATATCTACCTCATATGAACTCCAAATTGCATAATTCCAGTGGTTATATTTCCATGAGACATAGATATATAACTTTCATGTTAACCATTTATTTTAATTCCATACAGATAATTCCCAGAAATTAAAATACAAAAGCTATCCTAACATAATCTTCTCTGATGAACCATTTTCTGACCTTGGCTTATTAATCGGACCATATCTACCACATGTGAACTCCAAATTGAATGATTCCAGTGGCTAAAAATCCATGACACACATATATTTAATTCTTATGTTAACCAGTTTTTTTAATTCCCTACCAATAATTTCCAGAAATTAAATTACCGAAGCTATCCTAACATATTCTTCCCTGATGATTCATTTTCTGACCTTTGACTACTAATCAGACCATAGCTACCTCATATGGACTCCAAATGGAATGATTCCAGTGGGTGAAAATCCGTGACACATATATCTTTAATTCTTATGTTAACCATTTATTTTAATTCCTTATAGATTGTTCCCAGAAATTAAAATACCGAAGCTTAAAATTCTGTCAACCATAGCCATATCCATGCAGAACTATCTACACCAACCTAAGTATTCAAACATACATCACATGCAAGATCAATATGTAACATGATATAGCAACATCCATGACCAATCATCAAAGTTCTAAGATCAAAATCTCATATAAATATTATGAGTTTCAAAGGTTTTCTTCAAAAAGAAATATTGTTAAACTTACCTGGAGCACTTAGTCTCCTAGACTTCTCCTTCCTCTTTCTTCCTTTCTTCCTCTCCTTTCCTCACACTACCTTGCTTCTATTTTTGCTCTCCCTCACTTGGACGAAATTCTAATGTTGTAAGGGTGGGTTTTCTTATATAAACCACCAAATAATTCACCTTTTATGATCATGGGTCTACCTTATCACAATTAGGATACACTTTGTTGAATTTTTGGAAAACAAACAACTTATGTTCTTATCTTCCTCTTCCTTAGTCAAGATATGCATAGAAAAAGGAGATTTGTATTTTGAAAATTATGATGATATGTTCTTAAGATATGGGGCAAGATCCCTTTGATTTAGGGATTCATTTCCTTTTTCTTTTGTCTTAATCAAGTATGATAGATTTGCCTTTTTAAGTGGCAAATTTCTAGCCCTTGAATTTTCCTTACTTAACTATAATTATTTGTGTAGGATAATGATGTTTTGTCATAATGCTATGTATTATTACCCACTTGCTAAAGTTATAAATGTAGGATATAGATGTTTTTGTCCTAAAGCCTTGTATTATTATGCCACTTGCCAAAATGATGAATGTAGAATCACACCACTTGTCAAATTTTTGTCTTAATGCCATGTCACTTAATCTTGATTACACTAATATTTCATCACTTTATTTTTATTTTTATTTTTATTTTTCCTCTTGGGTTTGGGCTCATTCTTGCCCATTTTCCTTACTTTGGTTAAAATTCTTCCTTTCATAATGGGCTTGGTCACATTTTCATGATTTTTGGGCTATTGGTCCAATTTCTATATCCTAGTCCAAGTCTATGTTTTATTTCTTCTTTGGCCTATCCTATTGGCTTGCTAAAAATTCATGTGAAGTAGAAAAACTCTATATGAAATTTCTATAGGTTAAAGCCCAATTACGGGTGGAGATACTAAACTCAGTAACTTTTTCTCTTAAATTAAGAAAGATTACCCTAATCCGATCTTCTTGAAATTTTAAGACCTTTACTTACTTCACAAAAATTTATCTTTCTTTACCTAAGAATTTCACCTTTCTTTAACATGTTTATTTCTAATATTTCCTCTTAGGTTTTCTTTCTTTACCTATTCCATTAATATTAGAACATTTCTATGCATATATGTAAGGTGAAGAATTTCTAAGGACAATATCTAAAAATTACGGGATGTTACATTCTTCCCCCCTTTAAGAAATTCGGTCCCCGAATTTCAATCTATCCTACCACATGTATGGAATGAAATTAAGGCATTATTCAGAGTTACCAAGCTTATTACCTAAATAATTAGAGATATCTTTTCTGTATGACATCTTTACTTTTTAATATGTCTATTCACTTGAGTGATTTTGCCATATAACTTAACCATAAGGAATTCTTTCAATCATAAGTTCTTCAATTGATATCCTCTAGCCCGTATGGATATATCTATAGGTCTATATTAGAAAACACACATATAAAGGAACATATACACCTTCATATTGTGTAACTATCTTTTCTTATTCCAAACTTCTATCAAGTCAATTTTTTTTTTCTTTTTTCATATATCAACATCATCCCCTGAATATTATCATCTTACTCTATCATCTATTTTTATCCTCAAATCCTTTAATCAATATGTTAAACATACGTAGCAATAAATTCTTCAAACCTTTAATAACGTTTATGTACCATTGACGCATGTCTAATAATTCCAACTTACCTCATCACAGTAATTCTATACAAGCTTATTAACACCATTAAACTCATTGTCAAAAATTTCAATTATTTCTTCTATCATATCCAAAAGCACCTCATTCTAGCTTATGCCAATCCCATTTAATTCACCCAATCATTTGAAGAAGATTTGTGTTTTTTTTTTCCTAACAATTACTCATACATGAATTCTCAATTCCAACATAATTCACATCCTAGATACTAGACTCAATTTAGCATGATATAATCCTTTAACACAAATATCTTGATAACCTACATTATTTCCGGACATGGTTCTCAGAATATTCTCTATGTTTCCAAATTAAGAGTTCAAAGACTAACTTAAATCCTACTTCCTATATTTTATTCCTCGAGAACTTCAACACCACTAATTCTCTTGATTACATTCGTCAAAACACCATAAGACCATCATCCGTCCATTCTTTTCAAACCTTTCATTATTTTAACCTATAACAACTTAGACACCATAACAACCAAGTTTCAAAGGAAGAAATTATCTTTAATTGTAATGAGGGAAAATAACCTTGCATTTAATGCCAACTGTTAATGAGTGAAACAGACGAAAAGCATAATAGAGAATGGTTCCAAAAGCGAAAGTCAAAAGTTTTGACAAAGCATTGAAAAATATTAAAATCGGTGGCCGCAATTCTTGAAAATCTGTAAACAAAATCTATCTATGATTTCAACAAAAATCGGTGGCCGCAAATTTTGAATATATGTGTCAGAATCAACTTTAAATCCATTGGTATTCGGTGGAAAGATATCACATGGAAAAAGAAACATTTCTGAGCTTATAAAAGTCTGTGAAAATCAAAGAATATGTAGTTAACTGGTAGGATGCAGTTGATTGCTTCAAAATAGATGTAATTAATCAACTGTAAATTAACCAGTCCAAATTAAAATTTCTCAAAATAGCTAGTCGACTTAATAATACTGATAGTCGACTGGCGAAAACATTGAGAATACAAAATAAATCATTTGATTGCATTTTTTTTTTACTTTTTTTTTTTCAATGACGGCTATCACCTAGAACTTTTCTACAAGAATCAAAACATCAATGCTTCATCAAAGACAACAAGATAAAGACAGATTTCTGGTGATATCTTATCTTATTCTCTTTATGTGCTTAATATGGGTCACAGTCATACTACTGTACATATACATGCTTGCCGTCATTTTTGATTTTTTTTTTTTTATTTACCTTTAATTTAGTTGATATTCATAGTTGTTCTAATAATACCCGGCCTATTCGCATAGCTATTATAAATATGCCTTTCTCTGATTTCTATAAATACTTACATTAGTATCTTTGTCTATTCTCAAAGTTAAGGTGATAGAAATTATGGAGGGAACAACATTCCGTCAGTTTCGAAATATCTGTGTCTTTTGTGGTTCCAGTCCTGGAAAAGATGAGGAGTATGTTAAAGCAGCACAAAATCTGGGTATGGTGCTGGCTAGGAGAAAAATTCATTTAGTGTATGGTGGAGGTAACTGTGGGTTAATGGGGTGTGTGGCTACAGCTGCACATGCAGGGGGATGCCAAGTTCTAGGTATTATTCCTACAGCTCTAGCTACATCCAGCAATATAGGGAAAACAATTGGGGAAGAATATAGGGTAGTTTCCATGCATGAACGCATGGCTAGAATGATGAGCAATGCTGAAGCCTTCATTGCCTTACCAGGTGGTTTTGGTACTTTAGAGGAGATTTTCCAAATAGTCTCTTGGGCACAACTAAATATGCATCACAAACCGATAGGTTTGTTAAATGTTAACCACTTCTTTGATGGTTTGTTATCTTTTCTAGATCAAGCTGTGGAACAGAGGTTTATCTCACACTCAGCACGACAAATTCTCATCTCAGCTTCAAATGTTGAGGAGTTGATTGATGCTTTACAAGCCTATGTTCATGTACCTGATCTAACTATTACTCCAGTAGAATGGACGGCAGATAACCGCAGGAAGCGTAAATTGGATTTGGATCTTCATCTTTAAATGTAGTAAAACGTAGCTATTATTGTACTGCTTTTACTTTCTTAGACTCTACTTGTATACCATATTTACCAACCATACTCCTTTAGAGTTGGTAAAACTATCTTTGAATGTTGCTTATGATCCTCTGATCTTTTGAAATATTCTAGTATATCATCCATATATATAATAACAAATTGTTCCAAGGATGACCTAATTACTATTCATTAAATTTATGAATGCAGCTAAAGGTTTGTCAATTTAAATGCATCACCAAGAACTCATAATGCCCATAATAAGTCCTACATCCTCTTCTCTTATCCTTAATTAATGTTACTCATATCCCAAATCTATTTGTGGAAAAATATTGAACACCTTATAACTGGTCAAACAGGTAATCTATACGAGCTAATGAGTTTCTATTCTACATTGTTACCTTATTCAACTGTCTACAATCTATGCATAGTCATAGTAATCCATCTTTCTTTTTCACAAATAGAACTAGAGCACTCCAAATAAAAGTACTAGGGCATTTAAATCCCTTGTCCAACAAGTCTTGTAAATTTTTTTTTTCCAGTAACTAGAATAATTCTTTTCTGATGTGGAAATACTGCAACCACGTAGCATACTAAGATTTTTCAAATAAAACCGGCACTTTCAAAACTTTTTGGAAATTTTATATGAGTACTAGGGTAAATTCCATGTTAAAATTCCACACTAATATCTCGGTAACTGGATAGTAATTGTAGTCTGTAAACAGCGCACCAGAAAAGTTCCCAGGAAAGAGAGGTGGGTCACTAATGGACACGCTTAAGTACCAAGTCTTTCCTTGCCAGAGCTTTCCTTAGACATGCACTTTTCACAAATCACAATTTTTTTTTTAAATTCAATCGATATCATTCTATATAGGGATATAGATACTAGTTGGGTTCTAAGGAGTAAATCAATACCAAATTCTCGAATTGCTGTTGCAAGGTTGTGCAAGATTTTCTCCGCATTGTTTGCCGGATTCTGCCTTGGTGGTGCCATTTCCTACTGTGGGAAAAATAAATTTATGCTACTATTGAGGTGATCAAGCCCAATAGTTAGTTTCAAAACAATATTTAACAGCAGTCATAACACCACCTCGGCATATAGATAAGAAACACTAGTAATTTCTTACCTATATGAGTCACTGATCCCCTACACAGCACAACCACAACATACTCAAGACACTATAAGATCGATTCAGATAACCATCCACCCACTGGCCATCTAGGATCGACCTGCTCTGATACCAATTATGTAACAACCTCTTTTTTTTCCTTTATTATTATACAATATTGAGTTCACATACATGTCATTAATCAAAACAGACGTATAACATATCAAACACATAGATATTTACATCTTGTTTATTTTGGTTGACCAATTCCGGAGATACAGGTGCGGGTGGTTGCACCTTCACCGGGATCTGAGCCAACTCGACCACAAACATCTTATTTGATTCTGAAATCTGCCCAACATAAAGTAACTCGATCCAATGTGCACTAAAAGCCAGAGCCTTAGAAACAAAAGCTGCATAAATAATTTTCTGAACATGATATGGAAATATAGTGAGAATTAAATCCCAGTAAGTTCAACAATAAATTATCATCAGTAAAGCTCATCACGTCATTTCAGCTGTATAAACTACAGAAAATATCTTTGGTCACATGAATGCATTATATCTATGCACATAAGAATCATACTATAATGATATGTATGACATGATTAACTATTTTCAAAATATCATATGATGGCCATCAACTTATTCTCATTTCAAGCTACCCCGGTCAGGGTGAGTATCCTCTACTCTCCGGTACGGGCTTTTCTCGCTCCGTCCGACATGGCCCACTTTCTCTTTCTTTTCTCATTATCATGATCATAACCGTTGGTAGGGCGTCCCCTACTGGTGCACCACACGGATTGCCATGTGACCGTGCTTATTTCTTTTCTTTTCACAATGATAGCCAAAAATATGCTTTCAATAACAAGTATGTTCATCAAAATATAACTATTACCATAAATCATTGGTAATCATGCCATGAACATAACCATTTCAAATATCACTTTATAAAATAATTTCATGTCAAAATTTCATACTTAAGATGGTAAGAAGTTCATACAATGGCAATGGCTATGGCTATACTAGTCATTTATTAAGATTCATCTTCTTTTTTAAATACTAATTTTATTTCTTTATTTTCTTGATGAAGGTTTTCATCCTATCTAACCTTCTCTTACTAATCAGAGCATAACTCCCTCAATTTAACTCTGATGTAGGTGATCTTGGTGTCCATTTCAAGATAAAACAATTATCTAAAACTATTATGTTGAACATTGTAGCGAAAAATTAAGAAACAAAGGTGATATTACTCCCTCAAAGTACATGATAGTTCCTCTCGGATAGGTTCTGACCTTTACTGACTAATTAGACCATATCTCCCAAATTGGAACTCCAAATTGCGTTATTCCAGTTGGTAATAATCCATGAGCCATATATCTATAATTGTTATGTTGGCGCACTATTTTAATTCCCTACAGAATATTCCCAGAAATTCAAAAACTAAAGCATTAATAACATACTCTTCCCTGAATAAACATTTTCTGACCTCTGCTTACTAATCGGATCATATCTACCTCATATGAACTCCAAATTGCATAATTCCAGTGGTTATATTTCCATGAGACATAGATATATAACTTTCATGTTAACCATTTATTTTAATTCCATACAGATAATTCCCAGAAATTAAAATACAAAAGCTGTCCTAACATAATCTTCTCTGATGAACCATTTTCTGACCTTGGCTTATTAATCGGACCATATCTACCACATGTGAACTCCAAATTGAATGATTCCAGTGGCTAAAAATCCATGACACACATATATTTAATTCTTATGTTAACCAGGTTTTTTAATTCCCTACCAATAATTTCCAGAAATTAAATTACCGAAGCTATCCTAACATATTCTTCCCTGATGATTCATTTTCTGACCTTTGACTACTAATCAGACCATAGATACCTCATATGGACTCCAAATGGAATGATTCCAGTGGGTGAAAATCCGTGACACATATATCTTTAATTCTTATGTTAACCATTTATTTTAATTCCTTATAGATTGTTCCCAGAAATTAAAATACCGAAGCTTAAAATTCTGTCAACCATAGCCATATCCATGCAGAACTATCTACACCAACCTAAGTATTCAAACATACATCACATGCAAGATCAATATGCAACATGATATAGCAACATCCATGACCAATCATCAAAGTTCTAAGATCAAAATCTCATATAAATATTATGAGTTTCAAAGGTTTTCTTCAAAAAGAAATATTGTTAAACTTACCTGGAGCACTTAATCTCCTAGACTTCTCCTTCCTCTTTCTTCCTTTCTTCCTCTCCTTTCCTCACACTACCTTGCTTCTATTTTTGCTCTCCCTCACTTGGACGAAATTCTAATGTTGTAAGGGTGGGTTTTCTTATATAAACCACCAAATAATTCACCTTTTATGATCATGGGTCTACCTTATCACAATTAGGATACACTTTGTTGAATTTTTGGAAAACAAACAACTTATGTTCTTGTCTTCCTCTTCCTTAGTCAAGATATGCATAGAAAAAGGAGATTTGTATTTTGAAAATTATGATGATATGTTCTTAAGATATGGGGCAAGATCCCTTTGATTTAGGGATTCATTTCCTTTTTCTTTTGTCTTAATCAAGTATGATAGATTTGCCTTTTTAAGTGGCAAATTTCTAGCCCTTGAATTTTCCTTACTTAACTATAATTATTTGTGTAGGATAATGATGTTTTGTCATAATGCTATGTATTATTACCCACTTGCTAAAGTTATGAATGTAGGATATAGATGTTTTTATCCTAAAGCCTTGTATTATTATGCCACTTGCCAAAATGATGAATGTAGAATCACACCACTTGTCAAATTTTTGTCTTAATGCCATGTCACTTAATCTTGATTACACTAATATTTCATTACTTTATTTTTATTTTTATTTTTATTTTTCCTCTTCGGTTTGGGTTCATTCTTGCCCATTTTCCTTACTTTGGTTAAAATTCTTCCTTTCATAATGGGCTTGGTCACATTTTCATGATTTTTGGGCTATTGGTCCAATTTCTATATCCTAGTCCAAGTCTATGTTTTATTTCTTCCTTGGCCTATCCTATTGGCTTGCTAAAAATTCATGTGAAGTAGAAAAACTCTATATGAAATTTCTATAGTTTAAAGCCCAATTACGGGTGGAGATACTAAACTCAGTAACTTTTTCTCTTAAATTAAGAAAGATTACCCTAATCCGATCTTCTTGAAATTTTAAGACCTTTACTTACTTCACAAAAATTTATCTTTCTTTACCTAAGAATTTCACCTTTCTTTAACATGTTTATTTCTAATATTTCCTCTTAGGTTTTCTTTCTTTACCTATTCCATTAATATTAGAACATTTCTATGCATATATGTAAGGTGAAGAATTTCTAAGGACAATATCTAAAAATTACGGGATGTTACACATGCTGGATACTTATTGTTGGGGCGTCCATGGCAATTTGATAAAAGGGTTAATTATGATGGCTACAAGAATTGATATACATTGACCATGCATAATCGAACTTTTGTTCTAACACCCCTAAAGTCAGCTGAGGCTTTTGCTGATTAAGTGAGGATTATAAAAGAGTGTAAGTTGAGGGAAACACATGAAAAAGAGAAAAAAGAGAGTAAGAGAGTGAGAGAAAAGAAAGAGAGGCTAAGAGATGTGAGCAAGAAAAAGAGAAGAAAGATAGTAAAGCCAAAATTGAGAGTAAGAGAAAAGAGAGAGATGTTGAGGTATGTGAGTAAAATAAAAAAGAGAGTAAGACCAAAATTGAGATATGTGAGCAGAAAAAGAAAGAGAATTGTGAGCCAAAGAAAGAAAAAAAAAGAGTGAGTGGTTTTACATTAAAAAGTGAGGTGAAGAGTGCTTTGGTATGCAAGCCAAACCTCCTTGTGCTAATGTACAAGAATATTTATTTTACTAACACTCATAACTTTTCTTTACTTAGTATGGTTGTCTTTGATACAAGAATTCATAGCATTGAAATATCCAATTTATGATAAGGAGTTATATGCATTAATGAGTACTTTGCAAACTTGGCAGAATTATCTATGGCTGAGAGAATTTATTATTTATTCAGATCATAAGAGTTTGAAATTCTTGAAGTTCCAAGGTAAGTTGCATAAGAGGCATGCTAAGTGGTTAGAATTTATTAGAGACATGTATGCTAATGATGTTGATTTTGGATCTATTTGGAATTTGTGTGATAAGCGTGCTATTGATGGTTTCTATAGACATAAAGGTTACTTGTTTGAAAAGAATAAACTTTGTGTGCCTAAGTGTTCTATGCGTGCCTTATTAATTAAGGAGAGTCATGGTGGAGGTTTAATGGGGCATTTTGGAGTGACTAAAACATTAGAAATTCTGCATGAACATTTTTATTGGCCTCACATGAAACATGATGTCATTTCATTTTGTGTCAAGTGTGTGGCATGTAAACAAGCTAAGTCTAAGGTTATGCCACATAGTCTTTATACTCCATTACCTGTACCTACATAGCCTTTGCATGATATTTCTATGGATTTTGTGATAGGGTTACCGAGGTCTCAAAGTAGTAAGGATAGTGTTTTTGTAGTTGTTGATAGGTTTAGCAAAATGGCTCATTTCATTGCATGTGCTAAAACCAATGATGCAACACACATAACTAATTTGTTCTTTAAAGAAGTAGTGTGTTTGCATGGGTTGCCTAGAATAATAGTTAGTGATAGAGTGTTAAGTTCTTAAGTCATTTTTGGTGAACTCTATGGGGTAGATTAGGGACTAAACTTCTATTTTCTACTATTGCACACCCTCAAACAGATGGGCAAACTGAGGTAGTTAATAGGATACTTACTAAACTTTTACGTGCTATTATGTCAAAAAATTTGAAACATTGGGAAAGAGTTTTACCACATGTTGAGTTTGCTTACAATAGATCTGTGCATTCTACTACTGCTTATAGTCCTTTTGAACTTGTTTATGGCTTTAATCGTCTAACACCTTTGGATATTTTACCTTTGTCTATTAATGAGTTTGTTAACTTGGATGGTAAGCAAAAGGCTGAATATGTAAAAGATTTGCATGCTAAAGTTCGAGCGAACATTGAGAGGAAGAATAAGCAATATGCAATGCAAGCCAACAAGAGCCGAACAAAAATTGTATTTGAACCTGGTGATTGGTTTGGGTACATATGCGCAAAAAGAGGTTCCCAGTTTAGAGAAAGTCTAAGTTACATCCTAGGGGAGATGAACCTTTTCAAGTCTTGGAGCGAATCAATGACAATACCTATAAGATTGATTTACCTAGTGAGTATGGCAATATTAGTGCTACATTCAATGTTGCTGACTTATCTTTATTTGATGTAGGTGATGCTTTTGATTCGAGGACGAATCCTTTCAAGGAGGGAAGGAATGATGGAGATCAAGGTGCTGTCAAAGCTACTATAAACCATTCCCAAGATCCTTTGCAAGGGATAGGCGGTCCAATGACTAGGAGCAGGGCGAAGCGGGCCAAAGAAACTTTACTGGACTTAATCTTGGATTTGCAGACTAAAGAGGAAGTTGTTGGGCCAAGTCAAGATATCAAGTGGGCCACACTTTACAGCTTTGAGAATGGCATTAAAGAGGGCAGTTCGGAGGCCCAATAAAGTTTGTTGGATCTTGAAGACAACTAGCTCAAATCTGCATTGACTTAAGATGTATTATGGGCTTTATGTTATAGGTTTTGTTTTGGATATTATTAATATTTGAGCCTATTCTTTATGCTGGCCAATTAGTAATTTAATTATGAGTTTATTTTTGTTAGTTTAGTTGGGCCAGATAACTAGTGTTATTTGGGCCATATTCTATTAGAAGTCCAATTAGGAGTTTAAGGCCTTCTGGCTTTCCTACTAGGGTTAAGATTGAT
Source organism: Gleditsia sinensis (assembly GCA_037074535.1). Taxonomy (NCBI): domain Eukaryota; kingdom Viridiplantae; phylum Streptophyta; class Magnoliopsida; order Fabales; family Fabaceae; genus Gleditsia; species Gleditsia sinensis. The sequence continues at coordinate 63,352,425 of CM073464.1, forward strand.
TGTCCTCTTTAATGTCATTCTCAAGGTTGCAAAGTGTGGCCCACTTGATGTCTTGACTTGGTCCAACAACTTCTTCTTTAGTCTGCAAATCCAAGATCAAGCCCAGTAAAGCTTCTTTGGCCCGCTTCGCCCTGCTCCTAGTCATTGGACCGCCTATCCCTTGCAAAGGATCTTGGGAACGGTTTATCGTAGCTTTGACAGCACCTTGATCTCCATCAGGAATTTTCTTCAACTATAAGTTATTCACTTGTTGATGAACAATAGACATCGTTTTTTTTTTTCTCATAATTAAGCCAAATTTTTGTCCAATTGAATTTCTTGAAAATATATATCATAAGAAGAATAGATAGGTACTTCCTTAGCATTGATACAAGAAAGACTGTATCAACATCAATTAATCCTGATGGTAAGGTTAGGCGATATACTACTATATCCACTTTGTTCAAGATTTCAAATAAGTCTATATACTAGAGCTGGACTTTTTCCTTCTTTCCAAACCTCATTACCTTTTTTATGGGTGAGTCCTTCAAGAATATTTGGTCACCAATTGATAATTTCTAGTGCTCAACATTCACGATCCTTATAGACTTTTAGCCTGTATTGAGTTGCTTGTATTCTTTTCTAATCAATTTCACTTTATCAATGGTATCTTACAATAAGTCTGACCCCACTGAATCATTTAACAGAAAATTAGTAACATCTCTTACACAAGGCTTTAAGTCACCCAATATCATTTTATTATTAGCGTATTCTGCTAAGAGATCCCTCACCAAACTCAAAGACATATGCTTGAAGCATGCTCTCCAAACTAGCATCATCAATTTAGATTAGTCATATTCTATCTATTGTATATTATTTCAAATTAGATTCTAAAAACCTAACTTTACTCAACTTAATCACCTATTAGAAGACCTACGATATTTTATGTAAAATCTCAATTTGTGCCATTTGTATATTGGCCTGATTATTACTGGTATAGGCAAATTTAACTAAAAATAAATAATTTCTCCCAAATTTCACCAAATTTTTATAAAGATACCTGAAACAAAACTTCGTAAACACATCATTTAGATTTACTATCAGCTATAATATAATCTAACTAAAATTCTAAGACTTCCTGAATAACTCTTCTAAAACAATATATTCAATTCTTACTTGCTAACACACTAAACAACGAAAAAAAACTAACACTTGTGTCTTTTTTTTACCATTATACTAGTACAATTCTTTCATATCTTAGTAATCCTTATTGCCTTGGGGTTATCCATATTCACAATCTATGGCTTCTTCCAAAACCTTATTTCTCAACAATTATTCACACATGAATTTTCAATCTCAACATAATTCACATCCTTGATACTAAACTCAACTTAGCATGGCATAAACCTTTAACACAAATACCATGATCGCTTTACATTATTCTCGGACATGGTTCTCGAAATATTCTCCTTTTCTTACTCAACAACATTAGATAAAATTATGTATTCTTCATACTTTAATACTCAATCAGTATATACTGTAAACTCATTATTCTTTCTAATTTACACATGGTCTACCAACTTACACAGTTATACATACTTGATATAAATATTTTTTTTTCTAAGTACGTTCTTTGTTAGATAAATTCTTTCAAACTCTCCATTACTTTAACCTACTAACCACTTGGAAATCATAATAACTAAGTTTCAAATAAAATAAATTAATTCTCCTTATAATAAGAAAAAATAACCTTGTATTTAATACCAAACATTAATGAAGGATGACGCAGCAGAAAAAAAGGAATACATAATAGAGCATGGTGCCAAAATAGAAAGTCAGAAGTTTAGACAAAGCATTGAAAGAAAATTAAAATCGGTAGTCGTAATTCTTGAAAAACTGTAAACAAATCTTAGTTGCTATTTCAGCAAAAAAAATCAGTGGCCGCAAGTTTTGAATATATGTGCCAAAATCTAGTTACTGTTATTCGATGAATAAATACCACATGGAAAAGAAACATTATGAACTTATAAAAGTTTTGAAGAACAAAGAGTATGTAGTTAACTGGTAGGACGTAGTTAGTTGCTTCAAAATAAATGTAATCAATCAACTGTAAAATAAATCAGTCTAAATTAAAAAATTTCAAAATAGTTAATCGACTTAATAATACCGATAGTCGATTGGCAAGAATATTAGAAAAACAAGATAAATCATTTGATTGTCCCTCTTCAACAATTAATTGGTTTACATTTTTACATTTTTTTACAATGACGCCTATCACTTACAACTTCCCTACAAGATTTAAGACATTAATGCTTCATCAAGGATAACAAGGAAAAAAAATTTCTAGTAATATCTTAACCTTATTCTCTTTATGTGCTTAATATGAAAGAAAATTAAAATCGGTGGTTGTAATTCTTGAAAAGCTGTAAACAAATCCTAGTTGCTATTTTGGAAAAAAAAATTGGTGGCTGTAAGTTTTGAATATATGTGCCAAAATCTAGTTACTGTTATTCGGTGAAAAAATAGCACATGGAAAAGAAACATTTATGAACTTATAAAAGTTTGTGAAGAAAAAAGAGTATGTAGTTAACTGGTAAGATGCAATTGGTTGCTTCAAAATAAATGTAATCAATCAACTGTAAAATAAATCAGTCCAAAATAAAAATTCTCAAAATAGCTAGTCAACTTAATAATACAGATAGTCGACTGGTTAGAATATTAGAAAAATAAAATAAATCATTTGATTGTCCCTCTTCAATAATTAATTGGTTTGCATTTTTACAATTTTTTTACAATGATGCCTATCACTTACAACTTCCCTACAAGATTTAAGACATTAATGTCTATTGTACATATGCATGCATGCTGTTATTTTTAAAATTTTTACTTTTAATTTAGTTGATATCTATCAGTCACATACATAGCTATTCTAATTTTGCTGACCTATCATAAGTATGTGCTTCTTTGAGTTCTATAAATGCACACATTAGTATCTTTATTTTCATACTCAAAGTTAGGGTGAGTACAGTTATGGAGAAAACCACATTTCATCAATTTCGACATATTTGTATCTTTTATGATTTCAATCCTAGAAAAGATGGAGAGTATGTAAAAGCAGCACAAAATTTAGGTATGGTACTGGCTAGGAGAAAAATTCATTAAGTCTATGGTGGAAGTAACCGTGGGTTAATGGGGTGCATGTCTACAGCTGTACATGGAGGAGGATGTCAAGTTTTAAGTATTATTCCTACAGCTCTAGTTGCATCAAACATCATAAAGAAGACAATTAGGGAAGAATTTATGGTAGCCTCCATGCATGAGCACATGGCTAGAAGGATGAGCAATACTAATGCCTTCATTGCCTTACCAGGGGATTTTGGTACTTTATAAGAGATTTTTTGAATAGTCTCCTGGGCACAACTGAATATGTATCACAAACCGATAGGTTTGTTAAATGTTAACCATTTTTTTGATGGTCTATTTTTTTTTCTTGATCAAACTATGGAACAAAGGTTTATCTCACATTCAGCACGAAAAATTCTCATCTCGGCTTTAAATACTGAGGAGTTGATTGATACTTTACAAGAATTTGTTCATGTACCTGATCCAATTATGGTTCAAATAGAATTGGATGGCAGACAACTGTAGGAAGCACAAATTGGATTTGGATCTTCATCTTTAACTATAGTAGAATGTAGCCATTGCTGTACCACTTTTACTTTCTTAGGATCTATTTGGATACCATCCTTGTCAACTATATTCCCTTAGAGTTTGTAAAATTATCCTCAAATGTTGCTTATGATCCTCTGAACTCTTGGAAAATATGAATATATCATCAATAAATAAATTTACAATTTGATCAAAGAATGGCTTAAGTACTATATTCATACAGTCCATAAATGCAGTTAGGGCATTTGTCAAATTAAATGACATCACTAAGAACTCATAGTGCTCATACCGAGTCCTGAAAATAATTTTCGGAATATCCTCTTCCCTTATCCTTAATTGATGATATCCAAATCTCAAATCAATTTTTTTTAAATATTGAGCACACTATAGTTGGTCAAATAAATCATCTATACGAGGTAATGGATATTTATTACTCATTGTCACTTTATTCAATTATTTATAATCTATGTATAACAGCAGTGATCCATCCTTCTTTTTCACAAATAGGACTAGAGTACCTTAAGGAGAGTATTATGACGTATAAATCCCTTGTCTAACAAGTCTTATAACTAATTTTTTATTATTTTAGTTCTTTAAATTCAATTAATATCATTCTGTATAGGGATATAGATACTAGTTAGGTTTCAGGAAGTAAATCAATATCAAATTCTATTTCTTGTTTCGGGGTAATCCTGACAATTTCTCAGGGAATACATCAGGAAATTCTCTAACCACTGGAACTTGATTTACATTGGTATACTTTATATCAACATCTCTCATTACTACCAAATATCCTTGACACCTTTTTGTAATAACTTATGGGCTGTCAAAGCTGAAATTAAATCAATGGGTACCTCACTACGGTCTCCTTGTATCAAGAAAGAAGATTCTCTAAGAATATTGAATTTAATCACCTTAAGATGACATTCCAAAATGGTATGGCATAATGCTAAATAATCCATTTTCCGTATCACATCAAATCTACCATATCAAGACAATCGAGTAAAACGGATATCATATTCAGAAACAGTCATATTTGAAAATTGTCTCAATTCTTTAAATTCTCTAGCACTCCTATCCTTTTCACTTTCAAGCAGTAATTGACCCATAGATATTTCTTAAGATGCTACAATATCCAATCAACTTTATACTAGAAAATTTAGCAAACACCTGAAGTATAAATATGTTCGATTCATATCTATACTAAAAGTCCTACTAAAGAATCCTTTACTCCAATAGCCACAGGAAAACTTAATGCTTTGATATCAACTTGTAACGCCCCCAATTTAAGGGCACGTGAATTTTTTTTTTTTGCAATAAGATATTTACTATAACATGCATAGCTTTATTCTTTGCTATGAAAATAGATACATATAGGTTCTCTCATGTATACACATTATACAGACCAAGTTATAAATACCAACGTAACAGTAGAAGTAGGGATCCTGCCTGTGACGTTCAGAGTATACTCTAGAGTACAAGTATAATATAAACAAAAAATTTATGAGCCTTAGAAACAAAGGAGGCTCACCTAGAGATTATATCATCTACTTGGTCAACTATCTGAAGGGAAAGGATCAAACTTTGTATTCTTATTTGAAAAATGTAAAAATATCGTGTAGTGAGATTGACAACTCAGTGAGTAGATAATACCTTCTATGACCTCTTAGGTCAGTGTATAGATGTACTCATATTTTAAAATTTGTCACATAGAAAATACAGTTCGGAAATATATCCATATAGGACCCATATTTTAAATATTCTCAAATCAAAGGATATTCATATATCTAAAATCATATTCAGCACGGTATGATCATTAAATAAATATTGTTATGCATCAAAATATTTTACATGAAAACAGAAGGAGAATCCCATATAAGAACCATCAAATAATCATAAGCACATAACAAGGAATGATGTTATGTTCAGCTATATAAGCTTTAGAAAAATATCAAGTTTTTGAGATAAAATCATAACTTTTGTTGATGCATAATTAACATACTATATATACACTGAAGATCCATTTTTTAACATATTGCTCAAACATGTCACAACTCTCAATATACTTAATTCACTCATTTGCTAAACGCACAGTGACAGATCGACTACAGTCACAATAAGTGATCAAGGAATGTGAGTATATCACCCTTCTACCCCCTCACATTACCATTATCACCTGATTGGAGTGGTCTTCCCTTGACTCACTCAAGCTAATAGGGCATGCCCTACTCGGTACCGTCTCAAGCCATACAACCCGTCGATATTCATCCATATATATATATATATATATACACACACACACACACACATATTCATCAAATGTAATGTATAATTATTAAGCAACTCGTCATGAGCTTTACGCTTGGCATTCAATTATAATCAGCAACTTTACCAAATAATGATAAATATATTTAGAACCACATATTCAATGAGTTTCAAAATTTATTTGTAAAACCATACTCTTCTTGAACTATGTGCCAGTTCATAAACAAAGCAGATATTTTAACACAATTTAGAAACTTATGATAGCATAAATAATTTGTAAACAGAACTAGTTATACATTTAAAATTCAAGAAGAGCATATAGTAAGTCATAGAAAGAATTATCTACTCACAAGGTAAGGCTCCAGATTGAACAACCCCAAAATGCACTTTTTCAATTCAAATTTGACCAAATAGACCTCAAAACGTGTTCAGAGGGTCCAAAAACTTAGGAAATGGCTTAGAGAGTTTGATCAACGTTAGTCAACGATGGGAACTGTTCATGGTCGAAAATAGTGTTCACATCGGCTAGAATCACTATTCATGCCAGTCGGAATTACTGTTCACACATATCGAAATTACTATTCACACTAGTTGGAGTTATTGTTAATGACACCAAAAGTTGTTAGATGACTATGAAACTTTATATCCTATAGTTTACCTATCTCTTAAATCTATCTATGATGTCAGAGTTTATATTTTTCTAAGATTTTCTACTTCCGATTTGCGGTAATTCTTTGACCTATTTAAAAAATTGTTCATCTAATATTGTAATACTCTTCCTCCTGAATTTAGTGGTACCCTTAGTTTTGAGATCGGATACTCGAAAGTACTCTAGATCTAGAGAGAGAAAATAGAGGAGAGAGTGTGAATAATAATCTCCCTATAAACCTACATAAGATTTTAAAAAAATGATAGAATGATCAAATAACAATTTTCTAATTATTGGAGGAAGTCCTTTAAATTTTATTATTTATATTTTGACCTCTAAACTTTTAGAAAATTACACTTTGACCCCCAAAATATTAATAAATTTTTATTTTCATCCTTAAAACATTTCAATTACATCCCTACTCCTTTATTTCTTTTAATAATCCATACATAAATGAAAATTACTAAATTTTAGGGATGTTACAATTCAAAGAAAAATGAAAAGTTATCTGGTGATAATGTGTTGATCTGGAAGGCCAATCACACGACTCTAAACAACGATTGGTCTTATGGATTACGGTACACTTCTATATATTTATCTTGTGTTTCTTGGTGATCCAACATGAATTATCTTATGCTTTAGGTGCTTGTTTTCACCAAAAGAAATTTTTGACCAAGTGATATCAGAACCTCTTCATGGTGCAAATTAGGAATAAATTTAGATCAATGATTAATTTTTGTTTTAGGTATTCTCGAATTTAATAATTAGGATTTTATTGATATTGAATTCGAGAATAATTTTGTGATTGATTTTTTATATTAAGAAAAATTTAGATTCTAATGTAGTTTTGGTTTTGTTTTTGGGATTTAATTGAGATGTCTTGATTTTGTGGCAAAATTTTATACTTGATTCTTTAAATCAATTTTTCGAAAGGGATTTATGCTTACATTTGATTTTACAAGAATTATCACATTACCAATTCATTTTCAACACTTTTTGGACTAGATTTTACATTTTAATATTTGTTTCACTACTGTGTTAGCTTTGTGTTTATGGAAATTCTGCAAAATCATGAACAACAATGGTTATGGCCGTTGTAAAAGATTTGATAAAATTTGCAAAACAAGGAATAGGGTGGTCATTGACAAAAATTAATTATCAATTTTGGTGCAATTTTAAATTCAAATATTGGCATGTATATATATATATATATATATATATATATATATATATATATATATTATATTGAGATGAATTAATTGAAACATGTCAACAAAGTGACCTTTCTTGTAGAAATTAATTTTGTTTTGAAATATAAATGGTTATGTGCATGTGACTTATGTGAATATTTATCGGTTCAAAGGAAGATAAATGTTTAACAGAATTACATGCATACCTATAATAATAAACACATGGTGATTATTTGGTTTTATATGTGAACGATAAATTAGTTCAAAGAAATATTTGTTGTTCAATATGTTCTTATTATTAGTGTTTGGTTACTACACCAACATATCACTTATAAGATAATATATTTGTTCAAAGAAAAAATATTAATGGGGTGCCTTGTATCTTGAGATAGGGTTTTCCTAATTTGAATTTAATTTTGTTTTGAGACTTATATGAACTTGTTTTGGTTGTTTGTTGTTCTTTGTTCAATTATGACTCCTACTAATATTACTGCCAACATTAATTTTATTAATATGCTAAATGGCTCTAACTTTAAGTCTTGAAAAGAGAATCTCTTAATTATTCTTGGAGTAATGGATCTTGACCTTGCGTTAAGGGATAATTCTCCTCCACCTCTTAATTATTCTATGACAAAAAGGATATGAAAATATGGGAGAAATCAAATCGCATGTGTATAATGATCATAAAGAATGCCATTCTATAAGCATTCAAGGGCATAATGTCTGAAAAAGATAACTATGGTTAAGAAGTTCTTTATAGATATTGAAAAGAGATTTGTCAAGAATGAAAAGGTTGAAATAAGTACACTATTGAAAAATCTAATTTTGATGAGGTATAGTGGCAAAGGTAATATCAAGGAGTACATCTTAGAGATGTCTCATCTTTCTTCTAAGTTAAAAGAACTTAATCTCAAACTCTCTAAGGACTTGTTAGTGCATCTAGTTTTGATATCTCTTTCAAAACAATTTAGCTAGTTTAAATTGAGTTACAATTGTTAGAAAGAGACCTAGTCTATAACTGTGCTTATCTCACACTATGTTTAGGAAGATGAAAGGCTTAAGCAAGATAAGGTAAAATGTGCTCATTTAGCCTCAACCTTTAAGGATAAGGGGAATAAAAGAAAGAAGGATAAGGAATCTATAGATACAACACCTCAAAAGAAACACTAAAAGAAACCAAACAAACCAGAAGATACTGGCTGTTTCTTTTATGGAGTTAAAGAGCATAAGAAGAAGCAATGTACCAACTATCACACATAGTGTGCTAAAAAAGGTCTGCTTCTTAATTTGGTTTGTTTTGAATTTAATTTAACTTTAGTGCCTAGACATACATGGTGGATCAATTATGGTACAATAACTCACATCAGTGTATCTATGTAAGGTTGCCTAAGTTGTCAAAAAAGATACATTTGTGTAGGCAATGACAAGACAGCGTAAGTTGATACAATAGGAAAATTTAGATTATTGTTAAAGATTATAACTTATTTTGATCTTAATGAGACGTTTATTATTCCATCATTTAGATGGAATTTGATTTTATTTTTACTTTGGACAAATCTAGTTATTCTTGTTTATTTGAAAATGAAAAATTTAGTTTGTTTTATGATTCAACATTACTTGGTTTTGGCTCTTTGTTAAGATATGATTATCTTTATTTAATTGATAATATTGTTTTATTTAATGAATCCCTACATTTAAGTACTCAAGGTACAAAGAGAAAATTAACTAATGAGAATTTAGTTGTATTGTGGCACAAGAGATTAGGTCATATATCTAAACAGAGAATAGAGAGATTTTTGTTAGACAAAATTCTAGATCCTTTAAATTTCACAGATTTTGATGTCTGTGTTAACTGTATAAAGGGAAAAAATCAATAAAAGGAGATTTGAAGCCAACAAGACTTTAAATGTCTTAGAACTTGTACATATGGATATTTGTGAGTAATGTCCTTTCAATTGATTGGAATGGTCAACAATATATTATATTATTAATTGACAATTTTTTCATATATGACTAATCGTAGTCACTGAATGTGTTCAAAACTTATAAGGTCGAAATTGATAACTAACTCAACAAAGGATTAAAAGCATCAAGTCTTACTATAGTGGTGAATACTATGGTAGATATAGTAGTATAGGTGAACAATGTCTAACACCATTTGTTAAGTTCCTTGAGGAATGCGGTATTGTCCCACAAAACACTACGCTTGGTTCACCACTATGAAAAGTGATACTAAAAAATGAAATATGATACTTAAAGACATAGTGAGGAGTATGATTAGTCTTTCTATCTTCTTAGAATCACTCTAAGGAGAAGTACTTAAAACGGCAGTATATATCTGTAACAAACATTTAACTTAAGCGACTGTTAAAACCCCTTATGAACTTTGGATGAGCAAGAAATTTAGTTTAAAGAAATTTCATGTTTGGACATGTCCAGTTAAGGCAAGGCCTTTAGACCTAATGAAAGGGAAATAGACTTAAGAATGGTAAGTTGATATTTCATTGGATACTCTAAAAAATCCAGGGGGAAAAAGTTTTATGATGCCACGACTAAGTCAATTTTCGAGTTAGGAAATTCATAATTCTTTGAGGATGTTGTGTTTGTGGGGGGAGATACAGTTATGGACTTTGTCTTTGAAGAGGAATATGTCGATATTCCTACATATGGTATTGGCATTGATCAAGAACATATTATTGACCTTGTTAAAGACACAATAGATCAAGATAATGTCAGAAAACCTCTAGTTCAAGAATTATTCTAGAAGAACAAACTCTAACATCTTAAGAACATATGATATTAAGGAGATCCACTAGAGAGATGAGAAGTGCAATACAAGATTACCATATTGTATTTCTTCAAGAATATGGAGTAGATATTGGAGTGTCAAAAGATTATCCAATCAACTTCCGTTCAGCCATGGAAATTTTTGACTTTCAGAAGAAGATTGATGCCACAAATAACGAAATTAAGTTCATAAAGGAAAATGACATGTGGGACTGTGTCACATTACCAAACGATGCAAAATCCATTGGTTGCAAATAGATATTTAAAATTAAAAGGGATTTAAAAGGTTATGTGAAAAGGTATAAGGATCATTTTGTTGTAAAGGGCTTTACATAAAAAGAAAGCATATATTATAAGAAGAATTTCTCTCTAATTTCTTCGAAAGACTCTTAAGTTACATCAAATGGATTTGAAAATAATATTTATTAATGGGAACATTAATGAGACAATCTATATGGTGTAGTCAAAAAATTTTGTGTTGGGAGACCCAAAGAATATGGTTTGCAAACTCAAGAAATCCATCTATGACTCAAACAAGCATCTTAACAATGGTATTTCAAGTTCCATCAAGTAATTATCTTGCTTGATTTTGAGATGAAAGATCTTGATGACACCACTTTTATATTAAGCATTCAAATACACAAGGATAGCTCTTAGGATACTCTTGGATTATCACAAAAGAGCTATATCAAAAAAGTTCTCAAGAGATATGGGATGCAAGATTGCAAACCAGGTGATATCTTATGGATAATAGAGACAAGTTTAGTCTTAATCAATACCCTAAGATTGATTTTGAGGAAAAAGAAATGCAAAAGATTCCCTATGCCTCAATAGTAAAGAGTTTAATGTATGCTCAAATTTGTACATGTTTAGATATTGTATACATTATTGGGGTGTTAGGTAGATATTTAAGTAATCTAAGAATATACCATTTGAAAGCAGCAAATGGGTCTTGCGGTACTTATAGAGAACAAAAAATTACATACTCATATATCAAAGGTTATACCAACTTAAGATCATTATATATATTTCTAATTTTGCTGGATGCCAAGATAGTATGAAATCTATATCATGTTATATTTATCTGCTAGCTAGAGTTGCTATCTCCTAAAAGAGTGTTAAATAGTCACATATAGTCTCTTCTACCATGGAAGCAAAATTTAAAGCATGTTATGAGACATCCAATCACAAAGTGTGACTGCAGAAGTTTATCACGGGGCTGCGCATACTTGATGGCATTGAAAGACTACTTAAGTTATTTTGTGATAATAAATCAGCAGTTCTATATTCGAACAACAACAAGAGTTCAATGAAGTCAAAGCATATAAACATCAAGTTTCTACTTGTTAAAGAAATAATTCAGAGTGGACAATTGTCTATAGCATACATTGGTGCAAACTCTATTGTTGCATATTTGCTTACTAAGGGACTGCCACCTAGACAGTTTTATGAGCACACTATTTATATGGATGTTATGTCAATTAATGATATTTAGTTTTTAGTAGGACTTTGTAATTTTAGATGCTTTTACAGGTATTTTACAATTATTTGAGGATATTTTATCTAGAAATAAAGTTTTAGTTTACTCTTACTCTGATTTTGGTATAGTTTGATCTCGCTAAGGTTTAAGCGTAAACCAGTTGGAAATAGGCATGTTAAGATCACATAACATGAAATTTCTATGCTACACATTCACATCATGACCTATGTCATTCAACTGTATAAGCATACGTAACCATTAATAGGTTAAGTTATGACATATGTAATGGAAGCCATTTTGATCCTATGTTTGTCTGATTGATGGACGGATTGTTAATATATACACTTTAGTAATGACAACAAGTTGAGGTCATTCAATAATTTGAACATTAATGTATCTAATAGGATATGAACATTTAATGTATCGAGACTTAATAGATAATTTCTATTTTATGATGGGTAAAATAGAAATACCAAAGATAACATAAATTTATCTATATATATGATGGTTATGGTCTCCAGATTACACGTAAATTTTTAGTTTTCTATTTTATAATATCCCATTTTCAGATATAGGGTACATAAAAAAATTAAATAGTTCTTTGGTGATAATGTGTTGATCTGGAAGGCTAATTGCACAACTTTAAACAATAATTGATCATTATGGATTCCGGTACGTTTCTGCATATTTATCTTTTGTTTTTTGGGATCCACCAATGTGAATGATATTATTTTTTGAGTGATGGTTTTCACCAAAAGAAATTTACTAACAGTCTATTCCTACTAATAATCTTTTTTTTAGTCTAGCAACTTATGAGCTTATGACTATTGTGGGAGAAAATATTGGGTGTGAGAGAAATTTGCACAAACTTTTTTGTTAGACAGAGTTCTATCTCATAGGTTTTGATGGTGAAAAATTAATAACAAGTATATTAGTAAATGTGCTATGTGTAACATCCCTAATTTTGTTTCTTTTATTAATAAAAGTACATAAATATTTAATTAAGAAAATAAAATTTATTAAACAATTTTAGATATCTATGGAAATATAAGCCTTAGAAATTCTTCACCTTATGTGTATATATAGAAAATATTTCTAACATTAAGGGAATATGTAAAGAGAGAAAATATAATAGGAAAAATTAGAAATAACATACTAAAGAGAGGCGAAATTCTTGGGTAAGGAAGATAAATTTTTGGAAAGTAAGAAAAGGTCTTAAAATTTTAAGAAGATTGGATTAGGGTAATTTTTCCTAATTCAAGAGTTAGAGTTACTAAGTTTAACATCTCCACCCATACATTGGACTTTCACCTATGGACACTTCATATAGAGTTTTTTCACTTCACATGAGTTTCTAGCAAGTTAATTGGATAGTCCAAGCAAGAGATATAACCTAGACTAGACTAGGATATAGAAATTGGATCGATAGCCCAAAAATCATAAAAATGTGATCGAACCCTCCATGAAAGGTAGAATTTCAGCCAAAGCAAAGAAAATTGGCAAGAATGAGCCCAAATCCAAGAGGGAAAAAATAAGAATCATGTGAGGAAATAGTAGTGTAATAATAATCAAGATTAGAACACAAGGCATTAAGACAAAACATCTATATCCTACATTTATAATTTTAACAAGTAGGTAAATAATACATGGCATTAAGACAAAACATCTATATCCTACATTCATAATTTCAGCAAGTAGATAATAATACATGGTATTATGACAAAACATCCATATTCTACACAAATAATTTCAGCTAAGCAAGAGAGATTCAAGGGCTAAAAATTTGTCACTTAGAAAGGCAAACCTATCATACTTGAGTGAGACAAAAGAAAAAGGAAATAAATCCCTAAATCAAAGGGACCTTATCCCTTGTCTTAAGAACATTTTATCATGATTTTCAAATACAAATCTTCTTTTACTATGCATATCTTGACTAAGAGATTAGAAGACAAGAACATGAGTTGTCTTTCCCTAAAAAGCAACTAAGTACATCCTAATTGTGATAAGATAAACCCATGATTATGAAAGGTGAACCACTTGATAGTTTATTTAAGTAAAACCCACCCTTATAATATTATAATTTTTTCCATGTAAAGGAGAGGAAAAATAGAATCAAGGTAGAGTGAGGAAAGGAGAGAAAGAGAGGCAAAAAAATGAGGGAAGAAGAATGAGAAGTCTAGAGAACTAAATACTCAAGGCAAGTTAGCTTAATCTTCACTTGAATCCATATTTTCTTTTCATCCTTCAGGTTCAAAACTCACTCTCCTTCTCTTATTTAAGCTGCTGAAAAAATTAAGGGAAGAGAAGAATCTTACCACTTCCTTAAAGGAGAAACAAGAAAAAAAATTCACTAAGTGAGTTAGGGAGATATTTAGGTAGGTTTAACAATATTTTTGTGTGCATAAAAGCTTTGAAATTTGTAATATTTATATGGGATTTTGATCTTAGAACTTTGATAAAATTTATAATATTTGCTATTTTGATGATTGGTCATGAATGTTGCTATATCATGTTACATGTTATCTTGCATATGATAGATGTTTTGAACATTTCGGTTGGTGTGAAAAGTTTTGCATATGTATGGCTATGTGTGGCAAAATTTTAGGATTTTTATGTTGTTATTTTTTATATTTGAATGTGGTGAAAAATTGATGGAATATGATTAGATGTAAATTAGGAAGAAAATAGAGTTGTTACACTATGTATGATTATAATCATTAATGTATAATATCATATACTTAATCATGTCTTATGCACTAACTATTATGTATACTTGCTTGTAATATATATCCAATAAGTCTTTCAAAGTGTTATATATCTTACATATTGGATATATGCTTCTAGGCATTTCATATGCATGAGAAAATTGTTTACATTATAGAATATAATTGAATCATGCATATTGTTCTTTAGGCTAACTAATTGATTTGCAAAGTAAACATTTTTTTGTAGAATGGTCTAAAGTAAAAAGATTTAGCATTGAAATAAAGAAATATGGAATATCAATATCACGATTAACCTAAAGAAATATGCTTCAAGAATTGATGATATAGAAGCTTGGTTGCATGAACAAAGTACGTGAAGGAAATTTTCAAGTCAAGGAACCTCAAGACTTTAATGTAACTTAATCTTTAAGTACCCTAGACTTAGAGTCATGTGTGAAATGTGTAACAACTTATTTATTTATTTATTTATTTATTTATTATTATTATTATACAATATAGAGTTCACATACATGTCATTAATCAAAACATACGTACAACATATCAAACACATAAATATCTATATCTTATTTATTCTGGTTGACCAATTCTGGAGATACAGGTGCGGGAGATTGTACCTTCACCGGGATCTGAGCCAACTTGACCACAAAAATTTTATTTATTTCTGGGATTTGCCCATCCTAGAGTAACTCGATCTAACGTGCACTAAAAGTCAGAGCCATAGAAACATCTGCATAACTAATTTTCTGAACATGACATGGAAATATAGTGAGAATTAAATCCCAGTAAGTTCAACAATAAATCATCATCAATATAGCTCATCAAGTCATGTTCATCTATATAAACTACAGCAAATATCTTTGGTCACATGAATGTACTTTATCTATACACATGAAAATCGTACAGTAATGGCATGTATGATAGGATTAACTATCAATTTATTCTCATATCAAGCTACCCCAATCAGGGTGAGTATTTTCTACTTTCTAGTACGGACTTTTCTCGCTCCGTCCGACATGGCCCACTTTCTCTTTCTTTTCTCATTAACATAATCATAACTGTTGGTAGGACGTCCCCTACTGGTGCACCACACGGACCACCATGTGACCGTGCTCATTTCTTTTCTTTTCACAATAATAGTCAAAAATATGCTTTCAATCATAAGTATGTTCATCAAAATATAATCTTTACCAAAAATCATTGGTAATCATGCCATGAACATAACCATTTCAAATATCACTTTATAAAATATTTTCATGTCAAAATTTCACACTTAGGATGGTAAGAAGTTCATGCAATGGTAATGGCTATAACATATACTAGTCATGATGGAGATCAAGATGCTGTCAAAGCTACTATAAACCGTTCTCAAGATCCTTTGCAAGGGATAGGAGGTCCAATGACTAGGAGCAGGGCGAAGCGGGCCAAAGAAGCTTTACTGGGCTTGATCTTGGATGTGCAGGCTAAAGAGGAAGTTATTGGGCCAAGTCTAGACATCAAGTGGGCCACACTTTGCAGCCTTGAGGATTGCATTAAAGAGGGCAATTCGGAGGCCCAATAAAGTTTGTTGGATCTTGAAGATAACTAGCTCAAATCTGCATTGATTTAAAGATGTATTATGGGCTTTAGTTTAAATGTTTTGTTTTGGGTATTATTAGCATTTGGGCCCATTCTTTATGCAGCCCAAATAGTAGTTTAATTATGGTTTTGTTTTTTTATTAGCTTAGTTGGGCCAAATAACTAATGTTATTTGGGCCATATTTTTAGAAGTCCAATTAGGAGTTTAAGGCCTTTTGGCTTTCCTACTAGGGTTAGGTTTGATTGTCTATTTAAGAGTTCTTCAAGTTCATGTATTAAACAGATTTTGATGATTAATAAAGATTGAGTTTTCTCCTAAAGTGAGAGCTTCCCTTAGTTCTTGGGCAAAGAACTGAATCCGATCTTATCGAGGCAACTCGTGGCGATCAAACATCCATTGAATTTTCAAGACGATCCTTGCTTTCGCCAAACACTCCGTTTTTTCTTATAGAGGAACGCATCATTTGGTATCAGAGCTTTGGCTCCTTGAGATTTGGTTGGTGTCCTATCTTTTCTTTTCTATTTTCTAGAGTCTTTCTTCTTCTTCTACCTTTCCTTAGGTCAACTTAGAGTGCTAGTTCTAGTTCTAGTTCTAGTTCTAGTTAATGTTCTTCTAGTTCTTTTAGAAAAAAAAAGAGTTCTAGTTCTAGTAAATTTTCTTTTCCTACTTATATTATAATTCCTAGTCCTAGTCAATTTAGTTTCTTCTTCCAAAAATTTGAATTTCGAAAAAAAAAAGTGATTCCTATTCCTATTTCAATTTGGTTTCTTGTTCAAAAATTCAAAATTCAAAATTCAAAATTCAAAATTCAAAATTCAAAAAAAAAAAATCAGATTCTTAGTCTTAGTTGAATTTGGTCTCTTCTGAAAAAAAAAAAATTCGTCAAAAAAAAAAAGGGAAATTCGCTCAAAAAAAAAAAAGAGGTGAGCTGAAAAAAAAGAAGAAGAGAAATTCGTTAAAAAAAAAAATAGCATACTGATATTAGTATCCCGTATATTTTTCAAAATTCAATTCCTAGGGTTGTCATTGTCTGAAAATTTATTCTTTTTAATTCACTTGTTTTCTTAGATAAGTTTGTTGATCAGGTTCTTGTTTAAGAGCTTTAAGGGAAAGAGAGTGAAAGTTGAGTGCAAACACGTGAGGTTTGTGAGACAAACATGACTAGTAAAATAAATCAACCTATAATTGATCTTAAATATTACATGAAGGCAATTCAGGAGCAGTTTAAGTTGACACATATGAAGCTGGATAATCTTGAGTCACTATCCAAACCTAAGTCTTCTAAACAGTTTGTCTTTGGTGAAGAAGAAAAGGGACGTATGGAGAGTAAGCATTCTAGTGATAATGAGATGCCACCATTGGAGGATTGTAGTAATATGGAGATTAGTAAGCTAGTGAAAAGAGAAGTATTAGTTACTCGACGTGCTCTTAATATGCAGCCTATTGATGATATTGATGATGAACAGTGTGAGCATATATTCCAAACTAAGTGCCACGTGAATAACAAGGTATGTAGCTTAATTATTGATAGTGGGAGTTGCACTAATGTAGCTACCTTGATGGTTGATAAATTGGGTCTACCCACATTGAAACATCCTAAGCCGTATAGGCTAAGATGGTTGAATGATAGTGGAGAGATATGGGTGACTAATCAGGTTTTGGTATCTTTTTCTATTGGTAACTACAAAGATGAGGTGCTTTGTGATGTAGTACCAATGCATGTTGCACACTTGTTGTTAGGATGTCTATGGCAATTTGATAGAAGAGTTAATTATGATAGTTACAAGAATCGATATACATTGACCATGCATAAGAAAACCTTTATTCTAACACCCCTAAGGCCAGCTGAGGCTTATGCTGATCAAGTGCGAATTACAAAAGAGTGTGAGTTGAGAGAAATAAAAGAAAAAGAGGAGAAAGAGAGTAAGGCAAAAATTGAGAGTGAGAGAAAAGAAAGAGAGGTTGAGATATGTGAGCAAAAGAAAAAAGAGAGTATGGCCAAAATTGAGAGTGAGAGAAAAGAGAGAGAGGTTGAGATATGTGAGAAAAAAGAGAGTATGGCCAAAATTGAGAGTGAGATAAAAGAGAGAGATGTTGAGATATGTGAGCAGAAAAAGAAAGAGAATTGTGAGCTAGAGAAAGAGGAAAATAAAAGAGTGAGTGCTTTTCCATTAAAAAGTGAGGTGAAGAGTGCTTTGGTATGCAAGCCAAACCTCCTTGTGCTTAGGTACAAGGATATTTATTTTACTAACACTCCTAACCTTTCTTTGCCTAGTATGGTTGTGTCTTTGATACATGAATTCAGAGCATTGAAATATCCTACTTATGATAAGGAGTTATATGCATTGATGAAGAATTTGCAAACTTCGCAGAATTATCTATGGCTGAGAGAATTCATTATTCATTCAGATCATAAGAGTTTAAAATTCTTAAAGTCTCAAGGTAAGTTGCATAAGAGGCATGCTCCGTGGTTAAAATTCATTGAGACATTTCCATATGTGATTAAATATAAAATTGGAAAGGAAAATGTGGTAGCTTATGCATTGTCTAGAAGATATGCATTATTCACATCCTTACATGCTAAGTTGCTTGATTTTGAATATATTAGAGACATGTATACTAATGATGTTGATTTTGGATCTATTTGGAATTCTTGTGATAAGCGTGTTATTGATGGTTTCTATAGACATAAAGGCTACTTGTTTAAAAAGAATAAATTTTATGTTCCTAAGTGTTCTATGCGTAACTTGTTAATTAAGGAGAGTCATAGTGGAAGTTTAATGGGACATTTTGGAGTGACTAAAACCTTAGAAATTCTGTATGAACATTTGTATTGGCCTCGCATGAAACATGATGTCATTTCATTTTGTGCTAAGTGCATGGCATGTAAACAAGCTAAGTCTAAGGTTATGCCACATGGTCTTTATATTCCATTACCACATGTTGAGTTTACTTACAATAGATTTGTGCATTCTATTACTGCTTATAGTCCTTTTGAGATTATTTATGGCTTTAATCCTCTAACGCCTTTGGATATTTTACCTTTGTCTACTAATGAGTTTGTTAACTTGGATGGTAAGCAAAAGGTTGAATATGTAAAGGATTTGCATGCTAAGATTCGAGCAAACATTGAGAGGAAGAATGAGCAGTATGCAAAGCAAGCCAACAAGAGTCGGACTATATTTGTATTTGAACCTGGTGATTGGGTTTGGGTACATATGCGCAAAGAGAGGTTCCTGGTTCAGAGGAAGGCTAAGTTACATCCTAGGGGAGATGGATCTTTTCAAGTCTTGGAGCGAATCAATTACAATGCCTATAAGATTGATTTACCTAGTAAGTATGGCAATATTGGTGTTACATTCAATCTTACTGACTTGTCTTTATTTGATGTAGGTGATTCCTTTGATTCGAGGACGAATCCTTTCGAGGAGGGAGGGAATGATGGAGATCAAGATGCTGTCAAAGCTACTATAAACCGTTCTCAAGATCCTTTGCAAGGGATAGGAGGTCCAATGACTAGGAGCAGGGCGAAGCGGGCCAAAGAAGCTTTACTGGGCTTGATCTTGGATGTGCAGGCTAAAGAGGAAGTTATTGGGCCAAGTCTAGACATCAAGTGGGCCACACTTTGCAGCCTTGAGGATTGCATTAAAGAGGGCAATTCGGAGGCCTAATAAAGTTTGTTGGATCTTGAAGATAACTAGCTCAAATCTGCATTGATTTAAAGATGTATTATGGGCTTTAGTTTAAATGTTTTGTTTTGGGTATTATTAGCATTTGGGCCCATTCTTTATGCAGCCCAAATAGTAGTTTAATTATGCTTTTGTTTTTTTATTAGCTTAGTTGGGCCAAATAACTAATGTTATTTGGGCCATATTTTTAGAAGTCCAATTAGGAGTTTAAGGCCTTTTGGCTTTCCTACTAGGGTTAGGTTTGATTGTCTATTTAAGAGTTCTTCAAGTTCATGTATTAAACAGATTTTGATGATTAATAAAGATTGAGTTTTCTCCTAAAGTGAGAGCTTCCCTTAGTTCTTGGGCAAAGAACTGAATCCGATCTTATCGAGGCAACTCGTGGCGATCAAACATCCATTGAATTTTCAAGACGATCCTTGCTTTCGCCAAACACTCCGTTTCTTCTTATAGAGGAACGCATCAAGTCATTTGTTATTTTCATTTATAAGATTCTTTTTTTAAAATATTAATTTTATTTATTTATTTTCGTGATGCAGGTTTTCATCCTATCTGACCTTCTCTTACTAATTAGATCATAACTCCCTCAATTTAACTTTGATTTAGGTGATCTTGATGTCAATTTAAAGATACAACAATTATCTAAAACCATTATGTTCAATAGTTTAGCGAAATATTAAGAAATCATGGCAATATTTCTCTCTCAAAGTACAGGTTATTTCTTCTCAGGTAAGTTCTGACCTCTACCTACAAATTTATCCCTATCTCCCTCATAAGAATTCCAATTTAAGTGATTCCAGTGGTTAAAAATATGTGACACATATAGTAATAATTTTTACGTTAATCATTTATTTTAATTCCCTACAGAATGTTCCCAGAAATTAAAACACAGAAGCTATCATAAAATATTCTTCCCTGATTAACTATTTTCTGATTAGTGGCTAAAAGTCCGTGAGACATAGATCTACTTTTTTATGTTAACGATTTGTTTAAATTCCTTATTGATTCTTCCCAGAATTTTAAAAACAAAAGCTTAAAATTTTTCCACCCATAGCCATACCTATGCAGAACTATCTACACCAGCCCAAGTATTCAAACATACATAATATATAACATGATAAAGCAATATACATGACCAATCATCAAAGTTCTAAGGTCAAAATCCCACAAAGATGTTACAAATTTCAAAACTTTTCTTCAAAAAGAAATATTGTTAAACTTACCTAAGAATCTCCCTAGCTTACTTAGTAAATTTGTTTTCTTGTTTCCTCTTGAAAGAAATAGTAATATTCCTCCCTTCCCTTAGCTTTTCTAGCAGCTTAAATAAGAGAAGGAGGGTGAGTTTTTGAACCTCAAGGATAAAGAAGAAAAATGGATTCAAGTGGAGATTAAACTAACTTACCTTGAGTACTTAGCTTCTAGACTTCTCTTTCTTCTTCCTTCCTTTCTTTTCCTCTCTTTCTCTCTTTTCCTCACTCTGCCTTGCTTCTATTTTTCCCTCTCCTTCACTTGGAAGAAATTAAAATGTTATAGGGGTGGGTTTTGTTTAAATAGACTACCAAATAATTCACCTTTCATGATCATGGGTCTACCTTATCACAATTAGGATACATTTGGTTGAATTTTTGAAAAACAAACAACTTATGTTCTTGTCCACCTCTTCCTTAGTCAAGATATGCATAGCAAAATGAGATTTGTATTTTGAAAATTATGATAATATGTTTTTAAGATAAGGGACAAGGTCCCTTTTGTAACAACCTTTTTTTTTCCTTTATTATCATGAAGTTATTACCTCATCTTAATTCACAATAACATTTATTTAATTATACAATATTGAGTTTACACTCACATCAATAATACAAACATTTGTACAAGACATACCAAACACATAAAATCTACATCTTATTTATTCTGGTTGACCAATTCCGGAGATACAGGTGCGGGTGGTTGCACCTTCACCGGGATCTAAGCCAACTTGATCACAAACATTTTATTTGCTTATGGGATCTGCCCAACATAAAGTACTCGATCCGACGTGCACTAAAAGCCAGAGCTATAGAAAAATCTGCATAACTAATTTTCTGAACATGATATGGAAATATAGTGAGAATTAAATCCCAGTAAGTTCAACAATAAATTATCATCAGTAAAGCTCATCACATCATGTTCAGCTGTATAAACTACAGAAAATATCTTTGGTCACATGAATGCATTATATCTATGCACATAAGAATCATACTATAATGATATGTATGACATGATTAACTATTCTCAAAATATCATATGATGGCCATCAACTTATTCTCATTTCAAACTACCCCGGTCAGCGTGAGTATCCTCTACTCTCCGGTACGGGCTTTTCTCGCTCCGTCCGACATGGCCCACTTTCTCTTTCTTTTCTCATTATCATGATCATAACCGTTGGTAGGGCGTCCCCTACTGGTGCACCACACGGATTGCCATGTGACCGTGCTCATTTCTTTTCTTTTCACAATGATAGCCAAAAATATGCTTTCAAAAACAAGTATGTTCATCAAAATATAACTATTACCATAAATCATTGGTAATCATGCCATGAACATAACCATTTCAAATATCACTTATAAAATATTTCCATGTCAAAATTTCATACTTAAGATGGTAAGAAGTTCATACAATGGCAATGGCTATGGCTATACTAGTCATTTATTAAGATCCATCTTCTTTTTTAAATACTAATTTTATTTCTTTATTTTCTTGATGCAGGTTTTCATCCTATCTAACCTTCTCTTACTAATCAGAGCATAACTCCCTCAATTTAACTCTGATATAGGTGATCTTGGTGTCCATTTCAAGATAAAACAATTATCTAAAACTAGTATGTTGAACATTGTAGCGAAAAATTAAGAAACAAAGGTGATATTACTCCCTCAAAGTACAGGATAGTTCCTCTCGGATAGGTTCTGACCTTTACTGACTAATTAGACCATATCTCCCAAATTGGAACTCCCAATTGAGTTATTCCAGTTGGTAAAAATCCATGAGCCATATATCTATAATTGTTATGTTGGCGCGCTATTTTAATTCCCTACAAAATATTCCCAGAAATTCAAAAACTAAAGCATTAATAACATACTCTTCCCTGAATAAACATTTTCTGACCTCTGCTTACTAATCGGATCATATCTACCTCATAGGAACTCCAAATTGCATAATTCCAGTGGGTATATTTCCATGAGACATAGATATATAACTTTGATGTTAACAATTTATTTTAATTCCATACAGATAATTCCCAGAAATTAAAATACAAAAGCTATCCTAACATAATCTTCCCTGATGAACCATTTTCTGACCTTGGCTTACTAATCGGCCCATATCTACCACATGTGGACTCCAAATTGAATGATTCCAGTGGCTAAATATCCATGACACACATATCTTTAATTCTTATGTTAACTATTTATTTTAATTCCCTACCAATAATTCCCAGAAATTAAATTACCGAAGCTATCCTAACATATTCTTCCCTGATGATTCATTTTCTGACCTTTGACTACTAATCAGACCATAGATACCTCATATGGACTCCAAATGGAATGATTCCAGTGGGTAAAAATCCGTGACACATATATCTTTAATTCTTATGTTAACCATTTATTTTAATTCCTTATAGATTGTTCCCAGAAATTAAAATACCGAAGCTTAAAATTCTGTCAACCATAGCCATACCCATGCAGAACTATCTACACCAACCTAAGTATTCAAACATACATCACATGCAAGATCAATATGTAACATGATATAGCAACATCCATGACCAATCATCAAAGTTCTAAGATCAAAATCTCATATAAATATTATGAGTTTCAAAGGTTTTCTTCAAAAAGAAATATTGTTAAACTTACCTGGAGCACTTATTCCCCTAGACTTCTCCTTCCTCTTTCTTCCTTTCTTCCTCTCCTTTCCTCACACTACCTTGCTTCTATTTTTGCTCTCCCTCACTTGGACGAAATTCTAATGTTGTAAGGGTGAGTTTTCTTATATAGACCACCAAATAATTCACCTTTCATGATCATGGGTCTACCTTATCACAATTAGGATACACTTTGTTGAATTTTTGGAAAACAAACAACTTATGTTCTTGTCTTCCTCTTCCTTAGTCAAGATATGCATAGGAAAAGGAGATTTGTATTTTGAAAATTATGATGATATGTTCTTAAGATATGGGACAAGATCCCTTTGATTTAGGGATTCATTTCCTTTTTCTTTTGTCTTAATCAAGTATGATAGATTTGCCTTTTTAAGTGGCAAATTTCTAGCCCTTGAATTTTCCTTACTTAACTAAAATTATTTGTGTAGGATAATGATGTTTTGTCATAATGCTATGTATTATTACCCACTTGCTAAGATTATGAATGTAGGATATAGATGTTTTTGTCCTAAAGCCTTGTATTATTTTGCCACTTGCCAAAATGATGAATGTAGAATCATACCACTTGCTAATTGTTTTTTTGTCTTAATGTCATGTCACCTAATCTTGATTACACCATTATTTCATCACTTTAATTTTATTTTTATTTTATTTTTCCTCTTGGATTTGGGCTCATTCTTGCCCATTTTCTTTACTTTGGTTAAAATTCTACCTTTCATAATGGGCTTGGTCACATTTTGATGATTTTTGGGCTACCGGTCCAATTTCTATATCCTAGTCCAAGTCTATGTTTTATTTCTTTCTTGGGCTATCCTATTGGCTTGCTAAAAATTCATGTGAAGTAGAAAAACTCTATATGAAGTGTCCATAGGTTAAAGCCCAATTACGGGTGGAGATACTAAACTTAGTAACTTTTGCTCTTAAATTAAGAAAAATTACCCTAATCCGATCTTCTTGAAATTTTAAGACCTTTACTTACTTCACAAAAATTTATCTTTCTTTACCTAAGAATTTCACCTTTCTTTAGCATGTTTATTTCTAATATTTCCTCTTAGGTTTTCTTTCTTTACCTATTCCATTAATATTAGAACATTTCTATGCAGATATGTAAGGTGAAGAATTTCTAAGGAAAATATCTAAAAATTATGGGATGTTACATTCTTCCCCCCTTAAGAAATTCGGTCCCCGAATTTCAATCCATCCTACCACATGTAAGGAATGAAATTATGGCATTATTTAGAGTTACCAACCTTATTACCTAAATAATTAGGGATATCTTTTATGTATAACATCTTTACTTTTTAATATGTCTATTCACTTGAGTGATTTTGCCATATAACTTAACCATAAGGATTTCTTTCACTCATAAGTTCTTCAATTTATATCCTCTAGCCCGCATGGATATATCTATGGGTCGATATTAGAAAACACACATATAAAGGAACATATACACCTTCATATTCTGTAACTATCTTTTCTTATTCCAAACTTCTATCAAGTCAATTTTTTTTTTCATATATCAACATCATCCCCTGAATATCATCATCTTAATCTATCATCTATTTTTATCCTCAAATCCTTTAATCAATATGTTAAACATACGTAGCAATAAATCCTTCAAACATTTAATAACGTTTATGTACCATTGACACATGTCTAATAATTCCAACTTACCTCATCACAGTAATTCTATAAAAGCTTATTAACACCATTAAACTCTTTGTCAAAAATTTCAATTATTTCTTTTATCATCTCCAAAAGCACCTCAATCTAGCTTATGTCAATCCCATTTAATTCACCCAATCATTTCAAGAAGATTTTTCCTAACAATTACGCATACATAAATTCTCAATTCCAACATAATTTACATCCTCGATACTAGACTCAATTTAGCATGATATAATCCTTTAACACAAATATCTTGATCACTTACATTATTTTCGGACATGGTTCTCAAAATATTCTCTATATTTTCAAATTAAGAGTTCAAAGACTAATTTAAATCCTACTTCCTATATTTTATTCCTCAAGAACTTCAACGCCACTAATTCTCTTGATTACATTCGTCAAAACACCATAAGATCATCATCCATCCATTCTTTTCAAACTTTTCATTACTTTAACCTGCTAACAACTTAGACACCATAATAATAGAGTTTCAAAGAAAAGAAATTATCTTTCATTGTAATGAGGGAAAATAACCTTACATTTAATGCCAACCGTTAATGAGTGAAACAGACGAAAAGCATAATAGAGAATGGTGCCAAAAGCGAAAGTCAAAAATTTCGACAAAGCATTGAAAAATATTAAAATCGGTGGCCGTAATTCTTGAAAATCTGTAAACAAAATCTATCTATGATTTCAGCAAAAATCGGTGGCCGCAAATTTTGAATATATGGGTCAGAATCTACTTTAAATCTATTGGTATTCAGTGGAAAGATATCACATGGAAAAAGAAACATTTCTGAGCTTATAAAAGTCTGTGAAAATCAAAGAATATGTAGTTAACTGGTAGGATACAGTTGATTGCTTCAAAATAGATGTAATCAATCAACTGTAAATTAACCAGTCCAAATTAAAATTTCTCAAAATAGCTAGTCGACTTAATAATACTAATAGTCGACTGGTAAAAACATTGAGAATACAAAATAAATCATTTGATTGCATTTTTTTTTTACAATGACAGCTATCACCTACAACTTTTCTACAAGAATCAAGACATCAATGCTTCATCAAAGACAACAAGAAAAAGATAGATTTCTGGTGATATCTTATCTTATGCTTTTTATGTGCTTAATATGGGTCACGGTCATAACTACTGTACATATACATGCTTGCCGTCATTTTTGAAATTTTTTTTTATCTTTAATTTAGCTGATATCCACCAATCACTCACAGAGTTGTTCTAATAATATCCGGCCTATTCGCATAGCTATTATAAATATGCCCTTCTCTGAGTTCTATAAATACGTACATTAGTATCTTTGTCTATACTCAAAGTTAAGGTGATAGAAATTATGGAGGGAACCGCATTCCGTCAGTTCCGAAATATCTGTGTCTTTTGTGGTTCCAGTCCTGGAAAAGATGAGGAGTATGTTAAAGCAGCACAAAATCTGGGTATGGTGCTGGCTAGGAGAAAAATTCATTTAGTGTATGGTGGAGGTAACTGTGGGTTAATGGGGTGTGTGGCTACAGCTGCACATGCAGGGGGATGCCAAGTTCTAGGTATTATTCCTACAGCTCTAGCTACATCCAGCAACATAGGGAAGACAATTGGGGAAGAATATAGGGTAGTTTCCATGCATGAACGCATGGCTAGAATGATGAGCAATGCTGACGCCTTCATTGCCTTACCAGGTGGTTTTGGTACTCTAGAGGAGATTTTCCAAATAGTCTCTTGGGCACAACTGAATATGCATCACAAACCGATAGGTTTGTTAAATGTTAATCACTTCTTTGATGGTTTGTTATCTTTTCTAGATCAAGTTGTGGAACAGAGGTTTATCTCACTCTCAGCACGACAAATTCTCATCTCAGCTTCAAATGCTAAGGAGTTGATTGATGCTTTACAAGCCTATGTTCATGTACCTGATCTAACTATTACTCCAATAGAATGGACGGCAGATAACCGCAGGAAGCGTAAATTGGATTTGGATCTTCATCTTTAAATGTAGTAAAACGTAGCTATGATTGTACTACTTTTACTTTCTTAGACTCTACTTGTATACCATATTTACCAACCATACTCCTTTAGAGTTGGTAAAACTATCTTTGAATGTTGCTTATGATCCTCTGAACTTTTGAAATATTCTAGTATATCATCCATATATATAATAACAAATTATTCCAGGGATGACCTAATTACTATTCATTAAATCTATGAATGCAGCTAAAGATTTGTCAATTTAAATGCATCACCAAGAACTCATAATGCCCATAATAAGTCCTACATCCTCTTCTCTTATCCCTAATTAATGTTACTCATATCCCAAATCTATTTGTGGAAAAATATTGAACACCTTATAACTGGTCAAACAGGTAATCTATACGAGCTAATAGGTTTCTATTTTACATTGTCACCTTATTCAACTGTCTATAATCTATGCATAGTCATAGTGATCCATCTTTCTTTTTCACAGATAGAACTAGAGCACTCCAAATAAAAGTACTAGGGCATTTAAATCCCTTGTCTAACAAGTCTTGTAATTTTTTTTTTCCAGTAACTAGAATAATTCTTTTCTGATGTGGAAATACTGCAACCACGGAGCATACTAAGATTTTTCAAATAAAACCAGCACTTTCAAAACTTCTTGGAAATTTTATATGAGTACTAGGGTAAATTCCATGTTAAAATTCCACACTAATATCTCGGTAACTGGATAATAATTGTAGTCTGTAAACAGCGCACCAGAAAAGTTCCCAGGAAAGAGAGGTGGGTCACTAATGGACACGCTTAAGTACCAAGTCTTTCCTTGCCAGAGCTTTCCTTAGACATGCACTTTTCACAAATCACAATTTTTTTTAAATTCAATCGATATCATTCTATATAGGGATATAGATACTAGTTGGGTTCTAAGGAGTAAATCAATACCAAATTCTCGAATTGCTGTGGCAAGGTTGTGCAAGATTTTCTCCGCATTGTTTGCCGGATTCCGCCTTGGTGGTGCCATTTCCTACTGTGGGAAAAATAAATTTATGCTACTATTGAGGTGATCAAGCCCAATAGTTAGTTTCAAAACAATATTTAACAGCAGTCATAACACCACCTCGGCATATAGATAAGAAACACTAGTAATTTCTTACCTATATGAGTCACTGATCCCCCTACACAGCACAACCACAACATACTCAAGACACTATAAGATCGATTCAGATAACCATCCACCCACTGGCCATCTAGGATCGACCTGCTCTGATACCAATTATGTAACAACCTTTTTTTTTTCCTTTATTATCATGAAGTTATTACCTCATCTTAATTCACAATAACATTTATTTAATTATACAATATTGAGTTTACACTCACATCAATAATACAAACATTTGTACAAGACATACCAAACACATAAAATCTACATCTTATTTATTCTGGTTGACCAATTCCGGAGATACAGGTGCGGGTGGTTGCACCTTCACCGGGATCTAAGCCAACTTGATCACAAACATTTTATTTGCTTATGGGATCTGCCCAACATAAAGTACTCGATCCGACGTGCACTAAAAGCCAGAGCTATAGAAAAATCTGCATAACTAATTTTCTGAACATGATATGGAAATATAGTGAGAATTAAATCCCAGTAAGTTCAACAATAAATTATCATCAGTAAAGCTCATCACATCATGTTCAGCTGTATAAACTACAGAAAATATCTTTGGTCACATGAATGCATTATATCTATGCACATAAGAATCATACTATAATGATATGTATGACATGATTAACTATTCTCAAAATATCATATGATGGCCATCAACTTATTCTCATTTCAAACTACCCCGGTCAGCGTGAGTATCCTCTACTCTCCGGTACGGGCTTTTCTCGCTCCGTCCGACATGGCCCACTTTCTCTTTCTTTTCTCATTATCATGATCATAACCGTTGGTAGGGCGTCCCCTACTGGTGCACCACACGGATTGCCATGTGACCGTGCTCATTTCTTTTCTTTTCACAATGATAGCCAAAAATATGCTTTCAAAAACAAGTATGTTCATCAAAATATAACTATTACCATAAATCATTGGTAATCATGCCATGAACATAACCATTTCAAATATCACTTATAAAATATTTCCATGTCAAAATTTCATACTTAAGATGGTAAGAAGTTCATACAATGGCAATGGCTATGGCTATACTAGTCATTTATTAAGATCCATCTTCTTTTTTAAATACTAATTTTATTTCTTTATTTTCTTGATGCAGGTTTTCATCCTATCTAACCTTCTCTTACTAATCAGAGCATAACTCCCTCAATTTAACTCTGATATAGGTGATCTTGGTGTCCATTTCAAGATAAAACAATTATCTAAAACTAGTATGTTGAACATTGTAGCGAAAAATTAAGAAACAAAGGTGATATTACTCCCTCAAAGTACAGGATAGTTCCTCTCGGATAGGTTCTGACCTTTACTGACTAATTAGACCATATCTCCCAAATTGGAACTCCCAATTGAGTTATTCCAGTTGGTAAAAATCCATGAGCCATATATCTATAATTGTTATGTTGGCGCGCTATTTTAATTCCCTACAAAATATTCCCAGAAATTCAAAAACTAAAGCATTAATAACATACTCTTCCCTGAATAAACATTTTCTGACCTCTGCTTACTAATCGGATCATATCTACCTCATAGGAACTCCAAATTGCATAATTCCAGTGGGTATATTTCCATGAGACATAGATATATAACTTTGATGTTAACAATTTATTTTAATTCCATACAGATAATTCCCAGAAATTAAAATACAAAAGCTATCCTAACATAATCTTCCCTGATGAACCATTTTCTGACCTTGGCTTACTAATCGGCCCATATCTACCACATGTGGACTCCAAATTGAATGATTCCAGTGGCTAAATATCCATGACACACATATCTTTAATTCTTATGTTAACTATTTATTTTAATTCCCTACCAATAATTCCCAGAAATTAAATTACCGAAGCTATCCTAACATATTCTTCCCTGATGATTCATTTTCTGACCTTTGACTACTAATCAGACCATAGATACCTCATATGGACTCCAAATGGAATGATTCCAGTGGGTAAAAATCCGTGACACATATATCTTTAATTCTTATGTTAACCATTTATTTTAATTCCTTATAGATTGTTCCCGGAAATTAAAATACCGAAGCTTAAAATTCTGTCAACCATAGCCATACCCATGCAGAACTATCTACACCAACCTAAGTATTCAAACATACATCACATGCAAGATCAATATGTAACATGATATAGCAACATCCATGACCAATCATCAAAGTTCTAAGATCAAAATCTCATATAAATATTATGAGTTTCAAAGGTTTTCTTCAAAAAGAAATATTGTTAAACTTACCTGGAGCACTTATTCCCCTAGACTTCTCATTCCTCTTTCTTCCTTTCTTCCTCTCCTTTCCTCACACTACCTTGCTTCTATTTTTGCTCTCCCTCACTTGGACGAAATTCTAATGTTGTAAGGGTGAGTTTTCTTATATAGACCACCAAATAATTCACCTTTCATGATCATGGGTCTACCTTATCACAATTAGGATACACTTTGTTGAATTTTTGGAAAACAAACAACTTATGTTCTTGTCTTCCTCTTCCTTAGTCAAGATATGCATAGGAAAAGGAGATTTGTATTTTGAAAATTATGATGATATGTTCTTAAGATATGGGACAAGATCCCTTTGATTTAGGGATTCATTTCCTTTTTCTTTTGTCTTAATCAAGTATGATAGATTTGCCTTTTTAAGTGGCAAATTTCTAGCCCTTGAATTTTCCTTACTTAACTAAAATTATTTGTGTAGGATAATGATGTTTTGTCATAATGCTATGTATTATTACCCACTTGCTAAGATTATGAATGTAGGATATAGATGTTTTTGTCCTAAAGCCTTGTATTATTTTGCCACTTGCCAAAATGATGAATGTAGAATCATACCACTTGCTAATTGTTTTTTTGTCTTAATGTCATGTCACCTAATCTTGATTACACCATTATTTCATCACTTTAATTTTATTTTTATTTTATTTTTCCTCTTGGATTTGGGCTCATTCTTGCCCATTTTCTTTACTTTGGTTAAAATTCTACCTTTCATAATGGGCTTGGTCACATTTTGATGATTTTTGGGCTACCGGTCCAATTTCTATATCCTAGTCCAAGTCTATGTTTTATTTCTTTCTTGGGCTATCCTATTGGCTTGCTAAAAATTCATGTGAAGTAGAAAAACTCTATATAAAGTGTCCATAGGTTAAAGCCCAATTACGGGTGGAGATACTAAACTTAGTAACTTTTGCTCTTAAATTAAGAAAAATTACCCTAATCCGATCTTCTTGAAATTTTAAGACCTTTACTTACTTCACAAAAATTTATCTTTCTTTACCTAAGAATTTCACCTTTCTTTAGCATGTTTATTTCTAATATTTCCTCTTAGGTTTTCTTTCTTTACCTATTCCATTAATATTAGAACATTTCTATGCAGATATGTAAGGTGAAGAATTTCTAAGGAAAATATCTAAAAATTACGGGATGTTACACCTTTGATTTAGGGATTCATTTCCTTTTTCTTTTGTCTTAATCAAGTATGATAGGTTTGCCTTTTTAGGTGGCAAATTTATAGTCCTTGAATCTCCATTATTTGGTTGAAATTATTTGTGTGGGATAGGAATGTTTTGTCCTAATGCCATGTATTATCATACCACTTGCTAACATTATAAGTGTAGGATATAGATGTTTTGTCCTAAAGCCTTGTATTGTCATACCACTTGCTAAAATTATGATTGTAGGATATAGATGTTTTGTCCTAAAGCCTTGTATTATCATACCACTTGCTAAATTTTTGTCTTAAAGCCATGTAACCTAATCTTTATTATATTATCACATGATTTATTTTATTTTATTTTTTCTCTTGGATTTGGGCTTATTCCTACCCATTTCCTTTGCTTTGGATAAAATTCTACCTTTCTTGGAGGGCTTGGACACATTTTCATAATTTTTGAGCTATCGGTCGAATTTCTATATCCTAGTCCAAGTCTATATTTTATTTTGTTATTTAAGTTATCAATGGGCTTGCTAGAAACTTATGTGAAGTAGAAAAATTTTATATGAAGTGTCCATAGGTGAAAGCCCAATGTATGGTTGAATATGTTAAACTTAGTTATTCTAGGTCTTGAATTAGGAAAAATTACCCTAATCCAATATTTTCTTGAAATTTTAAGAC
Organism: Gleditsia sinensis; assembly: GCA_037074535.1. Classification (NCBI taxonomy): domain Eukaryota; kingdom Viridiplantae; phylum Streptophyta; class Magnoliopsida; order Fabales; family Fabaceae; genus Gleditsia; species Gleditsia sinensis. The sequence continues at coordinate 63,385,279 of CM073464.1, forward strand.
CTTTACTTATTTTCAAAAATTTATCTTCCTTACCTAAGAATTTCGCATCTCTTTAGTATGTTATTTCTAATTTTTCCTATTAGGTTTTCTCTCTTTACTTGTTCTCTTAATGTTAGAAACATTTTCTATGCATACACATAAGGTGAATAATTTCTAAGGCTTATATTCTCTTAAATATCTAACAAAATTGTTTAATAAATTTTATTTCCTTGAGTAAATATTATGTGCCTTCATTAATAAAAGAAACAAAATTAGGGATGTTACAAAATGATTTAGAAACTCTTGTTCTCAAAAATCTATCTTAGAACATATTTTAAAGTTCATATAAAAGAAAAGATAGTGAGGTATGGCTTTTTACTAAAATATGTTTTTAACCTTTGGTCACTCTTTTATCCATATCTCCTACACTAAAAAGAGTTTTGGATTAAAACTTGTTGCATTGAAACTAAACTCCAAGATGTTTTTAATGATATGTCATTCATTCAAAATAGAGTTAAAGAAAAGATGTAATAAATAGGAAAATCAAGATACTAAGATATGTATTTTATCTAAAATTTCTTTTTTATCTTTGGTAACTCTTATTCATATGTTACAAACTAAAACTCCTTTTGAGCTAAAACTTACTACATTGGAAACTATAATCAACTTTTCAATGATACGTAATTCATTCAAAATGGATTTAAATAGAAGATGCAGTAAATAGACATTGTAAAGTAGTAAGATAACATTTTTAAGTAAACTCTATTTTGAACTTTTATCACTATTCTATCCATATCTTACACAATACAAATACTTTTGGACTACAACATATTGGATTAAAAACTAAACTTAACCAACTTTATATTGATAAGTCATATGTCTAAAATAGATTTAAAATGAAAAATATATGACTACTTAAATTTGAGTATAGTTAGCTGTAGATAGAACGGTAGCACCAGTCGACTGGTTGCTAAACTTGTAGCTACTAGAATTAAGTCAGTTGATTACCTTAATGACCAGTCGACTGCTTAGTGCTAAAAATTTAAAAAAAAGTCGTTAGAATGATGTTAGTCAATTACCATGGTGTACCAGTTGAATGTTGCTTTTATTGATATTAAAAATACAATAATCAAACGGCGAGTTTTGTTTCCAATCACCTCCAATGAACCCCAACGATTATATTAGCCAAAAATCTATATATAGGGTTCATTGAAGTGTTAAGTAAGAGATTACAGCTTCCAAACATCTAAGAATGATTTTTTTCTTTAACTGTATATTCATTCTTGTGAGAGTTTATTTTGTTTCTCGACCATCTACTTCATTATTTTGTTGCTTAAGAAGTTCAAGGGAAAGGTCATTTAAATTTTTGGTGTGGGAGCATTGATTCTAAGTGATTGTTGTAACAACTCCATTTTTTTTTACATATATACATATATATTTGTAAAATCTCATGAAGTCATTACCTCTTTACTTCTAACTATTTAACTTATAATAACATTCAATTAAATGAACCAAGCATAATTAAGGTTTATGGTGTACCATTAACACTGATACAATTCTAAGTTCACATACACATCATTAATTAAAAACGTCCGTACAAAAATTAAACACATATATGTCTACATATTATTCATCCATATTGATCAGTTCTGGGGATACGAGTGTGAGTGGTTGCACTTTCACCAAGATCTTAGCCAACTCGACCCAACGTAAGCTAAAAGCCGGTCATAGAGAATATTTGCATATTTATTCTTCTGAACATGATATAAAAATATAGTGAGAATTAAATTCCAGTAGGTTCAACAATAAATCATAATTATCATCAATATAGCTCATCATGTCATGTTCATCTGTATAAGCTAGAGCAAATACCTTAGGTCACATGAATGAACTTTATCTATACAGATAAAAATCATACAGTAATGACATGTATGGCATGAATAACTATTTTCAGAATATCATATGATGTCTATCAACTTATTTTCATATCAAGCTATCTCGGTCAGGGTAAGTACTTTCTACTTTTCGATATGGGCTTTTCTCACTCCGTCCGACATGGCATACTTTCTCTTTCTTTTCTCATTATCATAATCATAATTGTGAGTAGAGTGTCCCCTACTGGTACATTACACGGATTTCCATATGACTATGCTCATCTCTTTTCTTTTCTTTTCACGTTAATAGACAAAAATATGATTTCAATAATAAGTATGTTCATTATACTCACATGCCATAATTTATCATCAAAGCATAATCATTACAAAAAATTATTGGTAAAATGCAATCATGCCATGATCATAACCATTTTCGCATATCACTTTATAAAATATTTTCATGTCAAAATTACACACTTAAGATGGTAAGGAGTTCATGCAATGGCAAGGGTTAAGGTATATACTAGTCATTTATTATTTTCATTTATAAGATTATTCTTTCTTAAATATTATTTTCATCTTTTCATTTTCTTTATACTTGGCCTTTAGTTACTTTTCTCCTATGATGGAGATCAAGGAGTTGTCAAACTTATTCCAAACCGTTCCTAAGATCCTTTGTAAGGGATAGGCGGTCCAATGACTAGGAGCAAAGCAAAGCGGGCCAAAGAAGCTTTATTGGGCTTGATTTTCGATGTGCAGGCTAAAGAGGAAGTTATTGGGCCAAATCAAGATATCAAGTGGGTCACACTTTGCAGCATTGAGGATGGCATTAAATAGAACTTGTTGGATCTTAAAGACAACTAGCCCAAATCTGCATGTCTAAAGATGTATTATGGGCTTTATGTTATATGTTTTGTTTTGGATATTATTAGTATTTTGGGCCCATTCTTTATGCTGGCCAATTGTTAGTTTAATTATGGGCTTGTTTTGTTAGTTTAATTGGGCCAAATAACTAGTGTTATTTTTGGCCATATTCTATTGAAAGTTCAATTAGGGTTTTAAGGGTTTTCTATTAACTTTAGGATTGATAGACTATATAAGGGATTCTTTATGCTTATGTAGAGAGATTTTTTATGATTAATAAAGATTGAGTTTTCTCCTAAAGTGAGAGCTTCCCTTAGCTCTTGGGCAAAGAACTGAATCCGATCTTATCGAGGCAACTCGTGGCGATCAAAGATCCATTGAATTTTCAAGACGATCCTTGCTTTCGCCAAACACTCCGTTTCTTGGTTTAGGGAAACACATCATTTGGACCAAAATGATGGAGATCAAGATGCTGTCAAACTTATTCCAAATCATTCCTAAGCTCCTTTGCAAGGGATAGGCAATCTAATGACTAGAACAAAGCAAAGCGGGCTAAAAAAGTTTTATTGGGCTTGATCTTGAATGTGCAGCTTAAAGAGGAAGTTATTGAGCCATCAAGACATCAAGTGGGTCACACTTTGCAGCATTGAGGATGTCATTAAATAGAGCTTGTTGGATCTTGAAGACAACTAGCCCAAATCTGCATGTCTAAAAATGTATTATAGGCTTTATGTTATATGTTTTGTTTTGGATATTATTAGTATTTTGGGCCTATTCTTTATGCTGGCCAATTGTTAGTTTAATTATGGGCATGTTTTGTTAGTTTAGTTGAGCCAAATAATTAGTGTTATTTGAGCCATTTTCTATTGAAAGTTAAATTATGGTTTTAAGGGTTTTCTATTAGCTTTAGGATTGATAGACTATATAAGGGATTCTTTATGCTTATGTAGAGAGATTTTTGATGATTAATAAAGATTGAGTTTTCTCCTAAAGTGAGAGCTTCCCTTAGTTCTTGGGCAAAGAACTGAATCCGGTCTTATCGAGGCAACTCGTGGCGATCAAACATCCATTGAATTTTCAAGACAATCCTTACTTTCACCAAACACTCCATTTCTTGGTTTAGGGAAACACATCATTTGGTATAGGAGCTTTGACTCCTTGAAATTTGGTTGGTGTCCTATCTTTTCTTTTCTATTTGTTTTCTAGAGTCTTTCTTCTTCTTCTACCTTTCTTTAGGTCAAATTAGAGTTCTAGTTCTAATTAATGTTTTTCTAATTTCTTTTAAAAAAAGAGTCATAGTTCTAGTCAATTTCCTTTTCCTACTTATAGTCTAATTCTTAAAAAAAAATAGAGTCTTAGTCCTAGTCCAATTTGGTCTCTTCTTCCAAAAAACAAAAAATTCATAAAAAAAAATTCGCTATAAAAAAAGTGAGCAGAAGTTCATTAAAAAATAGCATACTTGATTTTTCTATCCCTCATTTTTTTCAAATTTAGATCTTAGGGTTGTCATCATCTAAAACTTTATTCTTATCATTCTTATTTCACTTGTTCCTTTTGATAAGCTTGTTGATAAGGTTCTTGTTTAAGAGCTTTAAGGGAAAGAGAGTAAAATTGAGTACAAACACGTGAGGTTTGTGAGACAAACATGAGAAGTAAAATAAATCAACCTAAAATTGATCTTAAATTTTACATGAAGGCGGTTCAGGAGCAATTTAAGTTGATACATATGAAGTTGGATAATCTTGAGTCACTATCTAAACCTAAGCCGACCAAACAGTTTGGCTTTGGTGAGGAAGAAAGGGGACGTATGGAGAGTAAGCATTCTAGTGATAATGAGATGCCACCAATGGAGGATTGTAATAATATGGAGATTAATAAGCTAGTGAATAGAGAAGTATTGGTTATTAGACGTGCTCTTAATATGCAGCCTAATGATGATATTGATGATGAACAGTGTGAGCACATCTTCCAGACCAGGTGCCACATGAATAACAAGATATGTAGCTTGATTATTGATAGTAGGTAATGTAGCTAGTACCTTGATGGTTGATAAATTGGGTCAACCCACATTGAAACATCCTAAGCCATATAGGCTAAGATGGTTGAATGATAGGGGAGATATATGGGTGACAAAATCAGGTTTGGGTATCTTTCTCTATTGGTAACTATAAAGATGAGGTGCTTTGTGATGTAGTACCAATGCATGCTGGACACTTGCTGTTGGGACGCCCATGTCAATTTGATAAAAAGGTTAATTATGATGGTTACAAGAATCGATATACATTGACTATGCATAAACAATCATTTATTCTAACATCCCTAAAACCAGTTGACGCTTTTGCTTATCAAGTGAGGATTACAAAAGAGTGTAAGTTGAGAGAAACAAAAGAAAAAGACAAAAAAGAGAGTATGGACAAAATTGAGAGTGAGAGAAAAGAGAGAGATTTTGAGACATGTGATCAGAAAAAGAAAGAATTTTGTGAGCCAGAGAAAGAGAAAAATAAAATAGTGAGTGCTCTTGCACTAAAAAGTGAGGTGAAGAGTGCTTTGGTGTGCAAACCGAACCTCCTTGTGCTTATGTACAAGGATATCTATTTTACTAACACTTATAACCTTTCTTTGCCTAGTATGGTTATGTCTTTGATACAGGAATTCACAGCATTGAAATATCACACTTATGATAAGGAGTTATATGCATTGATGAGGACTTTGCAAACTTGGCAGCATTATCTATGGTCGAGAGAATTCATTATCCATTCAGATCACGAGAGTTTGAAATTCTTGAAGTCCCAAGCTAAGTTGCATAAGAGGCATGCTAAGTGGTTAGAATTCACTGAGACATTTCCTTATATGATTAAGTATAAAAATAAAAAGGAAAATGTGGTAGCTGATGCATTGTCTAGAAGATATGCGTTATTGACATTCTTGCATGCTAAGTTGTTTGGTTTTGAATACATTAAAGACTTGTATGCTAATAATGTTTATTTTGGATCTACGTGGAATTCTTATGATAAGCGTGATATTGATGGTTTCTATAGACATGAAGGTTATTTGTTTAAAAAGAATAAACTTTGTGTGCCTAAGTGTTCTATGCGTGACTTGTTAATTAAGGAGAGTCATGGTGTAGGTTTAATGGGACATTTTGGAGTGACTAAAACCTTAGAAATTCTACATGAACATTTTTATTGGCCTCGCATGAAACATGATGTCATTTTGTTTTGTGCTAAGTGCATGGCATGTAAACAAGCTAAGTCTAAAGTTATGCCACATAGTCTTTATACTCCATTACCTATACCTACACAGCCTTAGCATGATATTTCTATGGATTTTGTGATAGGGTTACTGAGGTTTCAAAGTGGTAAAGATAGTGTTTTTGTGGTTATTGATAGGTTTAGCAAAATGGCTCACTTCATTGCATGTGCTAAAACCAATGATGCAACACACATAGCTAATTTGTTCTTTAAAGAAGTAGTGCATTTGCATGGATTGCCTAGAACAATAGTAAGTGATAGAGATGTTAAGTTCTTAAGTCATTTTTGGCGTACTTTATGGGGTAGATTAGTGATTAAACTTTTATTTTCTGTATGGCATGAATAACTATTTTCAGAATATCATATGATGGCTATCAACTAATTTCCATGTCAAGCTACCCCAATCAAGATGAGTACTTTCTACACTCTGGTACGGGCTTTTGTTGCTCCGTCCGATATGGCACAATTTCTTTTTTTATTAACATAATCATATTCATTGGTAGGGCATCCCCTACTGGTGCACCACACGGACCGCCATGTGACCGTGCTCATTTCTTTTCTTTTCTTTTCACATTAATAGCCAAAAATATGATTTCAATAACAAGTATGTTCATTATACTTAAATGCAATAATTTTTCATATAATCATTACCAAAAATCATTAGTAATCATGCCATGAACATAATCATTTCAAATATCACTTTAAAATATTTCCATGTCAAAATTACATGCTTAAGATGGTAAGGAGTTCATGCGATGACAATGGCTATGGTATACACTAGTCATTTATTATTTTTATTTATAAGATTCTTCTTCTTTTTTAAATATTATTATCCTCTCTTCACTAAACAGAGCATAACATCCTTATTTTAAATTTGATTGAGGTGATTTTGGTGTCAATTGAAAGATAAGACAATCCTTTAAAACCCTTGCACACCCTCAAACAAATGGGCAAAATGAAGTAGTTAATAGGACACTTACTACACTTTTACATACTATTATGTCTAAAAACTTGAAACATTGGGAAAGAGCTTTGTCATATGTTGAGTTTGCTTACAATAGATCTGTGCATTCTACTACTGATTATAGTCCTTTTGAGATTGTCTATGGCTTTAATCCTCTAACACCTTTGGATATTCTACCTTTGTCTACTAATGAGTTTGTTAACTTGGATGGTAAGAACAAGGCTGAATATGTGAAGGATTTGCATGCTAAGGTTCGAGCTAACATTAAGAGGAAGAATAAGCAATATGCAATACAAGCCAACAAGAGCTGAACTAAAATTGTATTTGAACCTGGTGATTGGGTTTGGGTACATATGCGCAAAGAGAGGTTCCCAGCTCAAACGAAGTCTAAGTTGCATCCTAAGGGAGATGGACCTTTTCAAGTCATGGAGCGAATCAATGACAATGCCTACAAGATTGATTTACCTAGTGGGTATGACAATATTAGTACTACATTCAATGTTGCTGACTTGTCTTTATTTGATGTAGGTGATACCTTTGATTCGAGGACGAATCCTTTCGAGGAGGGAGGGAATGATGGAGATCAATGTACTGTCAAACTTATTCTAAACCATTCCCAAGATCCTTTTTAAGAGATAGGCGGTCCAATGAATAGGAGCAAAGCAAAGCGGGCTAAAGAAGTTTTATTGGGCTTGATCTTGGATGTGCAGGCTAAAGAGGAAGTTATTGGGCCAAATCAAGGCATCAAGTGGGTCACACTTTACAGCATTGAGGATGGCATTAAATAGAGCTTGTTGGATCTTAAAGATAACTAGCCCAAATCTGCATGTTTAAAAATGTATTATTGGCTTTATGTTATATGTTTTGTTTTGGATATTATTAGTATTTTGGGCCCATTCTTTATGTTGGCCAATTGTTAGTTTAATTATGGGCTTGTTTTGTTAGTTTAGTTGGGCCAAATAACTAGTGTTATTTTGGCCATATTCTATTGAAAGTTCAATTCGGGTTTTAAGGGTTTTCTATTAGCTTTAGGATTGATAGACTATATAAGGGATTCTTTATGCTTATGTAGAGAGATTTTTGATGATTAATAAAGATTGAGTTTTCTCCTAAAGTGATAGCTTTCCTTAGTTTTTCGGCAAAGAATTGAATTCGATCTTATCGAAGCAACTCGTGGCGCTCAAACATCCATTGAATTTTCAAGACGATCCTTGCTTTCGCCAAACACTCCATTTCTTGGTTTAGGGAAACGCATCATCCTACTTATATCATTTCTAACACATGTTCTCATAAATTTTATAGGGCATTCTTGTCCAATTTGATTTCTATTATTACCCTATAGTTTATGAAGTTCATTTAGGGTAGAAAAATGTTAAAAATAAGCTTTACTAGCTCCCAACACGGCATAGCCATGTTCCAAGACATGGCTATGCCTTAAAAATACTTCAAACGTACTAAAAAATAGCCATGAACACGGCCTACCCATACTGAAGCAACTCAGAACATAGCCTTGCCGTGTTCTGTGACTTTTTCTTACTTATTCAACTATATCTCCCTCATACAAACTCCAATTGATATGATTCCAAGACACTTACCTACAACTTTCATGTTTATCATTTCTTTAGATTCCTTACGAATTATTTCCAGAAAATCAAAAACATAAACGCTTATATTTATCACCCTGGATTTTAGACTGATTCTGATATTTGCTCATTAATCAATCATATCTCCCTCGTATGGACTCAAAATTAAGTGATTTTAAAGCCTATAGATCCATGAGACATGTAACACCTTGAATTTCTATCAATTATATTCATAAAATGGAATATTAAGAAAGGATCACAAAGAATTAAATAGGGTAATTATAATAAAATATTTATGAATATTAAATAAGGGATTTCTCATTTTTGAAGGAAATAATTAAGGATAGAATAGTAATTTCTTCATTTGTAGGGCCACAAATGGGCAATGAGAAGAGGGACGAGGAGCTATGAAGAGAATTATACAAAAGCCATTGGAATTCACTTTAAGAGGAAATTAAACACTTGGTAAATTTCTAACTTACCAAACAAGGCATTAGCCAATGGTTAGTCATAAAGTAATGGCATGATATTTTTGTAATACTTAGAGATTTAAAGGTTAATGGTTAAGGGAGGAGAAGCTTCTTAAAGAAGCTAGCAATATTTTATTGTTTCTTGTTGACTTGACAAAGCAAGTCGCCAGCCAAGCCTAAGGGAGTAGAAGAAACCCACAGCCAAAGAGAAAAAAAAAGAGAAGGAGAAGGGAAGAAAGAAGGAGAAAGAGAAAGAAGGAAAAGTAGAGTGAGAAAGTTGAAGGAGGAGAAGGAAAAGGTAAGTAATCTTCCCTAAACTTGTGTTTGAGTCATGGAAATTTCTTGGATCTCATGTTGTGTTGGGAAAATTTGTAGTTTGGTAGGAAAGTTAATGAGAGAAACCAGTTTAACCTAGTGAGAGAAATAGCTTTAGTGGTGTAGAAAGGTAAGATCAACACCCTATTTATGAGTTTTCTTGGTTGAATGATTTGGTGGGTGTCTTGTATGCATTTATTGAAATGTGATGGTAGGGTGGATAAAAATATTGATTATGCATTTATGGTGTTGATGGCTATTTTTATATATGTGCATGAGGTAGTGTTTTGGAAAAAATTATTATGGTTAGATTTTGGAGTTAAATCCATGTTTTTGAAAGGTTATATGTTGTAGATAATCTAAATTTTATATGCTTAAAATGTTGGTATGGTTGTTTGCTGGATTTTTGGCTGGTTTTGGGAGAAAAGGGAGAAAAATTCTGAGTTTTGTGCCCAGAGCACGGCCGTGCTTGGTGACTTGGCCAGGCCATGCTCTGGGCTGGATGTGCAAAATGGTGCAAAGCACGGCCAAAGCAAAATCGTGCTTGGTGACACAGCTAGGCCGTGATTTGTGCTGGTTTTTGGGAAACACGGCCATGTTGTGGGGGAGCACAGGCATGAAGCACAATCATGCTTGGGGGGCACAACCAGACTGTGCTTTATGCTGTCTTACTCTTTTTTATTGCTTTTTGTTTCCTAACTTAGAATACATGTTTATGTAATGACAATGGGAGTTCTATGAATCATATATGTCAAAGAAAAATTGGTAGTATTTAATTGGTTGTGTTATATCTTTTGAATTAACTATGAATGCATGAAGAAATAAGGTATAAAGAATGCCATAGGTTACTTTTATGTGCAACCATAAGTGGGTAAATGATGTGTGGATATTATGAAAGGATGTAAGAGCATGTATGTTTTATTTATGTTATATGATGAGTTGTTATAGCATACATGAGAATAAATGTTGATTATGCTCATGATGATTATTGATATGTATGCTCTTTGTTGAGACAAGTGGCTGAAAAAAACATGTAAAAGACATGAGCATGGTCAGGAGGACCCTCTCTGAAGTAGGGTGGCCTGGCAACAGGTGTCACCTTAATGTATTGAGGCGACTGACGGTCAGAATGATCCTTTTTGAAGCAAGATGGCCTGGCAACAAGTGTCCCCCTTACTGTATTAAGGAGATTGACAAGTCTAAAATGACCCTTACCCAACTAAAGTGACCCGACGACATGCAGCACCTTATGGAGGTAAGGTGGTTGAAGGGTCGTGGTTGTGATACGGTACCCGGATAGGGGGATGCCCAATAGCCTAGAGTGGTCAATGTAGGAAGGACCACTCTGACCAAGGCACTTAGTGGTGGGTGAGTAGCTGTAGAGGTAAGGCTCATGCTACACTGAGGTTTGAAAATTGATAAATTATTATATGATGAGCCACTATGAGCAATGTATAGGTACCTTGTTAATACTTGATTTGTTATAATTGTGTGATATTGATGCATAACCTGTAAATAGTTTTCATGTGTATACTGTACCTTTATTGTATAAAAGAGAAAATATTTTCTGTAGTTTATATAGTTGGACATAACACGTAAGTTTTCTTTTACGCATATATTTTTTGCTGGATGTTGATTTTGCTGAGATTTTATATCTCACTATATTTTGTGGTGTTATGTTCAAATCTATAAGATGTTTGTAGTACTGACTATCCTGCTGGAGCTTCAGACGGTGGACGTCCCCTACTTGGGACAATTCACTGTAGTGGTGAACCTTCTGGTCATCAACATGGTAGAGGATCCTGCACCCGGGCCACCTCCTCCACCAATAGTACCCCAAGGGTAATGGCCACGGGGAAGGGACAGTAGGTCAATAGTTATGTATATATTTTAATAATGTAAATGGGCTAACCCCATTGTTTTGGTGTAACCACACAGTACTTTGCCTTTTAAGGATGTATGCTTAGTACCTAGGGTTACACATGTATATAAGAGGCATTTCTTTTGGATGGTTGTTGTTTGATGTGTAATCACCTAAAACAAAACCAGTCGTTACAAGACATATATCTATATTTATTATGTTAATAATTTTCTTTAATTCCCTACATATTTTGCCCAAAAATTCAAACACAAAGGCATATTTAACAGATTCTTCCCTGGTTAGCTAGTTTCTGACCACTACTTACTAATAAGACCATATCTCCCTCATATAGAATCCAAATTGAGTGATTTCAGTGCCAAAAAATCCAGTTTTCAAACCAAACCCTTCCTAAGGTTCTAGTTCATCATTTTATTATGTCCTTTTCTATTTTCTTCCTAATTTACATTTAACCATAAGATTACTCATTTCAACATTTTAATTATATTCCTTACACTTAATTTAACATATTCCATCATCATCTTCTCAAGAAAACAGAAAATCAAATTATGTATTATTAAGGGTGTTCCCAATAGAAATTTCTCATGGTCTTTTACGTGTTTAAGGCTATATTCATTTTATCAATCTAACCATATCCCATCAATTTTTTTACCACATTTAAATATACATAACAGCAGTATAAAACCCTAAAATTTTGCCACCCATAGCCATACCTATGCAGAATCTTCCACACCAACCTAAGTATTCAAACATACATCACATGCAAAATCAACATGTAACATGATATAGCAACATCCATGGCCAATCATCAAAGTAGCAAATATTGTAAATTTCATCAAAGTTATAGGAACAAAATTCCATATAAATGTTATAAATTTCAAAACTTTTTCTCAAAAAGAGATATTGTTAAACCTACCTAAAGATCTCCCTAGCTTACTTAGTGAATTCTTTTTCTTGTTTCCTCTTGAAAGAAGTGGCAAGATTCTTCCCTTCCCTTAGCTTTTCCAGGAGCTTAAATAAGATAAGGAGGGTGAGTTTTGAACCCTAAGGATGAAGAAAAAAATGGGTTCAAGTGGAAATTAAGCTAACTTACCTTGAGTACTAGTCCTTTAGACTTCTCCTTCTTCTTCCTTCCTCTCTTCTCCTCTCTTTCTCTTATTTCCTCACTTTACCTTGCTTTTGTTTTTTCTCTCCCTCACTAGGACAAAATTCTAATGTTATAATGTGGTTTTTGTTTAAATAAATTATCAAGTGATCATCTTCTCATAATTATGTGTTACCTTATCACAATTAGGATGCACTTGGTTGCTTTTTAAGGGAAGACAAATCATGTTCTTGTCTTCCCCTCTCTTAGTCAAGATATGCATAGCAAAAAAAGATTTATTATTTAAAAATTATGATAAAATGTTCTCAAGACAAGAGAAGGTCCCTTTGATTTAGGGATTCATTTCCTTTTTCTTTTGTCTTACTCAAGTACGATAGGTTTGCCTTTCTAGGTGAAAAATTTCCAACCCTTGAGTCTCACTTGCTTGGCTGAAATTATTAATGTAAGATAGAGATGTTTTGTCATAATGCCATGTATTATTACCTACTATATCATCACATGGCTTGCTGAAATTATGAGCGTATGATATAAATGTTTTGTCTTAATGTCATGTGACCTAATATTGATTATTATTACACTAATATGTCATCACATGATTCTTATTTTCTTCTTCTTGGATTTGGGTTCATTCTTTTCAATTTCCTTTGCTTTGACTGAAATTCCTACCTCTCATGGAAGGCTTGGCCACACTTTTATGAGTTTTAAGCTATTGATCCAACCTCTATATCCTAGTCCAAGTCTATTGGGCTATCCATTTGGCTTACTAAAAATTTATGTGAATTAGAAAAACTCTATATAAAGTGTCCATAGATAAAAACTCAATGTATAGGTGGAAATATTAAACTTAGGAACTTCAATTCTTGAATTAGAAAAAATTACTCTAATCCAATCTTCTTGAAATTTTAAGACATTTACTTACTTCCAAAAATTTATCTTCTTTACCTAAGAATTTTGCCTCTCTTTCGGGTGTTATTCTAATTTTTCCTATCAAGTTTTCTCTCTTTACCTATTCCTTTAATGTTAGAAACATTTTTTATGCATACACATAAGGAGAATAAGTTCTTAGGCTTATATTTTCTTAGATATCTAAAAATTATTTAATAAATTTAATTTTCTTAATTAAATATTTATGTACCTTTATTAATAAAAGAAACGAAATTAAGGATGTTATAATTGTAAGGGGAAAGAACTCGATTACCAACTCCTGGAGTTGTGGATATTGTAGTGGCTTACAAGTGTGTAACACCCTAAAAAAATGGTACTGTAGCATTTTGGGTACTGTAGCTCTATGCATATAAGCATGCGCAGCATTCCAGAACCTTAGAACCAGTAGCCCCCTCCGCCACCATTTTCTCCTCCCACATTCAAATCTTTATATCTGGAGCTATAGACCTCCGATTGACAAACCGTTTGGACCATTGGACTCGTGGCGAAGAGAGCTTCAAAATCCACTGATTGGTTCGTCAAACCATTGCCAGAATCATGTTGGATGGTCATGAATAATACCTTTTTGGTGAGTTTTCCATGGTATAATTGGTAACTCTAATTCTAAATTTTTTGCCATATATAGTCTTAGATATGGATGGAATGATGAATTTTGGAGTTTAAAACCATAGAATAATTTTTTTGTCCATCGTGAACAGTGTTTTCAACCAGCATGAATAGTGATTTCGTTATGTTTGGTTAAAAATTGATATTTTGAAGTTTTTTTTCTAGGTTTTGAGATAGCAGAAGACAACTTTCAACATCAATTCGACCATTGAGCTTTGAAAATGATCAAGAGAGTTCAACTACCTTGAATCCCTAGTGTTGTGAGTAGATAATACTTACTATAACATAATTTTTAGCTATTCATTTGATATATCCACATGAGACATTACTACTAATGTGAAACTCTTTTTTTTTAATTATGATCATGTATTTCAAAATATGGCTCCTAGTATAAACCTTAGGAATGCAGGACAAGCATCATATATAATTTATTTCTCTATTGATATTAATTTATACTGATTGAGAATACCCAAAAATTGTGTTAGGTCATGGAGATGTGTATATTTTACATGAATTAATAAATGATTTTATGAGGCACATGTGGAAGCCTATGGATATAAATGTGCAAATTAAGTTGGTATTGTTATGGCTATTGTTGATTAGCGGGGATATGATTTTCTGGAAGTGTCATGATTTTTTATTTATCTCTTGCATTTCTTGTTATTTCTTCATTGTACCTATACAGAGGAACCTAAATTAAAAACATTGCAAACTAGTAGTTGTGAATGCTAACCCTAGTGCATCTTGAGTTCTATGTAACGGGCTTTTGCCTAATTGATTGTGCAGGCTTTTACTTGATAGGTTGTGCGGGTTTTTGCCTTATGGACTTTGCAGGCAATGACTTGATGGATTACGGGTTTTTGCTCGATGGATTACAGGCTTTTGGTCTGATTGATAGTGAACACTCCCTTTGTTGCATGCTTGAGAAATGACTATGGTTCTGATATAGAGAGAGTTCTTCAATCTATGAAAAGCTCTAAACTTATTTGTATTTATTTTTATAATATCATAACATTGTATTTATTCCTCTTAATACTAGAACTTTCTTGTTATTCATTTTTTTAAAACATATGATACATATGGCATTCATCTTTTCCTTGCATTAAATTTTTTCTTGCGAAAGAAAAACTCGTGCCCTGCTTGTCCTATTTCCGTTATAGTAAGGATTACCTATTCACTAAGTTTTATACTCACCCCATCATATGTTTCTTTTTTCAGATAGTCAAAAAGACTCATATCCAGCTCCAATTGTGCAGTGAGATGAGGGAGTTATGGTGAGCCCAAGTTGCTTTCAGGGTTCCCAGTTTGTTTAGATATTTTATGTTTGTATTGTAAGGGTATCTCCATGAACTACAGGTAGGATCCCTATATCCCTGCATATCTGGATGTTTGTAGAACTTTTGTTGTATGAGAAATAGATGATTTCTGTAATGTTTGGCTTGATGCCAATTGTATGTGGATTTATGAATTCTTAACCATTCTTATGGTATGCATGTTGTTGTCTCTGTCTATATGTTGTATACCACAGTGGTATCTTGATGTCAATTGGTTTGAGGCTCACAGGGTGGGATCTTCCCTATTCCTGTGTCGGTCACGTACTTGCTTCTACAGGGGCCGTGACAAAGTGTCTATTGTAAACTTGTGAATATAATGGAGAATATCAAATTGTGGCTTGGATACTAGATCTAGAATCAATGGTTGAATTGAATCAGGATAACTCATTATGTTTACTTTTCTCTCATTTACTTTTTAAATTGCTGCAACATAATTTCTTATGCACACACACACACACACACACACACACACACACACACACACACACACACATATATATATATATATATATTCAATATGTTGTCTTTATCTTTTTTTTTCTTAACTAACTTTGCTTTTGCTAGCTCAATCTTCTGTTATATTTTTCTGTCATATATCTTGCTTAAATGTGCATTATTTTTACATGCTCACTTGAATATTTAAAGTGTACATTCATCTTTTATAGCATCGAAATATTTTATTTTCAGCTTTGGCAAAAAAAATTTCATGGTTTATTAAAACACTAAATTCATCCTCTCTTGGCAAATAAAGAAAGAGAGAAGGTAAGAGAGAAACTCATAGAATGAGATAGAAGCGATGAACTCAGATAATATTCTTAAGGAGACAAATAGTTGCGAAAATTCTGATAATATGCCCAAATTTTTTGTGATTATCAACTTTGATTCTCCTTTTGGTATTCATTTGTGCCTCTATTTTTTATTCATCTTTGGTGTTTGGCATTCTTGTGGACATTTTTTCTTGATTTGAATGGGTTTACATAAATGTTAATTTGTGACAATTTTTAGCATATAGGATGGAATTTGAATTTTGAAAATTTGAATGAAGGTAGAAATCAATTCCAATACATGAAATTAAATATGGAGTAACCTAGGCATCATCTCTTAAAGAAAAAATGGCATTAGAAAGCACAAATAAAGAAATCAGGGACAAAAAATGGAACTCAAGCACTCAAAAGCCACACAACGACTATACTAAAAGCCCCTACATAGAAAATCACCACTCTATAGAGTGTTAGACCCATTTACTACAATAGAGCAAAGACCAAAAAGTTAAGAACATTGGGAGGGGAGACGTCATATAATGAGAAATAGAAAAGAGGTAGCAAGTAAAGATCGTTACCTTTAGGGGTTGCCGCTGTTGCCGATGACCAGTGGTAGAGCAACCACAACTCTAATGCTAGAAATGGGTTAGGTGGTAGCAAGGAAAAGAGAGGGAGGGAGGATAAATGGGAAAATATTTTAAGAATTAAGGTTGGATAAGTTTGTAATTCTATCTTAGAAGATGTATTTTTGTCTATAGTGAAATTAATTTTTTGCTTTTGGTGACATTTAAAAGCAAGTTTTGTTGTTGGCCAAACATAATAAAAATAAAAAAAAAATTTGATAGAAAAATCATCTTCTTTCTTAAAAGAAGCTAGGCTAAACAGGCACTTAATAAAAGAATATGATCTTGTGAAATGCGTAGAAGTGGCATATCAAACATTTAAAGATCAATTAGACCAATGACAACTTTAATTTTACAAGACAATCTTAATTAATGGACACAAACTTTATGAATAAGTCAACGTTAATACAACATAAAATTTCATAAATTTAAAAATTAGATTTAACTATAAAAATGATGTACATCTACGAGAAATTGCATATTCAAATTAATCATGACAATAACATAGGCACAAATAAAGGCAACAAACCCATAGTAAACCGTAGCAAGGGAGGTAAGAGAATCGTGAGCAAGTTTCTTTTGCCATAATCAATGCCAATCAGCCTACAAATAACTATAAAAAAACCATACACTTGGCAAATCCTTGCAATACCCTACAATACCCTATAAACGCTTACAAAATCATACAACACCATACACCACCTTCTACAACCCTACAAAACTTTATAAAATGCTACACAAACCTTACAACACCCTACACCACCTTATATGCTACACAACCATCTATACTTATAAATCTATTGTCTTTTGGGACACTCATCAAGCTATGGTGCAATTTTGTATTTTTCTCAATATTAAAAAAAAACTCTTATTCAAGCCATCATATTGTATTATTTTATTCAATAAAATTTGATTCTTTTTATGCACCATTTCTGTCTCTTGGGACACAATGAAAAATATAAAGAGGCAGCAAGAGAAGACAATTATCTTTATGGGTTGACTTTTTGCCATTGCTTGTGACCCGTGGTAGAGTTGTCGTAGCTACAACACATAAATGGGTTCGATGGTCGCGAGGGGAAGAAAGAGAGAAAGGGGGAATAGGAAGATTTTTTAAAAACATAAGATCGGATAGGTTTGTAATTTTTATTTTAGAAGAGGTTATTTTTTCATAATGAAATTAATTTTTTGCTTTTGCTTTATTTGAGAAGCTTTATATTGCTGGTTTTCCATTTCAGTAGAAAAATTGCTTCTGTTAATGGTTAAAGGCAGGCTTTGTTGTTGGTCAAACACAATAAAAATAAAGAAAAAGGCTTTTCCTTTTTGGTTTTTGAAAAACCAACTTCTTTCTCTAAAGAAGCTAGGCTAAATAGGCATTCAATAAGAGAATATGATCTTGTGTAAGCTATAAAAGTGACATATAAAACATTTGTCGATAAATATCTCTATTTGTTGATTTAAATCATTAGACCAATGGAAACTTTAATTTTACAAGAGAATTTTAATTAATGGACAGAAATTTTATGTATATGTCAATGTTCATTATACATAACATTTCATAAAAGTTTAAATTAGATTTGACAATAAAAATTGTCACACCCTATTGACTAACATCTTATTTCGTACATCCACATCATAGAATATTCCACTTAAGAGAATTTAGTATTATACATTTTTTTCTCATCTATAAATTTCTAGCAATGTCTACCTAGCCCATAAATTAACCTATTCACTTATATTGTTTGTTATATTTCTTGGATAACCATGAAAGTGCTTCAGGCTATTCCAAGCATTTTCAAATTTCAATTCCTTATAGGCAACTAACTAGGCATGATATACATTACTTACAGCAAAAAGGATCTTATGCCATAAAGAAAAAGGGTACAGTCCATAACTTATATTACATCACATTATAAGCTTTCTAAAAGGGAATTAGCACTCATTTAGGCCATCCCACAAATATTACACAACCAAAGAAAATACAATCCATAATTAGATGGTTCAACCTTGAGACCCTTGTTGCTCACTTCTTACTGGAGTACCTGGAATGTGATTATGTGGACATAAAAAAATGAGATGACAATCTCAATAGCTAGCAAAATTTTCATAAAAATAGTATACATTCCATTCCTTAAAACATCTCAATTTATTTCACTGAAACATAAGCATTGACCATACATACATACATCATCTTTGGTCACACTAGGGACCTATAACATTATGGTATACTTACCCAATCCAATCCCATACCTGCAACAGGGCAGCCTCATAAGTTTTTGACTACCTTCCCTTTCCCATTTCTACTGCTGGCGTGAGGCAAAGCTGGTGTGAGCCTGTTGCCCCATTACTGAAATGCAAGGATGTGGCTGCCATGGTTGTAGTAGGTTTTGTAGGGTAGGGAGGTAAGTTTCATGCTGCTCCTCCATGTAAGTTCATGCATATGTATATATATTATAATATGCTCAGTGGGGGTGGGTGAAAGTATATGCATAATACGTAAAGGAAACATATGCTGCCATATAACTTGCATGCATGTATGCTTCTGCTTGTCTCATGGAGCAAAGGTGGCATGATTCTACTGCTTTATGGGGCAGATGGGGGTGTGTTTCTACTGCCTTATGGAACAGATGGTGGGTGAGTTTCTGATAGCTTTATGGAGCAAGGATGAGCGTGAATTCTGTTGCCTTGTGGGGCGTGTTTCTGCTACATGTGGGGCGTGATTTTGCTTGCTTGGTGGGGCGTGATTCTATTGAGCAAAGATGGGCGTGAATTCTGCTGCAGATGGGGGCGTGTTCCTGCTTGTATTACAACTGTTGCATATGTGTTTAAATCTGCTAGTGCTTGTTTCAAGTTCTCACGTGCATGCATTATGATATGCATGATGGAGAGAAAATATAATATATATATATATATATATATATATATATATATATATATATATATATATATATATATATATATATATCTTCTCCACCTCCACCATGCATATTCTAATATATATATTTACATATGCAAAAGCAGAAGCATTAGGTATATATATATATATATATATATATATATATATATATATATATATATATATATATAATGCTTCTTCCTTCCTTATTATGTTGCTAATCCTAAATTAGTAGCATCTTAAATGTAACATCCTGTAATTTTTTTAGATATTTTCCTTAGAAATTCTTCACCTTACATATATGCATAGAAATGTTCTAATATTAATGGAATAGGTAAAGAAAGAAAACCTAAGAGGAAATATTAGAAATAAACATGTTAAAGAAAGGTGAAATTCTTAGGTAAAGAAAGATAAATTTTTGTGAAGTAAGTAAAGGTCTTAAAATTTCAAGAAGATCGGATTATGGTAATTTTTCCTAATTTAAGAGCAAAAGTTAGTAAGTTTAGTATCTCCACCCGTAATTGGGCTTTAACCTATAGACACTTCATATAGAGATTTTCTACTTCACATGAATTTTTAGCAAGCCAATAGGATAGCCCAAGGAAGAAATAAAACATAGACTTGGACTAGGATATAGAAATTGGACCGGTAGCCCAAAAATCATGAAAATGTGACCAAGCCCATTATGAAAGGTAGAATTTTAACCAAAGTAAGGAAAATGGGCAAGAATGAGCCCAAACCCAAGAGGAAAAAATAAAAATAAATAAATAAAGTGATGAAATATTGGTGTAATCAAGATTAAGTGACATGGCATTAAGACAAAAATTTAGCAAGTGGTGTGATTCTACATTCATCATTTTGGCAAGTGGCATAATAATACAAGGCTTTAGGATAAAAATATCTATATCCTACATTCATAACTTTAGCAAGTGGGTAATAATACATAGCATTATGACAAAACATCATTATCCTACACAAATAATTTTAGTTAAGTAAGAAAAATTCAAGGGCTAGAAATTTGCCACTTAAAAAGGAAAATCTATCATACTTGATTAAGACAAAAGAAAAAGGAAATGAATCCCTAAATTAAAGGGATCTTTCCCCATATCTTAAGAACATATCATCATAATTTTCAAAATACAAATCTCCTTTTTCTATGCATATCTTGACTAAGGAAGAGGAAGAAAAGAACATAAGTTGTTTGTTTTCCAAAAATTCAACAAAGTGTATCCTAATTGTGATAAGGTAGACCCATGATCATGAAAGGTGAATTATTTGATGGTCTATATAAGAAAACCCACCCTTACAACATTAGAATTTCGTCCAAGTGAGGGAGAGCAAAAATAGAAGCAAGGTAGTGTGAGGAAAGGAGAGGAAGAAAGGAAGAAAGAGGAAGGAGAAGTCTAGGGGACTAAGTGCTCCAGGTAAGTTTAACAATATTTCTTTTTGAAGAATCTTTTTGAAGAAAACCTTTGAAACTCATAATATTTATATGAGATTTTGATCTTAGAACTTTGATGATTGATCATGGATGTTGCTATATCATGTTACATATTGATCTTGCATGTGATGTATGTTTGAATACTTAGGTTGGTGTAGATAGTTCTGCATGGGTATGGCTATGGTTGACAGAATTTTAAGCTTCGGTATTTTAATTTCTGGGAACAATATATAAGGAATTAAAATAAATGGTTAACATAAGAATTAAAGATATATGTGTCACGGATTTTCACCCACTGAAATCATTCCATTTGGAGTTCATATGAGGTAGCTATGGTCTGATTAGTAGTCAAAGGTCAGAAAATGAATCATCAGGGAAGAATATGTTAGGATAGCTTCGGTAATTTAATTTTTGAGAATTATTGGTAGGGAATTAAAATAAATGGTTAACATAAGAATTAAAGATATGTGTGTCATGTATTTTTAGCCACTGGAATAATTCAATTTGGAGTCCACATGTGGCAGATATGGTCCGATTAGTAAGCCAAGGTCAGAAAATGGTTCATCAGGGAAGATTATGTTAGGACAGCTTTTGTATTTTAATTTCTGGGAATTATCTGTATGGAATTAAAATAAATGGTTAACATGAACGTTATATATCTATGTCTCATGGAAATATACCCACTGAAATTATGCAATTTGGAGTTCATATGTGGTAGATATGATCCGATTAGTAAGCAGAGGTCAGAAAATGTTTATTCAGGGAAGAGTATGTTATTAATATTTTAGTTTGTCAATTTCTGGGAATATTCTGTAGGGAATTAAAATAGCACGCCAACATAAAAATTATAGATATATGGCTCATGGACTTTTACCAACTGGAATAACTCAATTTGGAGTTCCAATTTGGGAGATATGGTCTAATTAGTCAGTGAAGGTCAGAACCTATCCGAGAGGAACTATCCTGTACTTTGAGGGAGTAATATCACATTTGTTTCTTAATTTTTCGCTACAATGTTCAACATAATAGTTTTAGATAATTGTTTTATCTTGAAATGGACACCAAGATCACCTACATCAAAGTTAAATTGAGGGAGTTATGCTCTGATTAGTAAGAGAAGGTTAGATAGGATGAAAACCTGCATCAAGAAAATAAAGAAAATAAAATTAGTATTTAAAAAAGAAGATGAATCTTAATAAATGACTAGTATAGCCATAGCCGTTGCCATTGTATGAACTTCTTACCATCTTAAGTGTGAAATTTTTGACATGGAAATATTTTATAAAGAGATATTTGAAATGGTTATGTTCATGGCATGATTACCAATGATTTATGGTAATAGTTATATTTTGATGAACATACTTGTTATTGAAAGCATATTTTTGGCTAACATTGTGAAAAGAAAAGAAATGAGCACGGTCACATGACAATCCGTGTGGTGCACCAGTAGGGGACGCCCTACCAACGGTTATGATCATGATAATGAGAAAAGAAAGAGAAAGTGGGCCATGTCGGACGGAGCGAGAAAAGCCCGTACCGGAGAGTAGAGGATACTCACCCTGACCGGGGTAGCTTGAAATGAGAATAAGTTGATGGCCATCATATGATATTTCGAAAAATAGTTAATCGTATCATATATGTCATTACAGTATGATCCTTATGTGCATAGATATAATGCATTCATGTGACCAAAGATATTTTCTGTAGTTTATATAGCTGAACATGACGTGATGAGCTTTACTGATGATAATTTATTGTTGAACTTACTGGGATTTAATTCTCATTATATTTCCATATCATGTTCAGAAAACTATTTATGCAGCTTTTGTTTTTAAGGCTCTGGCTTTTAGTGCACATTGGATCGAGTTACTTTATGTTGGGCAGATTTCAGAATCAAATAAGATGTTTGTGGTCGAGTTGGCTCAGATCCCGGTGAAGGTGCAACCACCCGCACCTGTATCTCCGGAATTGGTCAACCAAAATAAACAAGATGTAAATATCTGTGTTTGATATGTTATACGTCTGTTTTGATTAATGACATGTATGTAAACTCAATATTGTATAATAATAAAGGAAAAGAGAGAGAGGTTGTTACACTAAAGAATATATTTGTATCCTATTCCTCTCATTTATGCTTCAAATTTTTTTATTTATATTACTTCTAACCATGAAATGGTACCACATATTTTATAAAAACTTTATTGTCAACAACTACACATTTTAATTCTTGTTCATATATGTCTTAATTTATTAGAATTAGTAATGTCTAAAAAAATGTATTTGTGTCCTCTCTCCATCCATTATGATCCTAAGAATTTTATTTATATGATTCAATATTAACTATGTCACCTATTTTATACTTGCCTTATTGTCACATAACTAAGCATCTTAATTTACTTGTCATATGTGTTTTCTACTTATTCTTAAATTTATCTAACTTTATTAGAGGCTTAGGATGTTACATTTCCTTCCTCCTAAAAAACAAATTTGTCCACAAAATTTAACATACCTTATTCAAATAGATGTGGATAGGTCCTCTTCATTTCTTCCTCTGTCTCCCAAGTTGCTTCCTCAGAGGATAGTCCCTTCCAGACCACTTTAACCAGAGGGATGTTCTTATTCCTCAGTTGTTTAGTCTTAACATCAATGATCTGATCTAGCTTTACAATGTATGATAGATTATCTTGTAAATGCATTGATTCGTGCTCTATGACATGTGAAGGGTCTGGGTTATACTTTTTGAGCTGGAAAATATGGAATACATCATGAATATGAGAAAGGTTTGGAGGAAGTGCAAGTTTATAAGCTACTGATTCGATCTGATCAAGAATTTGGAAAGGACCGATGTATTTGGGACAGAGCTTTTTGATTTTCAAAGACCTCCCCACCCCCGTGAACGGAGTTACCTTAAGAAAAACATGGTCGCCTGTTTCAAATTCTAGGGGCCTTCTTTTATCTACATAGCTCTTTTGTCTACTTTGGGCAGCTAGCAGTTTCTCTCTGATAAGTTCAATGTGCCTTGTGGTTTGGTCAACCAAATCAGGGCCTAAAAGACTCCTCTCCCCTAGCTCTACCCAACACAGAGGTGACCTGCACTTTCTTCCATACAAAGCTTCAAAGAGAACCATCTGGATACTGGAATGGTAACTATTATTATAAGTAAATTCAGCTAAAGGTAGATACACATCCCAGTTTCCTTTCATTTCTAGTACACAAGCCTTAAGCATATCTTCTAAAGTCTGGACTGTTCTCTTTGTCTGCCCGTCAGTTTGTGGATGGTAGGCTATGCTAAACCTAATTTTAGTACCTAAGGCATCTTACAAGGATCTCCAAAATCTAAAAGTAAACTTGGGGTCTCAATCCGAGACGATACTAGTAGGTATCCCATGGAGTCTGACAATTTCATGAACATACACCTGTACCAACTTGTCCAGAAAATAGGTAGACTTAATGGCTAAGAAGTGGGCAGACTTGGTCAGTCTATCCACGTTTACCCAAATTGCATCATAGCCAGATGATGTCCTAAGCAAACCCATGACAAAATCCATAGAGATGCTATCCCATTTTCACTCAAGAATATTTAAGGGTTGGAGCAATCTGCCAGGCTTTTGGTGTTCCACCTTGACTCTCTGACACACTAAGCACTTAGACACATAACGAGTTATGTCCATTTTCATCCCAAGCCACTAGAAACTCCTCTTTAAATCTTGATACATCTTAGTGGCTCTAGGATGTAGGGTATACTTACTCTTATGAGCTTCAGCTAAGATACTATCTCTTAATTCCTTCACCTCAGGTACACACAACTGCTCTCCAAACTTGATAAGCCCATCCTCAACAATGTGAAATTCTTTAGAATTGCCTAAGGATATATGTTCTCTAACGTCCTTTAAGTATGGATCAAAAACTTAAGCATCTTTAATTCTATCCTTAAGATCATTATGAATCCTCAATTCACTCATAAGGAGGCTACTGGACTGTGGAGAAATGAAGAGATTCAAATCTCTCATGCTCTCAATTAGTTCCTGCTCCTTAAGCATCAATGATGCCATATGGAGGGATTTCCTGCTCAAGGCATCAACAACCATGTTTGCCTTGCCCGGATGGTACTTAAGGGTGAAATCAAAATCTTTTAGGAATTCCATCCATCTTCTTTGCCTCATATTTAACTCATTCTGGTAAAAAAGGTACTTAAGACTTTTGTGATCACTAAAAACTTCAAACTTGACACCATACAAATGATGTCTCCAAATCTTTAGGGCAAACACTACATCTGCTAGTTTCAGATCATGTGCGGGGTAGTTCTCCTCATGAGGTCTGAGCTGTCGAGAAGTATAAGCTACTACTCTACCCTGCTACATTAAAACATAACATAAGCCCTTCTTAGATGCATCACTATATATTGTAAAGGGTTCACTAGGGTTAGGTATCACTAGCACTGGGGCGGAGGTTAGCCTATCTTTTAATTCTTGAAAACTACTCTCACATCGACCATCCCACACAAATGGGTGATCCTTCCTGGTTAACCTAGTCAGAGGCATGGCTATCTGAGAGAATCCTTGGATAAATCTCCTATAGTATCCTGCTAAGCCTAGAAAGCTCCGTATTTCAGTGACTGTCTTTGGTTTTTCCCAGTTAACCACTGCTTCCACTTTACTAGGGTCCACCCCCTCCTTAGAGACAACATGCCCTAGAAATCTCACCTCTGTTAGCCAAAACTCACACTTGCTTAGCTTGGCATACAATTTCCTATCCTTTAAGGTTTAGACCACTATTCGAAGGTGATTCTTGTAACATCCCTAATTTCATCTCTTTTATTGATAATTTAATTAAGAAAATAAAGTTTATTAGACAATATTTTAGATATCTAAAGAAATATAATCCTTAGAAATTCTTCACCTTATGTATATGCATAGAAAATGTTTGTACCATTAAGAGAACAAATAAAGAGGGAAAACCTAATAGGAAAAACATAAATTAGAAATAACATACTAAAGAGATGCAAAACTCTTGGATAAGAAAGATAAATTTTTAGAAACAAGTAAAGGTCTTAAAATTTCAAGAACATTGAATTAGGGTAATTTTTCCTAATTCAAGAACTAGAGTTATTAAGTTTAAAACATTTACCCATACATTGGGCTTTTATCTATGGACACATCATGTAGAGTTTTTCCACTTCAAATAAGTTTCTAGCAAGCCCATTGGATAACCTAAGCAAGAAATAAAACATAGACTTGGACTAGGATATAGTAATTGGACCAATAGCCCAAAAATTATGAAAATGTGACCAAGCCCTCCAAGAAAGGTAGAATTTTATCCAAAGCAAAGAAAATGGGTAGGAATAAGCCCAAAGCCAAGAGGAAAAATAAAATAAAATAAATTAGGTGATGATATAATAATGTAATAATAATAAAGATTAGGTTACATGGCATTAAGACAAAAATTTAGCAAGTGGTGTGATTCTACATTCATCATTTTGGCAAGTGGCATAATAATACAAGGCTTTAGGACAAAAACATCTATATCCTACACTCATAATTTTAGCAAGTGGTATGATAATACATGGTATTAGGACAAAACATTCATATCCCACACAAATAATATCAACCAAATAATGGAGATTCAAGGGCTAAAAATTTGCCACCTAAAAAGGCAAACCTTTCATAATTGTTTAAGACAAAAGAAAATGGAAATGAATCCCTAAATCAAAGGGACCTTGTCCCTTATCTTAAGAACATATCATCATAATTTTCAAAATACAAATCTCCTTTTCCTATGCATATATTGACTAAGGAAGAGGAAGACAAGAACATAAGTTGTTTGTTTTCCAAAAATTCAACAAAGTGTATCCTAATTGTGATAAGGTAGACCCATGATCATGAAAGGTGAATTATTTGGTGGTCTATATAAGAAAACTCACCCTTACAACATTAGAATTTCGTCCAAGTGAGGGAGAGGAAAAATAGAAGCAAGGTAGAGTGAGGAAAGGAGAGGAAGAAAGGAAGAAAGATGAAGGAGAAGTCTAGGGGAATAAGTGCTCCAGGTAAGTTTAACAATATTTTTTTTTTGAAGAAAACTTTTGAAACTTATAATATTTATATGAGATTTTGATCTTAGAACTTTGATGATTGGTCATGGATGTTGCTATATCATGTTACATATTGATCTTGCATGTGATGTATGTTTGAATACTTAGGTTGGTGTAGATAGTTACGCATGGGTATGGCTATGGTTGGTAGAATTTTAAGTTTCGGTGTTTTAATTTCTGGGAACAATCTATAAAGAAATAAAATAAATGGTTAACATAAGAATTAAAGATATATTTGTCATGGATTTTTAGCCACTGAAATCATTCAATTTGGAGTCCATATGTGGTAGATATGGTCCGATTAGTAAGCAAAGGTCAGAAAATGGTTCATCAAGGAAGAATATGTTCGGATAGTTTCGGTATTTTAATTTCTGGGAATTCTATGTATGGAATTAAAATAAATAGTTAACATAAGAATTATAGCAATGTGTGTCATGGATTTTTGGCCACTGGAATCATTCAATTTAGAGTTCATATGAGGTAGATATGTTCTGATTAGTAAGCAAAGGTTAGAAAATGGTTCATCAGGGAAGAATATGTTAGGATAGCTTCTGTGTTTTAATTTCCGGGAACCATCTATAAGGAATTAAAATAACTGGTTAACATAAGAATTAAATATATATGTGTCACGGATTTTTAGCCACTAGAATCATTCAATTTGGAGTCAATATGTGGTAGATATGGTCCGATTAGTATGCAAAGGTCAGAAAATGGTTCATCAGGGAAGAATATGTTAGGATAGCTTCTGTGTTTTAATTTCTGGAAATTATCTGTAGGGAATTAAAATAAATGGTTAACATAAGAATTCAAGATATATGTGTCTCGGATTTGTAGCCACTAGAATCATTCAATTTCGAGTCCATATGAGGTAGATATGGTCTGATTAGTAGTCAAAGGTCAGAAAATTGTTCATCAGGGAAGAATATGTTAGGACAGTTTCTGTATTTTAATTTCTAGGAATTATCTGTATGGAATTATAATAAATGGTTAACATAAGAATTATAGCTATTTGTGTCATGGATTTTAAGCCACTAGAAGCATTCAATTTGGAGTCCATATGAGGAAGATATGAGCTGATTAGTAGTCAAAGGTCAGAAAATGGTTCATCAGGGAAGATTATGTTAGGACAGCTTCTGTATTTTAATTTCTGGGAATTATCTGTATAGAATTAAAATAAATGGTTAACATAAGAATTATAGCTATTTGTGTCATGGATTTTTATCTACTAGAATCATTCAATTTGGAGTCCATATGAGGAAGATATGAGCTTATTAGTAGTCAAAGGTTAGAAAATGGTTCATCAGGGAAGAATATGTTAGGATAGCTTCTGTATTTTAATTTCTGGGAATTATCTGTATGGAATTAAAATAAATGGTTAATATTAGAATTATAGATATGTGTGTCACGGATTTTTAGCCACTGGAATCACTCAAGTTGGAGTCCATATGAGGTAGATATGGTCCGATTAGTTGGTAGATGTCAGAACCTATCCGAGAAGAAATAACCTATACATTTAGGGAGTAATATCACCTTGATTTCTTAATATTTCGCTATAATATTCAACATAATAGTTTTAGATAATTTTGTTATCTTGAAATTGACACCACGATCGCCTACATCAGAGTTAAATTGAGGGAGTTATGCTCTGATTAGTAAGAGAAGGTTAGATAGGATGAAAACCTGCATCAAGAAAATAAAGAAATAAAATTAGTATTTAAAAAAGATGAATCTTAATAAATGACTAGTATAGCCATAGCCATTGCCATTGTATGAACTTCTTACCATCTTAAGTGTAAAATTTTGATATGGAAATATCTTATAAAGTGATATTTGAAACGGTTATGTTCATGGCATGATTACCAATGATTTTTGGTAATAATTATATTTTGATGAATATACTTGTTATTGAAAGCATATTTTTGGCTATCATTGTGAAAAGAAAAGAAATGAGCACGGTCACATGGCAATCCATGTGGTGCACCAGTAGGGGACGCCCTACCAACGGTTATGATCATGTTAATGAGAAAAGAAAGAGAAAGTGGGCCATGTCGGATGGAGCGAGAAAAGCCCGTATCGAAGAGTAGAGGATACTCACCCTGACCGGGGTAGCTTGAAATGAGAATAAGTTGATGGCCATGATATGATATTCTGAAAATAGTTAATCCTGTCATACATATCATTACTGTATGATTCTTATGTGCATAGATGTAATGCATTCATGTGACCAAAGATATTTTCTGTAGTTTATACAGCTGAACATGACGTGATGAGCTATATTAATGATGATTTATTGTTGAACTTACTAGGATTTAATTCTCACTATATTTCCATATCATGTTCAGAAAATTAGTTATGCAGATTTTCTATAGCTCTGGCTTTTAGTGCACATTGGATCAAGTTACTTTATGTTGGGCAGATCTCAGAATCAAATAAGATGTTTGTGGTCAAGTTGGCTCAAATCCCGGTGAAGGTGCAACCACCCACACCTGTATCTCTGGAATTGGTCAACCAAAATAAACAAGATGTAAATATCTATGTGTTTGATATGTTGCATGTACGTTTTGATTAATGACGTGTATGTGAACTCAATATTGTATAATAATAAAGAAAAAAAAAGGTTGTTACATAATTGGTATCAGAGCAGGTCGATCCTAGATGGCCAGTGGGTGGATGGTTATCTGAATCGATCTTATAGTGTCTTAAGTATGTTGTGGTTGTGCTGTGTAGGGGATCAGTGACTCATATTGGTAAGAAATTACTAGTGTTTCTTATCTATATGCCGAGGTGGTGTTATGACTGCTGTTATATATTTTTTTGAAACTAACTATTGGGCTTGATCACCTCA
The DNA here is from genome assembly GCA_037074535.1 of Gleditsia sinensis. Taxonomy (NCBI): domain Eukaryota; kingdom Viridiplantae; phylum Streptophyta; class Magnoliopsida; order Fabales; family Fabaceae; genus Gleditsia; species Gleditsia sinensis. The sequence goes on from CM073464.1 coordinate 63,415,099, forward strand.
ATAGCAGCATAAATTTATTTTTTCCCACAGTAGGAAATGGCACCACCAAGGCAGAATCCGACAAACAATACGGAGGAAATCTTGCACAACCTTGCCACAGCAATTCGAAAATTTGGTATTGATTTACTCCTTAGAACCTAACTAGTATCTATCTCCCTATATAGAATGATATTGATCGAATTAAAAAAAATAGTTACAAGACTTGTTAGACAAGGTATTTAAATATCCCAGTACTTTTATTCGGAGTGCTCCAGTTCTATCTGTGAAAAAGAAAGATGGATCACTATGACTATGCATAGATTATAGACAGTTGAATAAGGTGACAATGTAGAATAGAAACCCATTAGCTCGTATAGATTACCTGTTTGACCAGTTATAAGGTGTTCAATATTTTTCCACAAATAGATTTGGGATATGAGTAACATTAATTAAGGATAAGAGAAGAGGATGTAGGACTTATTATGGGCATTATGAGTTCTTGGTGATGCATTTAAATTGACAAATATTTTAGCTGCATTCATAGATTTAATGAATAGTAATAAGGTCATCCCTGGATCAATTTGTTATTATATATATTGATGATATACTAAAATATTTCAAAAGTTCAGAGGATCATAAGCAACATTCAAAGATAGTTTTACCAACTCTAAAGGAGTATGGTTGGTAAATATGGTATCCAAGTAGACTCTAGGAAAGTAAAAGTAGTACAATAATAGCTACGTTTTACTACATTTAAAGATGAAGATCCAAATCCAATTTACGCTTCCTGGGGTTATCTGTCGTCCATTCTATTTGAGTAATAGTTGGGTCAGGTACATGAACATAGGCTTGTAAAGCATTAATCAACTCTTCAGCATTTGAAGCTGAGATGAGAATTCGTCGTGCTGAGTGTGGGATAAACCTCTGTTCCACAGCTTGATCTAGAAAAGACAACAAACCATCAAAGAAGTGATTAACATTTAACAAACCTATCGGTTTGTGATGCATATTCAGCTGTGCCCAAGAGACTATTTGGAAAACCTCCTCTAAAGTACCAAAACCACCTGGTAAGGCAATGAAGGCGTCAGCATTACTCATCATTCTAGCCACGCGTTCATGCATGGAAGCTACCATATATTCTTCCCCAATTGTCTTCCCTTTGTTGCTAGATGTAGCTAGAGCTGTAGGAATAATACCTAGAACTTGGCATCCCCCTACATGTGCAGCTGTAGCCACACACCCCATTAACCCACAGTTACCTCCACCATACACTAAATGAATTCTTCTCCTAGCTAGCACCATACCCAGATTTTGTGCTGCTTTGACATACTCCAGGACTGGAACCACAAAAGACACAGATATTTCGAAACTGACGGAATGCGATTCCCTCCATAATTTCTATCACCTTAACTCTGAGTATGAAGATAAAGATACTAATGTAAGATTTATAGAACTCAGAGAAGGGCATATTTATAATAGTTATGCGAATAGGCCGGGTATTATTAGAACAACTATGTGAGATTGGTGGATATCAGCTAAATTAAAGGTAAAAAAAAAATGACGGCAAGCATGTATATGTACAGTAGTTATGACTGTGACCCATATTAAGCACATAAAGAGAATAAGGTTAGGATATCACCAGGAAATTTTCTTTTTCTTGTTGCCCTTGATGAAGGAGTGATGTCTTGAGGCATGTAGGGAAGTTGTAGATGATAGGCGTCATTGTAAAAAAAAAATGAAGATGCAAACCAAATAATTAGTGAAGAGGGACATTTTTCTTGTTTTCTCAATGTTTTTGCTAGTAGACTATCGGTATAATGAAATCGACTAGCTATTCTGAGAAATTTTAATTTGGACTGGTTATCTTACAGTTGATTGATGACATCTATTTAGAAGCAATTAATTGCATCCTACCAGTTAACTACGTATTCTTTGATTTTCACAGACTTTTATAAGCTCAGAAATGTTTCTTTTTCCATGTGATATTTTTCCACCGAATACCAACAGATTTAAAGTAGATTTTGACACATATATTCATAATTTGTGGCCACCGATTTTTGCTGAAATCATAGATAGATTTTGTTTACAGATTTTCAAGAATTACGGCCACTAATTTTAATATTTTTCAATGCTTTGTCCAAATTTTTGACTTTCGCTTTTGGCACCATTCTCTATTATGATTTTCATATGTTTCACTGCATTCTCCCTCATTAACGGTTGGCATTAAATGCAAGGTTATTTTCCCTCATTGCAATGAAAGATAATTTCTTTTCTTTGAAACTCGGTTCTAATGGTGTCTAAGATGTTAGTAGGTTTAAGTAATGAAAAGTTTGAAAAGAATGGACGGATGATGGTCTTATGGTTTTTTGACTAATGTAATCAAGAGAATTAGTGGTGTTGAAGTTCTTGAGGAATAAAATATAGGAAGTAGGATTTAAGTTAGTCTTTGAACTCTTAATTTGGAAATATAGAGAATATTCTGAGAACCATGTCCGAAAATAATGTAAGTGATCAAGATAATTGTGTTAAAGGATTATATCATGTTAAATTGAGTCTAGTATCTAGGATGTGAATTATGTTGGAATTGAAAATTCATGTATGAGTAATTGTTAGGAAAAATCTTCTTGAAATGATTGGGTGAATTAAATGGGATTGACATAAGCTATAATGACATGCTTTTGGATATGATAGAAGAAATAATAGAAATTTTTGACAATGAGTTTAATGGTGTTAATAAGCTTGTATAGAATTACTGTGATGAGGTAAGTTGGAATTATTAGACATGTGTCGATGGTACATAAACGTTATTAAATGTTTGGAGGATTTATTGCTACGTATGTTTAACATATTGATTAAAGGATTTTAGGATAAAAATAGATGATAGATTAAGATGATGATATTCAAGGGATGATGTTGATATATGAAAACCAAAAATGACTTGATAGAAGTTTGGAATAAGAAAAGATAGTTACCCAATATGAAGGTAAATATGTTCCTTTATGTGTGTGTTTTCTAATATCGACCCATAGATATATCCATACGAACTAGAGGATATAAAGTGAAGAACTTATGAGTGAAAGAAATCCTTATGGTTAAGTTATATAGCAAAATCACTAAAGTGAATAGACATATTAAAAAGTAAAGATGTTATACAAAAACAAAAGATATCCCTAATTATTTAGGTAATAAGGTTGGTAACTCTGAATAATGCCTTAATTTCATTCCCTACATGTGGCAGGATGAACTGAAATTCGGAGACCGAATTTCTTAAGAGGGAAGAATGTAACATCCCTAATTTCGTTTCTTTTATTGATAATTTAATTAAGGAAATAAAGTTTATTAGACAATATTTTAGATATCTAAGGAAATATAATCCTTAGAAATTCTTCACCTTATGTATATGCATAGAAAATGTTTGTACCATTAAGAGAACAAATAAAGAGGGAAAACCTAATAGGAAAAACATAAATTAGAAATAACATACTAAAGAGATGCAAAACTCTTGGATAAAGAAGATAAATTTTTAGAAACAAGTAAAGGTCTTAAAATTTCAAGAACATTGAATTAGGGTAATTTTTCCTAATTCAAGAACTAGAGTTATTAAGTTTAAAACATTTACCCATACATTGGGCTTTTACCTATGGACACATCATGTAGAGTTTTTCCACTTCAAATAAGTTTCTAGAAAGCCTATTGGATAACCTAAGCAAGAAATAAAACACAGACTTGGACTAGGATATAGTAATTGGACCAATAGCCCAAAAATTATGAAAATGTGACCAAGCCCTCCAAGAAAGGTAGAATTTTATCCAAAGCAAAGAAAATGGGTAGGAATAAGCCCATAATGGGTAGGAATAAGCCCAAATCCAAGAGGAAAAATAAAATAAAATAAATTAGGTGATGATATAATAATGTAATAATAATAAAGATTAGGTTACATGGCATTAAGACAAAAATTTAGCAAGTGGTGTGATTCTACATTCATCATTTTGGCAAGTGGCATAATAATACAAGACTTTAGGACAAAAACATCTATATCCTACACTCATAATTTTAGCAAGTGGTATGATAATACATGGTATTAGGACAAAACATTCATATCCCACACAAATAATATCAACCAAATAATGAAGATTCAAGGGCTAAAAATTTGCCACCTAAAAAGGCAAACCTTTCATAATTGTTTAAGACAAAAGAAAATGGAAATGAATCCCTAAATCAAAGGGACCTTGTCCCTTATCTTAAGAACATATCATCATAATTTTCAAAATACAAATCTCCTTTTCCTATGCATATCTTGACTAAGGAAGAGGAAGACAAGAACATAAATTGTTTGTTTTCCAAAAATTCAACAAAGTGTATCCTAATTGTGATAAGGTAGACCCATGATCATGAAAGGTGAATTATTTGGTGGTCTATATAAGAAAACTCACCCTTACAACATTAGAATTTCGTCCAAGTGAGGGAGAGGAAAAATAGAAGCAAGGTAGAGTGAGGAAAGGAGAGGAAGAAAGGAAGAAAGAGGAAGGAGAAGTCTAGGGGAGTAAGTGCTCCAGGTAAGTTTAACAATATATTTTTTTTTTGAAGAAAACTTTTGAAACTTATAATATTTATATGAGATTTTGATCTTAGAACTTTGATGATTGGTCATGGATGTTGCTATATCATGTTACATATTGATCTTGCATGTGATGTATGTTTGAATACTTAGGTTGGTGTAGATAGTTCTGCATGGGTATGGCTATGGTTTGCAGAATTTTAAGCTTCGGTGTTTTAATTTCTGGGCACATTATATAAGGAATTAAAATAAATGGTTAACATAAGAATTAAAGATATATTTGTCATGGATTTTTAGCCACTGGAATCATTCAATTTGAAGTCCATATGTGGTAGATATGGTCCGATTAGTTAGCAAAGGTCAGAAAATGGTTCATTAGGGAAGATTATGTTAGGACAGCTTCTGTATTTTAATTTCTTGGAATTATATATAAGGAATTAAAATAAATGGTTAACATAAGAATTATACTATGTGTGTCATGGATTTGTAGAAACTGGAATCATTCAATTTGGAGTCCATATGAGGACGATATGAGCTTATTAGTAGTCAAAGGTCAGAAAATGGTTCATCAGGGAAGAATATGTTATGACAGCTTCTGTATTTTAATTTCTGAAAATTATCTGTATGGAATTAAACTAAATGGTTAACATAAGAATTATATCTATGTCTGTCATGGATTTTTAGCCACTAGAATCATGCCATTTGGAGTCCATATGAGGAAGATATGAGTTGATTAGTAGTCAAAGGTCAGAAAATGGTTCATCAGGGAAGAATATGTTAGAACAGCTTCTGTATTTTAATTTCTGGGACTTATCTATATGGAATTAAAATAAATGATTAACATAAGAATTATAGATATGTGTGTCACGAATTTTTAGCAACTGGAATTACTCAAGTTGGAGTCCATATGAGGTAGATGTCAGAACTTATCTGAGAAGAAATAACCTATACATTTAGGGAGTAATATCACCTTGATTTCTTAATATTTCGCTACAATGTTCAACATAATAGTTTTAGATAATTGTTTTATCTTGAAATTGACACTAAGATCACCTACATCAGAGTTAAATTGAGGGAGTTATGCTCTGATTAGTAAGAGAAGGTTAGATAGGATGAAAACCTGCATCAAGAAAATAAAGAAATAAAATTAGTATTTAAAAAAGAAGATGAATCTTAATAAATGACTAGTATAGCCATAGCCATTGCCATTGTATGAACTTCTTACCATCTTAAGTGTAAAATTTTGACATGGAAATATTTTATAAAGTGATATTTGAAATGGTTATGTTCATGGCATGATTACCAATGATTTTTGGTAATAATTATATTTTGATGAACATACTTGTTATTGAAAGCATATTTTTGGTTATCATTGTGAAAAGAAAAGAAATGAGCACGGTCACATGGCAATCCGTGTGGTGCACCAGTAGGGGACGCCCTACCAACGGTTATGATCATGTTAATGAGAAAAGAAAGAGAAAATGGGCCATGTCGGACGGAGCGAGAAAACCCCGTACCGGAGAGTAGAGGATACTCACCCTGACCGGGGTAGCTTGAAATGAGAATAAGTTGATAGCCATCATATGATATTTTGAAAATAGTTAATCTTGTCATACATATTATTACAATATGATTCTTATGTGCATAGATATAATGCATTCATGTGACCAAAGATATTTTCTGTAGTTTATACAGCTGAACATGACGTGATGAGCTATATTAATGATGATTTATTGTTGAACTTACTGGGATTTAATTCTCACTATATTTCCATATCATGTTCAGAAAATTTGTTATGCAGATTTTCTATAGCTCTGGCTTTTAGTGTACATTGGATCGAGTTACTTTATGTCGGGCAGATCTCAGAATCAAATATGATGTTTGTGGTCAAGTTGGCTCAGATCCTGGTGAAGGTGCAACCACCCACACCTATATCTCCGGAATTGGTCAACCAAAATAAACAAGATGTAAATATCTATGTGTTTGATATGTTGCATGTATGTTTTGATTAATGACGTGTATGTGAACTCAATAATGTATAATAATAAAGAAAAAAAAAGGTTGTTACATTTCTCATGTTTTTCAAGCCTCTTAGAATAAACTAAGATGTCATCTATGAAAACCACAACAAACTTATCTAGGTATGGCCTAAAAACCCTATTCATATAATCCATGAAAATGGCCGGGGCATTGGTTAAACTAAAAGGCATGACTAGGAACTCATAATGTCTGTATCGAGTTCGAAAAGCTATCTTTGGGACATCTTCGGCCTTAATTCTCAACTGATGGTAGCCTGACTTCAAATCTATCTTAGAGAAGACTAACGCTTCAGCTAATTGATCAAGTAGGTCAACTATCCTAGGCAGTGGATGTAACAACTCCATTTAAGTAAAAAAAAAAAATTTAAATACCATGAAGTTATTACCTCGTTACAACTTAACTGAATATAATATTTATTTAATTTATACAATATATAGTTTACATACATGTCATTAATCAAAACATACGTACAACATATCAAACACATAAAAATATATATCTTATTTATTCTAGTTGACCAATTCCGGAGATACAGGTGCGGGTGGTTGCACCTTCAACGGGATCTAAGCCAACTCGACCACAAACATTTTATTTGCTTCTCGGATTTTCCCAACATAAAGTACTCGATCCAACGTGCACTAAAAGTTAGAGTTATAGAAAAATCTGCATAACTAATTTTCTGAACATGATATGGAAATATAGTGAGAATTAAATCCCAGTAAGTTCAACAATAAATCATCATCAATATAGCTCACCACGTCATGTTCAGCTGTATAAACTACAGAAAATATCTTATCATCAATATAGCTCATCACGTCATGTTCAACTGTATAAACTACAGAAAATATCTTTGGTCACATGAATGCATTATATATATACACATAAGAATCATACTGTAATGATATGTATGACAGGATTAACTATTTTCATAATATCATATGATGGCCGTCAACTTATTCTCATTTCAAACTACCCCGATCAGGGTGAGTATCACCTACTCTCCGGTACGGGCTTTTCTCGCTCCGTCCGACATGGCACACTTTCTCTTTCTTTTCTCATAATCATAATCATAACCGTTGGTAGGGCGTCCCCTACTGGTGCACCACATGGATTGCCATGTGACCGTGCTCATTTCTTTTCTTTTCACAATGATAGCCAAATCATAACAAGAAGCCATCCTAACATATTCTTCCCTGATGACCCACTTTCTGACCTTTGACTACTAATCGGCTCATATCATCCTCATATGAACTCCAAATTGAATGATTCTAGTGGCTTAAAATCCGTGACACACATAGCTATAATTCTTATGTTAACCATTTATTTTAATTTCATACAGATAATTCCCAGAAATTAAAATACAGAAGCTATCCTAACATATTCTTCCCTGATGAACCATTTTCTGACCTTTGACTACTAATCAACTCATATCTTCCTCATATGGACTCCAAATTGAATGATTCCAGTGGCTTAAAATCCGTGACACACATAGCTAGAATTCGTATGTTAGCCATTTATTTTAATTCTATACAGATAATTCCCAGAAATTAAAATACAGAAGCTATCCTAACATATTCTTCCCTGATGACCCATTTTCTGACCTTTGACTACTAATCGGCTCATATCATCCTCATATGAACTCCAAATTGAATGATTACAGTGGCTTAAAATCCGTGACACACATAGCTATAATTATTATGTTAACCATTTATTTTAATTCCATACAGATAATTCCCAGAAATTAAAATACAGAAGCTATCCTAACATATTCTTCCCTGATGAACCATTTTCTGACCTTTGACTACTAATCAGCTCATTTCTTCCTCATATGGACTCCAAATTGAATGATTCCAGTGGATAAAAATCTGTGACACACATAGCTATAATTCTTATGTTAACCATTTATTTTAATTCCATACAGATAATTCCCAAAAATTAAAATATAGAAGCTATCCTAACATATTCTTCCCTGATGAACTATTTTCTGACCTTTGACTACTAATCGTACCATATTTACCTCATATGGACTCCAAATGGAATGATTTCAGTGGTTAAAAATCCGTGACACATATATCTTTAATTTTTATGTTAACTATTTATTTTAATTCCATATAGATAATTCCCAAAAATTAAAACACAGAAGCTACAAATTTTGCCACCCATAGCCATAACTATGCAGAACTTTCTATACCAGTCTTAGTATTCAAAAATACATCACATGCAAGATCAATATGTAACATGATATAGCAACATCATGACCAATCATCAAAGTTCTAAGATCAAAATCTCATATAAATTTTATAAGTTTCAAAAATTTTCTTCAAAAAGAAATATTGTTAAACTTACCTAGAGCACTTAGTCCCCTAGACTTCTCCTTCATCTTTTTTCCTTTCTTCCTCTCCTTTCCTCACTCTACCTTGCTTCTATTTTTCCTCTCCCTCACTTGGAAGAAATTCTAATGTTGTAAGGGTGGGTTTTTCTTATATAGACCATCAAATAATTCTCCTTTCATGATCATGGGTCTACCTTATCACAATTGGGATACACTTTGTTGAATTTTTGGAAAACAAAGAACTTATGTTCTTGTCTTCCTCTTCCTTAGTCAAGATATGCATAGGAAACGGAGATTTGTATTTTGAAAATTATGATGATATGTTCTTAAGATAAGGGACAAGGTCCCTTTGATTTAGCGATTCATTTCCATTTTCTTTTGTCTTAAACAAGTATGATAGGTTTGCCTTTTTAGGTGGCCAAATTTCTAGCCCTTGAATCTCCATTATTTGGTTGATATTATTTGTGTGGGATAGGAATGTTTTGTTCTAATGCCATGTATTATCATACCACTTGCTAGAATTATGAGTGTAGGATATAGATGTTTTTGTTCTAAAACCTTGTATTATCATGCCACTTGCCAAAATGATGAATGTAGAATCACACCACTTGCTAAATTTTTGTCTTAATGCCATGTAACATAATCTTTATTATTATTACATTATTATATCATCACCTAATTTATTTTATTTTATTTTTTCTCTTGGATTTGGGCTTATTCCTACCTATTATGGGCTTGTTCCTACCCATGTTCTTTGGTTTGGATAAAATTCTTCCTTTCTTGGAGGGCTTGGTCACATTTTCATAATTTTTGGGCTATTGGTCCAATTACTATATCCTAGTCCAAGTCTATGTTTTATTTCTTGCTTAGGTTATCCAATGGGCTAGCTATAAACTTATGTGAAGTGGAAAAACTCTATATGAAGTGTCCATAGGTAAAAGCCTAATGTATGGGTAAAGATTTTAAACTTAGTAACTCTAGTTCTTGAATTAGGAAAAATTACCCTAATCCAATGTTCTTGAAATTTTATGACCTTTACTTGTTTCTAAAAATTTATCTTCCTTATCCAAGAATTTTGCATCTCTTTAGTATGTTATTTCTAATTGTTTTTCCTATTAGGTTTTCCCTCTTTATTTGTTCTCTTAATGTGAGAAACATTTTCTATGCATATAAATAAGGTGAAGAATTTGTAAGGATTATATTTCCTTAGATATCTAAAATATTGTCTAATAAATTTTATTTCCTTAATTAAATATTTATGTACTTTTATCAATAAAAGAAACGAAATTAGGGATGTTACAGTGGATATTTATTATTGATGGTCACTTTGTTTAACTGCTTATAATCTATGCACAATGTAACGACCTTTATTATTATTATTATTATACAATATTGAGTTCCCATACATGCCATTAATCAAAGCGTACATACAACATATCAAACACATAGATATTTACATCTTGTTTATTTTGGTTGACCAATTCCGAAGATACAGGTGCGGGTGGTTGCACCTTCACCGGGATCTGAACCAACTCGACCACAAACATCTTATTTGATTCTGAGATCTACCCAACATAAAGTAACTCGATCCAATGTGCACTAAAAGCCAGAGCCATAGAAAAAGCTGCATAACTAATTTTCTGAACATGATATGGAAATATAGTGAGAATTAAATCCCAGTAAGTTCAACAATAAATCATCATCAATATAGCTCATCACGTCATGTTCAGCTGTATAAACTACAGAAAATATCTTTGGTCACATGAATGCATTATATCTATGCACATAAGAATAATACTGTAATAATATGTATGACAGGATTAACTATTTTCAAAATATCATATGATGCCTATCAACTTATTCTCATTTCAAGTTACCGCAGTCAGGGTGAGTATCCTCCACCCTCCGGTACGGGCTTTTCTCGTTCCGTCCGACATGGCCCACTTTCTCTTTTTTTTCTCATTAACATGATCATAACCGTTGGTAGGGCGTCCCCTACTGGTGCACCACACGGATTGCCATGTGACCGTGCTCGTTTCTTTTCTTTTCACAATGATAGCCAAAAATATGCTTTCAATAACAAGTATGTTCATCAAAATATAACTATTACCATAAATCATTGGTAATCATGCCATGAACATAACCATTTCAAATATCACTTTATAAAATATTTCTATGTCAGAATTTCACACTTAAGATGGTAAGAAGTTCATACAATGGCAATGGCTATGGCTATACTAGTCATTTATTAAGATTCATCTTCTTTTTTAAATACTAATTTTATTTCTTTATTTTCTGGATGCAAGTTTTCATCCTATCTAACATTCTCTTACTAATCAAAGCATAACTCCCTCAATTTAACTCTGATGTGGGTGATCTTAGTGTCAATTTCAAGATGAAACAATTATCTAAAACTATTATGTTGAACATTGTAGTGAAATATTAAGAAATCAAGGTGATATTACTCCCTAAATGTATAGGTTATTTCTTCTCGGATAGGTTCTGACCTCTACCTACTAATCGAACCTTATCTACCTCATATGGACTCCAACTTGAGTAATTCCAGTTGTTAAAAATCTGTGACACACATATCTATAATTCTTATGTTAACCATTTATTTTAATTCCATATAGATAAGTCCCAGAAATTAAAATACAGAAGCTGTTCTAACATATTCTTCCCTGATGAACCATTTTCTAACCTTTGACTACTAATAAGCTCATATCTTCCTCATATGGACTCCAAATTGAATGCTTCTAGTAGATAAAAATCCATGACACAAATAGCTATAATTCTTATGTTAACCATTTATTTTAATTCTATACAGATAATTCCCAGAAATTAAAATACAGAAGCTGTCCTAACATATTCTTCCCTGATGAACCATTTTCTGACCTTTGACTACTACTAAGATCATATCTTCCTCATATGGACTCCAAATGGAATGATTCCAGTTTCTAAAAATCCATGAAACACATAAATATAATTCCTATGTTAACCATTTATTTTAATTCCTTATAAATAATTCCCATAAATTAAAATACTGAAGCTGTCCTAACATAATCTTCCCTGATGGACCATTTTCTGACCTTTGACTACTAATCGGTTCATATCTTCCTCATATGGACTCTAAATTCAATGATTCCAGTGGCTACAAATCCGTGACACATATATCTTTAATTCTTATGTCAACTATTTATTTTAATTCCCTATAGATAATTTCCAGAAATTAAAACACAGAAGCTATCATAACATATTCTTCCCTGATGAATCATTTTCTGACCTTTGCTTACTAATCGGACCATATCTACCACATATGGACTCCAAATTGAATGATTCTAGTGGATAAAAATCCGTGACACATATATCTTTAATTATTATGTTAACTATTTATTTTAATTCCTTATAGAATGTTCCTAGAAATTAAAACACCGAAGCTTAAAATTCTGCCAATCTTAGCCATACCCATGCAGAACTATCTACACCAACCTAAGTATTCAAACATACATCACATGCAAGATCAATATGTAACATGATATAGCAACATCCATGACCAATCATCAAAGTTCTAAGATCAAAATCACATATAAATTTTATAAGTTTCAAAAGTTTTCTTGAAAAAGAAATATTGTTAAACTTACCTGGAGCACTTAGTCCCCTGGACTTCTCGTTCCTCTTTCTTCCTTTCTTCCTCTCCTTTCCTCACTCTACCTTGCTTCTATTTTTCCTCTCCCTCACTTGGACGAAATTCTAATGTTGTAAGGGTGGGTTTTCTTATATAGACCACCAAATAATTCACCTTTCATGATCATGGGTCTACCTTATCACAATTAGGATACACTTTGTTGAATTTTTGGAAAACAAACAACTTATGTTCTTTTCTTCCTCTTCCTTAGTCAAGATATGCATAGGAAAAGGAGATTAGTATTTTGAAAATTATGATGATATGTTCTTAAGATAAGGGACAAGATCCCTTTGATTTAGGGATTCATTTCCATTTTCTTTTGTCTTAAACAATTATGAAAGGTTTGCCTTTTTAGGTGGCAAATTTCTAGCCCTTGAATCTCCATTATTTGGTTGATATTATTTGTGTTGGATAGGAATGTTTTGTCCTAATACCATGTATTATCATACCACTTGCTAAAATTATGAGTGTAGGATATCGATGTTTTTGTCCTAAAACCTTGTATTATTATGCCACTTGCCAAAATGATGAATGTAGAATCACACCACTTGCTAAATTTTTGTCTTAATGCCATGTGACCTAATCTTTATTATTATTACATTATTATATCATCACCTAATTTATTTTATTTTATTTTTCCTCTTGGATTTGGGCTTATTCCTACCCATTATGGGCTTATTCCTACCCATTTTCTTTGCTTTGGATAAAATTCTACCTTTCTTGGAGGGCTTGGTCACATTTTCATAATTTTTGGGCTATTGGTCCAATTACTATATCCTAGTTCAAGTCTATGTTTTATTTCTTGCTTAGGTTATCCAATGGGCTTGCTAGAAACTTATTTGAAGTGGAAAAACTCTTCATAATGTGTCCATAGGTAAAAGCCCAATTTATAGGTGGAGATACTAAACTTAGTAACTTTTGCTCTTAAATTAAGAAAAATTACCCTAATCTGATCTTCTTAAAATTTTAAGACCTTTACTTACTTCACAAAAATTTATCTTTCTTTAACTAAGAATTTCACCTTTCTTTAGCATGTTTATTTCTAATATTTCCTCTTAGGTTTTCTTTCTTTACCTATTCCATTAATATTAGACAATTTCTATGCATATATGTAAGGTGAAGAATTTCTAAGAAAAATATCTAAAAGTTACGGGATGTTACACACAACCTAAGGCTTCCATTTTTCTTTTTAACAAACAAGACTGGGGCAACCCAAGGGGATACACCGGGTATTATGAATCCCTTCTCTAAAAGTTCCTCTATCTATTTTTTAAGCTCAGCTAGCTCTATATGAGCCATCCTGTAGGGAGCCTTAGATATGGAACTTGCACCAGGCACTAAGTCAATGTTGAACTCTACTTCCCTATTAGGAGGGAGACTGCTAAACTCCTTAGGGAATACTTCTGGGTAATCCCTAACAACAGGTATGTTTTTTATGCCCTCTTCTATTTCTGCTTGCAAAGAAAAGAAGACTAGGAACCCTTAACAACCCTTCTTAAGGTATCTCTCAGCCTGGGTGGTGGATAGGTAAAAATTTTTAGTGGAGTGTTTAAATGTAAGACCATAAACAGGTAAGGAAACATATTTTCTAGAACAATCAAGAATTGCATTATTAGCAGACAACCAATCCATTCCAAGAATAACATCAATATCAAACAAAGGAAGGGATACAAGATCCAAAGTAGTACATTTATGATCAAATTGTACAACACGATTGATACAAGCATAAGAAGTTATGACACGAATCCCAGTAGGTGTGGAAATAGAAAGATTATATGGCAAAGTATCCACAGTCAAACCCAGACTCTCAGCACAATCATACGAAATAAAAGAATGTGTAGAACCAGAATCAAACAATGCATCTATAAGTGAGTTTTGGATAATTAACATACCTCTGATCAAATTTGGAGACTAACTAGCCTTCTACTGGGAAAGAGCAAACACTCGCCCCTGATTCTGTGGTCTGCCATCAAGAACTGATCCCCTCCTTGTTCAACAATCCCTGGAGTGGTGGCTGGGTTTTCCATAACTGTAGTAGACATTCTGACCAACTAGACAGGGTCTATCTCCATGGTCCTTCCCACATTTATTACAAGCAAGCTGGCTAGAGGTTTGGCCACTATGGATCAGCATTCTCCTACCCTAAGAATTGGTCCCCTTAAACTTTTTGTTCCAGGATTTTCCTCTTCCTCTAGAGGGCTCACTGTCTCTCAATCTTTTCACAGCCCTGGCACTCATCAAAGTTTCTTCTGCTATACTGTATTTACTTGCCAACTTAGCAAAATCTCGTATCTCTAAGGTAGCCACTCTTTCTCTAATCTTAGGTTTCAATCCTCGCTCAAAATTTGCCACCTTCCATGCATCATCATGGGTATGCTTCAAGTAAGTGGAAAATTTAGAGAGCGCTTCATACTTAGCCTCATATTGGGGTACCGTCATGTTTCTTTGCTTCAACTATATGAATTCAGCCTCTTTTTGATTCTTCACATTATCTGGGAAATATTTATCATAGAATGTTTCTTTAAAATTATTTCAGGTAATGGGAGTATCAGTAGTCTGCCATAGTCTCTGCATAATTTTTCACCAATGCTCTACCTTACCTTCTAACATCTAAGTGGCTAAGGAAACTTTTTGGTCTATGCTGCACTCTAAAACCCCAAAATTTTTTTCCAGTTGCATGATCCATCGCTCTGCAATCAGTGGGTCATACTCTCCAAGAAATGAAGGAGGGTTAGCCTTCTTGAATTGGGCTAGGAGTTTATTCATTTGGCTTGGCCTATTTTCCTCTCTAGCACCTTCAAGATTGTTTCCTTGAGACACTTGTCTAAAAGCTTCTTGAACTTGTTGAAGAATTTATGCTGTGGTGGCTTGGGCTACAGCTTACCCATTGAGCCTGGCAACTAAGACTTTCATATTCTCAGATATTTCTTATAGGGTCTCAGCCTGGGTTCACTTATATTCCATTTCCCTATGTGCACATTTATATATACAAACATTTTTCATATAATTAGTCACACGACCATAAATTATGTTTACTTTATTTAACAACCCCTAAAACAAAAGCCAATTTCACAATAATTCAACTCTAAATTAATTTAGAATATCCTAGAATAAGTCCAAACACATAAATAATTTCCTGAACTATTGCTCTGATACCAAAACTTGTTACACCCTATTGACTAACATCTTATTTCATACATCCACATCATAGCATATTCCACTTAAGAGAATTTAGTATTATACATTTTTTTCTCATCTATAAATTTCTAGCAATGTCTACCTAGCCCATAAATTAACCTATTCACTTATATTGTTTGTTATCTTTCTTGGATAAGCATGAAAGTGCTTCAGGCTATTCCAAGCATTTTCAAATTTTAATTCCTTATAGGCAACTAACTAGGCATGATATGCATTACATACATCAAAAAGGATCTTATGCCATAAAGAAAAAGGGTACAGTCCATAACTTATATTACATCACATTATAAGCTTTCTAAAAGGGAATTAGCACTCATCTAGGCCATCCCACATATATTATACAACTAAAGAAAATACAATCCATAATCAGATGGTTCAACCTTGAGACCCCTGTTGCTCACTTCTTGCTGGTGTACCTGGAGTGTGATTATATGGACATAAAAAAATGAGATGACAATCTCAATAGCTAGCAAAAATTTTAGAAAAATAGTACACATTCCATTCCATAAAACATCTCAATTTATTTCACTGAAACATAAGCACTGACCATACATACATACATCATCTTTGGTCACACTAGGGACCCATAACATTATGGTATACTTACCCAATGCAGTCCCATACCTGCAACAGGGTTATGCCTCTCCTATTATTGGCCAATATGTGGGGGAAATATGGCTTACTTCGCACACTTTAGACACCCCCTTAATTCCCGAGAATTCATACATATCATATCTTTAGACTAACATTCATCATAGCATAAAAGTGAGGCAACCAGTAAAAATTGATAAATTCAAGTTCATAAACATAAAGAGTGTTTTAAGGAAAAGCTAGCTACCTCAATTCTAATACAATCACTTCCTTTCCAAGGCTGCCAAGGTTACTATCAGCAACTTAAACTAAAACATATAAGAGCTCTTGGTTAATGCATGCATATTAGCACTTAAAGTCATAAATCTCTAGTTTAAGAGCTTCAGCTCCCCAAAACCAAACTATGATTCTGTTGAGATTTGGGGTAATTATTAAATATGACAAAAGTTCTCTAAAAATTCTAAAATTTTGTATAGAGGTACCTTTACATGTTTATTTTATTTTTTGGTTCTCTAAGTCCTTAACTCTCCCATTCAACCCCAAGAACTACCTCCATAACCCAGAACCGTGCAGATTGGTTTCAGTTCCCTTTCTATTCTATTTTGCATTCCTTTGGATTGGTAAAACTTCTTCAAAATTCGTAACATTTTATATGAAACATTCTAGATATGTTATATAATCACTATAAAATTTTCAAGTAAAAACTAATTCATTTGACCCCTCGAATAACATAAGTTTTAAAGGTTGTCCCTAGTTATGGTATGTTCTGACTCACTTCCTATCCTACCAAATTTCTATATCTTATTATGTGCCTTAACTTGCCCAGATTTCTCTAACATTTGGTGGGATCATTAATTAGGATCCCTTTAACATGTCATAAAATTTTCATACAAACATTCAATATCTAATGCCTTCAATGTTTAGTTTTTCCATCAACTGCCTAAGCTGTCCAGCAGATTGTTCTCAACACTGTTTTGATTGCAAAAGGTCTAGTTTTAGGTTCTCAAAAATCACGAAAATTTTCAAAATTGATTATGAAAATTTTAAGACTTTTCTCACCAAAAATTAGAGAATTTAAAGGCCATTTACCCAATTTACTGAGCCAATATTTTTAGGTGCAAAAAGGTTTCTGTGTTCTCAACCTAACCCTTCTGTACTCTATGACCTTTACTAACTAATTAGACCATAACTCACTCATATGGACTCGAAATTAGGTGATTCAGTGGCTATGCAACTGTACGAAATATATATACACTTTTCATATTAACCTTGTCTTCATATTCCTTATAGGTTAGTCCTAGAAATTCGAAAAACAAAGCTATTGTCGCCAGTCTGAATTTCAGACCCGATTTTGACCTCTCATCACTCCCTGGAGTATAAATCTCTCATTTTAAGTCTGATTGATGTGATTCCAAATGCTATGGAAACCTAAGACATAAGGATACAACTTCTATGTTGAACATGTTTTCATATTTTAGCCAAAAATTCTTCCATGTAGAGCCTAATAAACTTTAAACTAGATTTTTATAAGAAGCCAAACTTACCTTGTGAAAACCTACTCCTATGGCTCTCAATTTGCAGCTTGCTTCTCCTCTTGGTTTCCCTTGCAACTCAGCCATGTTTTTTTCACAAAATATGGGGTGAGCAAAGCTTCAAATCTTAGCACTCACTCTCACTCTCACTTCCTTATGGTGAGGGAAGAAAGAAGAAGGAACTCTCACCATTTCTGGTTGCTTTCTCTCTCTTCCTCATCTCTCAGATTTTCTTCTTCTTCCTGGCTGCTCTCTCTCTCTTCCTTCCTCTTGCCTCTTAAGTTTTTGACTACCTTCCCTCTCCCATTTCTACTGCTGGCATGAGGCAAAGCTGGTGTGAGCTTGTTGCCCCATTATTGAAATGCAAGGATGTGGCTGCCATGGTTGCAGGGATTCCCTGGGTTCTGTAGGGCAGGGAGGTAAGTTGCCTGCTGCTCCTCCACGTAAGTGCATGCATATGTATATATATTATAATATGCTTAGTGGAGGTGGGTGAAAGTATATGTATAATACGTAAAGAACATGATTTTTCTTCCCCTAAAAAACAACTAAATGCATCTTAATTGTGATAAGATAAACCCATAATAATGAGAGGAGGACCACTTGATAATTTATTTAATCAAAAATCACTCTTATAACATTAGAATTTCATCCAAGTAAGGGAGAGAGAAAAATAGAAGCAAGGTAGAGTGAGGAAATGAGAGAAAGAGAAGAGAAGAGAGGAAGGAAGAAGAAGGAGAAGTTAAGGGAAGGGAGGAATCTTACCACTTCCTTCAAGATGAAATAAAAAAAGAATTCACTAAGTGAATTAGAGAGATCTTTAGATAAGTTTAACAATATCTCTTTTTGAAATTTTTTTTTTTAAATTTGTAACATTTATATGGAATTTTGATCTTAGAACTTTGATGAAATTTACAATATTTGCTACTTTGAAGATTGGCTATGGAAGTTGCTATATCATGTTACATGTTGATCTTGCATGTGATGGATATTTTGAATACTTCGGTTGGTGTGAAAAGTTCTGCATAGATATGGCTATGGGTGGTAAAATTTTAGGACTTTTATACTACTGTTATGTATATTTGAATGTGGTGAAAATTTGATGAAATATGATTAGATTGATAAAATGAGTATGGCCTTAAACACTTTGAAAAAGTCTAAGAGAAATTTCTGTTGAGAAACACCCTTAAATAATACATGATTTCATTTCTGTTTTCTTGAGAAGTAGATGATGGAATATGTTAAATTAAGTGTAAGGAATCTAATTAAAGTGTTGAAATGAGTAATCTTATGGTTAGATGTAAATTAGGAAGAAAATGAAAAAGGATGTAATAAAAAAATGAACTAGAACCTTAGGAAGGGTTTGGTTTGAAAACTGGTTTTCGGAGTAACTAGGGAAGCTTATATTTTTGAAATTTTAAGGAGAATCCATTAGGAAATAAAAGAAATGGTTAACATACAAAATGTAGATATATGTCTAACAGATTTTTAGCCACTAAAATCTGTTAGGTAAGCTTCTATGTTTGAATTTTTGAACAAAATATGTAGGGAATTAAAGAAAATTGTTAACATAATATATATATATATATATATATATATATATATATATATATATATATATATATGTTTCATAGATTTTTAGCCACTAGAATCACACAATTTGGAGTTCATAGGAGAGAGATATGGTCAGATTGGTAAGTAGAGGTCAAAACCTACTCGGGAAGAAATAATATTGAATTTTAGGGAGTAATAACACCAAAATTCCTTACAATTTCAATACAATGTTCAACATAATAGTTTTAGAGGATTTTCGTAGCTTTAAATGGACACCAAGATCACCTTAATCGGAGTTAAAATGAGAGAGTTATGCTCTGATTAATGAGATAAGGTAAGGCTGGATGAAAACCTGCATCAAGGGACAACACACAATACAGAGCATGGTTGTGTTTCAGGACACAGCTAGTGTAACAAATCCATTTTTTTTACATATATATATATATATATATATATATATATATACATATATTTTTAAATTTCACAAAGTCATTATCTCTTTACTTCTAACTATTTAACTCATAATAACATTCAATTAAATTAATCAAGCATAATTAAGGTTTATGGTATACTATTAACATTGATACAATTAAGGGTTCACATACACATCATTAATTAAAAACATCCATATAAAAATCAAACACATATATGTCTATATCTTATTCATCCATATTGACCAGTTTTGGGAATACATGTGCACCTTCATCAGGATCTTTGTAACATCCCTAATTTTGTTTCATTTATTAATAAAGGTACATAAATATTTAATGCAACATCCATAATTTTGTTTCTTTTATTAATAAAGGTACATACATAAATATTTAATTAAGAAAATAAAATTTATTAGACAATTTTTAGATATCTAAGAAATATAATCCTTAGAAATTTTTCACCTTATGAGAATGCATAGAAAATGTTTCTAACATTAAGGGAATAGGTAAAGAGAGAAAACCTAATAGAAAAAATTAGAAATAACATATTAAAGAGAGGCGAAATTATTGGGTAAAGAAGATAAATTTTTATGAAATAAGTAAAGGTCTTAAAATTTCAAGAAGATTGCATTAGGGTAATTTCTCTTAATTTAAGAGCTAGAATTATTAAGTTTAACATCTCCACCCATAAATTGGACTTTCACCTATGGACATTTCATATAGAGTTTTTTCACTTCACATGAATTTCTAGCAAGCTAATAGGATAGCCTAAGCAAGAAATAAAATATAGACTTGGACTAGGATATAGAAGTTGGACCGATAGCTCAAAAATAATGAAAATGTGATCAAACCCTTCATGAAAGGTATAATTTTAGCCAAAGCAAAGGAAATGGGTAAGAATGAGCCCAAATCCAAGAAGGAAAAAAATAAGAATCATGTGAGGAAATAGTAGTGTAATAATAATTAAGATTAGGTCACATGGCATTAAGACAAAACATCTTATATCCTACATTCATAATTTCAACAAGTAGGTAATAATACATGACTTTAGGACAAAACATCTATATCTTATATTCATAATTTCAACAAATTGGGTAATGATACATAGCATTATGACAAAACATCCTTATCCTAGACAAATAATTTCAGCCAAACAAGGGAGATTCAAGGGCTTGAAATTTGTCAACTAAAAAGGAAAACCTATCATACTTTATTAAGACAAAAGAGAAAGGAAATGAATCCCTAAATCAAAGGGACCTTGTCCCTTGTCTTAATAACACTTTAAGATGATTTTCAAAATACAAAATCTCCTTTTGCTATGCATATCTTGACTAAGGGAGAGGAAGACAAGAACATGAGTTTTTTTTCCTCAAAAAACAACCAAGTGCATCCTAATTGTGATAAGGTAGACCTATGATTATAAAAGGTGAATAACATGATAGTTTATTTAAGCAAAACTCACTCTTATAACCTTAGAATTTCGTGTCCAAGTAAGGGAGAGAAAAAACATAAGCAAGGTAGAGTGAGGAAAGGAGAGAAAGAGAGAAAGAAAAATGAAGGAGAAGTATAGAGAACTAAGTACTCAAGGTAAGTTAGCTTAAGCTCCACTTGAATCTATCTTTCTTCTTCATTCTTGGGGTTCAAAAACTCACTCTCCTTCTCTTATTTAAACTGCTAGAAAAGCTAAGGGAAGGGAAGAATCTTGCTACTTTCTTCAAGAGGAAACAAGAAAAAGAATTCACTAAGTGAGTTAGGGAGATCTTTAGGTAGGTTTAACAATATTTCTTTTTAAAAAAGCTTTGAAATTAGAAACATTTATATGAGATTTTGATCCTAGAACTTTGATGAAATTTATTATATTTGTTACCTGGATGATTGGCCATGGATGTTTCTATATCATGTTACATGTTGATCTTGCAAGTGATGTATGTTTGAATACTTAGGATTGGTGTAGAAAGTTCTTCATAGGTATGGCTATGGGTAACAAAATTTTAAGATTTTTATGCTGCTATTTTGTACATTTAAATGTGGTAAAAAATTAATGAAATATGATTAGATGTAAATTAAGAAGAAAATGGAAGAGGACATAATAAAATGATGAACTAAAACCTTAGAAAATGTTTGGTTAGGAAACTGAATTTCAGAGTAACTAGGGAAACTTCTATTTTTCAAATTTTGGGAAGAATCGGTTAGTAATTAAAAGAAATTGTTAATATAAAAAATATAGATATATGTCTCACGGATTTTTAGCCACTAGAATCACTCAATTTGGAGTCCATATGAGGTAGAGATAGTTATATTAATAAGCAATGGTCAGAAAATGGTTAACCAAGGAAGAATCTATTAGAAAAGTTTCTGTGTTTGAATATCTAGAAAATTTATGTAGGGAATTAAAATAACTGGTTAACATATAAAATATAGATATATGTCTCACGAAAATTTAGACACTGGAATCACTCAATTTAGAGTTCATATGAGGGAGATATGGTTAGGTTAGTAAGTAAAGGTCAGAACCTACCCGAGAAGAAATAACATTTAAATTGAGGGAGTAATATCACCAAGATTCCTTAAGATTTAACTAAAATTTTCAACATAATAGTTTTATATAATTGTTTTATCTTTAACTAGACACCAAGATCACCTAATTCATAGTTAAAATGAGGGAGTTATATTCTGATTAGTGAGAAAAGGTCAAGCAGGACGAAAACATGCATCAGGAAAAACACAACATAGAGTATGGCCGTGTTCCAAGGTACAGTCAAGCCGTGTTCTGTGCTGGAAAGGGCATTTTGAAGCCTAAAAGCATGGTTGTTTTATAGGAAATGGCCAACCCGTGTTATAGGATACATTTAGGCTGTGTTGGAAGATGGTAAACCTTATTTTCAACATTTTTTTAACCCTAAATGAACCTCATTAACTATTGGATATTAATAGAAATCAAATTGAAGAAGAATGCCATATTAAATTTGTGAGAACATGTGTTGGAAATGATATAAATAGGAGGAAAGTGACTAGAGGTCAAGGATAAATAAAATGAAGATAATATTTTAAAAAAAGAAAAATCTTATAAATGAAAATAATAAATGACTAGTGTATTCCATAGCCATTGCCATTGCATGAACTCCTTACCATCTTAAGTGTGTAATTTTGACATGAAAATATTTTATAAAGTGATATTCGAAACGATTATGTTCATGTTATGATTACCAATGTTTTTTGGTAATGATTATATTTTGATGAAAAATTATGGAATGTGAGTATAAGGAACATACTTGTTATTGAAATCATACTTTTGGCTATTAATGTGAACAGAAAAGAAATAAGCACGATCACATGGTGATCCGTGTGGTGCTCCAGTAGGGGACGCCCTACCAACGGCTATGGTTATGTTAATGAGAAAAGAAAGAAAAAGTGTGCCATGTCTGAAAGAGCGAGAAAAGCCCGTACCGGAGAGTAGAAAGTATTCACCCTAACCGGGGTAGCTTGATATGAAAATAAGCTGATAGCCATCATAAATCTAAAAATAATTATTCATACCATACATGTCATTACTGTATGATTTTTATGTGCATAGATAAAGTGTATTTATGTGACTTAAGGTATTTGTTGTAGCTTATACAGATGAACATGACATGATGATCTATATTGATGATAATTGTGATTTATTGTTGAACCTACTGAGATTTAATTCTCATTATATTTCCATATCATGTTTAGAAAACTAGTTTTGCAGATTTTTCTTTGGCTCTGGCTCTTAGTGTACATTGGATCAAATTACTCTTTGTTGAGTATATCCTAGAAATTAATATGATGTTTGTGGTCGAGTTGGCTAAGATCTCAGTAAAGGTGCAACCACCCGCACTCGTATCCCCGGAATTTGTTAATATGGATAAATAAGATGTAAACATATATGTGTTTGATTTATGTATGGATGTTGTTAATTAATGATTATATTTGGTTAAATTAATTGAATTTTATTATGAGTTAAATAAAGGTAATGACTTCATGGGACTTTAAAAATTTATATATATATATATATTGTCACGGCCCCAAATGAAGGAACACATGACCGGCACGGCATAAGGGTTTCCCCCTAGCCGCAAGCCTAACACATAGCATGCACAGACATCCAGCACACAATCCAGAATACATAATAAATATAACTGGCCACATATGCCACATCCAATATCAGAAAATACTGTTTATATATATATATATATATATATATATATATATATATATATATATATATATATATATATCTCATGAATCCAACATCCTTGATTCAACTTGGCCCATGGCCTCATAATATTCATGTGATTCAACTTGGCCCAAGGCCTCATAATACCAACATTGTTGTAAACATAAAACCATTTTCCAAACAACACATCAAAATACGCAAGAAAGCGAGGATCCTGCCTGTATGTTCATGGAGATACTCTAGACATAACTAAACTAAACAAACAGTACAAAAGAGCCTTGCCCAAACTAGGGCTCACCAACACTATCTTCAGCCTCCTACGAAGCTGTAGCTGGATCAAAGTCTCTTTGACTATCTGTGGGGAGGAAACAAAAGAGGGGTGAGATTACCACATCTCAGTGAATGAGTAAATCATACTATAACTGAAACAGGGCAAACCAAGCACGAGTGTTTCGCAATGGATTTAATAATTGAAATCCAAATGTAAAGATAACAATAGAAACATTAAGCATTTAACCATAATTTATTGAAAGAATGCTAAACAGTTCAAATGTATATTCAAAAGATAAAACAGGATTAAATCAATAACCGTAAGCAAATCAATTATGCATGGTAAGTAATAAATGAAGATATTTATGCAATAACAATGATGAATGAGCTTGTTTAGAAATATTTAATCTTTAAGAAAAATGCATCAGTTTATTGGAGTTCTTTCCTGACAGATCATCATCTTCCCCAAGCACATAGCAAGGGAGGGGTAATCACTGTAGGCGTAGACATAAGTCCACCCTAAATTTCCCCAAGCACATAGCAATGGGTATGGCAATCACTGTAGGCATAGACATAAGTCTACCCTAAATTTCCCAAGCACATAGCAATGGGTCCCCAAGCACATAGCAATGGGTATGGCAATCACTGTAGGCATAGACATAAGTCTACCCTAAATCCCTGTGTCTTAGGCAGTCATATGCCCGTCACAGTATCCTAAGCCGAAGCCTTGACATGATCATGGTGCACCAGGGCTAGCACTACCTGCGGCTAGCTAACAGTGATCTAAAAAGGTCCCTCCAATAGAAAACATTTGAAATATGCTATTCAAAGAGTTTAAAGTAAAACATTTCAATAACTTTACAATAAAGCTATAATTCTCCATCTAGCTCTTTTCATGCATAAAATTCCGTTCTAAAATATATCTCATCCATGAATTCCCATGGAGACCTTTATAATCATAAACTTTCCCTTTAAAACATAGATCGTCCGTAGACGTCACATAGATGCTCATCATGCATCAAATCATTTCATGGCTAACTTAGTTCATTTCTATGACTAAGTTCGCATTTCTATAAATCTAGCTCAAATGGAGAATTATCAGCCTAGATGCTTGCCCTGCATACCTAGAGTTCAACTAGGATTTAAATTTATAATTTCTAACATGGTTGGAACATATTGGTTTTTAAAGCAGTAAAACAATTTAGCATACATTCCAACTAGTTAAAATCATACGAGAGAGAGAGTTATAAACCGAATTCATAAAACATGCGCTATAGTATGAAAAACCCACTCACAGGTAAGGGCTCCAGATTGGACAGCCCTAATATCCTAGTTCCTGGTCTGAATTCGGTAAAACAGACCCCAAAATCGAGTCTGGAAGATCCAAAAGCCTTAAATGAGCTTGGTCACTGTTCACCGCCGGAAAACACTATTCACCGCCACTATTCATCGCCGGAAAACATTATTCACTGTCACAAAATTTTTACCGAATCAACAAAACAATTTCATATCCTAATATTTATCTAGTTTCTGAATCCATCTACGGAGTCAGATTTCTAATTAGAAGTCTCTAAGTAAGATTTTTCAGAACTTACCTTTTACCGAGATTTTCTACTTCAGATCTACGGCGATTCAACGGTTGATTTGAAAAACTGATCGGTCAAAACTGAAGTACTCTTCGTCCTGAATCCAATAACACGTTCAGTTTTGATATCGGAAGCTAATCGGTACTCCAAATCGAAAGATAAATTTTGATATTACTATTCACTCACTATGCAGCACTATTCCTCCCCATTTTTTTTCTTCTTTCTGATATTTCGCCGCCCCCGGTTTTCGTTTATGGTTTCGTTTTTTTTATATATATAATAATTATTATAAAATAATTAATAATTAATAATAGGATTTTCTTTTATAAGAAAATTTATATAAATGCTATTTTTCATCATAAAATATTCCAAAAATTTCTAAAAATTTCTATTCTCATAAATCTTTAGTTAAACTCTTAAATTATGATTTTTCTTGATAAAAATTATAATAAAACAAATTTCTAAACAAATATCTTTATTCATATTAAAAGAAAGAATATTTCTAAAAATACCATAAAAATTCAATAGAGGCCGGTATAATTATTTTAAGTAATACAATATTTCTTTTACTTAAACATCTACTTACTTTTAGCAAATTGTAATCATTTCTACATAAATAAAAATATTTTTGCTTATAGCGCGCCAAAACATAAATTCTCATATTTCTTTTGTAATTCTTTAATCCATGTAATAAATATACATATTTTCTATGGTTCTTATCTCCATTTTCAAAATTCTCTCTTTTATTCTAAATTTCCTTTAATTGGAATATTTGTTAAATTTTACGGTTATTACATATATATATACATATATATATATATATATACATATATATATACATATATACATATATATATATATATATATATATATATATATATATAAAATGGAGTTGTTACAATTTAGCCAACTCGACCCAACGTACTATAAAAGACGGTCATAGAGAATATCTGTATATTTAGTCTTCTGATCATGATATAGAAATATAGTGAGAATTAAATCCCAATAAGTTCAACAATAAATCATAATTATTATCAATATAGATCATCATGTCATGTTCATCTATATAAACTACAACAAATATCTTAGGTCACATAAATGCACTTTATCTATGCATATAAAAATCATACAATAATGACATGTATGGCATGAATAACTATTTTCAGAATATCATATGATGGCTATTAACTTATTTTCATATCAAGCTACCCCGATCAGGGTGAGTATTTTCTACTCTCCGGTACGAATTTTTCTCGTTTTGTCTGACATGGCACACTTTCTCTTTTTTTTCTCATTAACATAATCATAGCCGTTAGTAGGGCGTCCCCTACTGGTGCACCACAAGGACCGTCATGTGACTGTGCTCATCTCTTTTCTTTTCTTTTCTTTTCTTTTCTTTTCTTTTCATGTTAATAGTCAAAAATATGATTTCAATAACAAGTATGTTCATTATACTCACATGCCATAATTTATCATCAAAGCATAAACACTACCAAAAATCATTGGTAAAAATGCAATCATGTCATGATCATAACCATTTTTGAATATCACTTTATAAAATATTTTCATGTCAAAATTACACACTTAAGATAGTAAGGAGTTCGTGCAATGGCAATGGCTAGGGCATACATTAATATTTATTATTTCCATTTATAGGATTCTTCTTCTTTTTTAAATATTATTTTTAACTTTTCATTTTCTTTATACTTGGCCTCTAGTTACTTTCCTCATATATATATATATATATATATATATATATATATATATATATATATATATATATATATATATATATATATATATATATATATATATATATCTTAAGAATTTTTAGCCATTGAAATCATTCAATTTGGAATCCATATTAGGAAGATATGGTTATATTAGTAAGTAGTAGTCAAAAACTAGCTAACGAATTAAAGAATACTTCTGTGTTTGAATTTTTAGGCAAAATATGTAGAGAATTAAAGAATTTTTTTAACATAATATATATATATATATATATATATATATATATATATTATGTTAACTATTTATTTTAGTTCCCTATAGATTTTTTCTAGAAATTCAAACACAGAAACTTACCTAATAGATTCTTTCCTGGTTAACCATTTTCTGACCACTGCACCAAATCTTCCTCATTTTAACTTCAAATTGGTTGATTCCAGTGTCAAAATCTATGAGATATATATCTACTTTTTTCATGTTAACCATTTCTTTTAATTCCTAACCGATTCTTCCAAAATTTTAAAAAATAGAAGCTTCCCTAGTTACTCCGAAATCCAGTTTTTTTAGCCTAACCTTGTAACATCCTAAGCCTCTAATAAAGTTAGATAAATTTAAGAATAGGTAGAAAACACATATGACAAGTAAATTAAGATGCTTAGTTATGTGACAATAAGGCAAGTATAAAATAGATGACATAGTTAATATTGAATCATATAGATAAAATTCTTAAGATCATAATGGATGGAGAGAGGACACAAATACATTTTTATAGACATTACTAATCTAGGATTAGTAATAAATTAAGACATATATGAACAAGAATTAAAATGTGTAGTTGGTGACAATAAAGTTTTTATAAAATATGTGGTACCATTTCATGGTTAGAAGTAATATAAATAAATAAAAAATTTGGAGCATAAATGAGTGGAATATGATACAAATATATTCCTTGGGATGCTACTAATTTATGATTAGTAACATAATAAGGAAGGAAGAAGCATTACGTATATATCTATATATATAGTTTCTCCACCTCCACCATGCATATTCTAATATATATATTTACATATGCAAAAGCAGAAGCATTACGTGTGTGTGTGTGTGTATATATATATATATATATATATATATATATATATATATATATATATATATATATATATATATATATATATATATATATATACTTTCTCCCATCTCCACCATACATATCATAATGCATGCAAGTGAGAACTTGAAACAAGCACCAGCAGATTTAAACACATGTGCAGCGGTTGGAATACAAGCAAGAACATGCCCCCATCTGTAGCAGAATTCACGCCCATCCTTTCTCAATAGAAACACGGCTCACATGCAGCAAAATCACGCCCCACATGCAAGCAGAATCACGCCCCACAAAGCATAAACATACCCATCAACTGCAGCAGAAACACACCCCCATCCTTGCTCCATAAAGTAAGCAGAAACTTGCCCTACACAGCAACAAATCACGCCCCCATCTGCAACAGAATCATGCCACCTTTGCTCTATGAGACAAGCAGAAGCATTCATGCATGCAAGTTATATGGCAGCATATGTCTCCTTTACGTATCATGCATACAATTTCACCCACTCCCACTGAGCATATTATAATATATATACATATGCATGCACTTATGTGGAGGAGCAGTAGGAAACTTACGTCCCTGCCCTGCAGAACCCAGGGAATCCCTACAACCATGGCAGCCACATCCTTGCATTTCGGTAATGGGGCAGCAGAAACAAACTAGCCTTGCCTCACGCCAGCAGTAGAAATGAGAAAGGGAAGGCAGTCAAAAACTTAAGAGGAAAGAGGAAGGAAGAGGGAGAGAGCAGCCAGGAAGAAGAAGAAAGTCTGAGAGAGGAGGAAGAGAGAAAGCAAGCAGGAAATATGGAGAGCTCCTTCTTATTTTTTTCTTCCCTCACCATAAGGCAGTGAGAGTGAGAGTGAGTGCTGAGATTTGAAGCTTTGCTCACCCCATATTTTATGCAAAAAACGTGGCTGAGTTGCAAGAAAAACCAAGAGGAGAAGCAAGCTACAAATTGAGAGCCATAGGAGTAGGCTTGCACAAGGTAAGTGTGGCTTCTTATAAAAATCCAGTTTAGAATTTATTACGCTAAATTTAGGCTGTGCATGGACTAATTTCTGGCTACAATATGAAAACATGTCCAACATAAAAGTTGTAGTCCTATGTTTTATATTTCCATAACATTTAGAATCACATCAATCGGATGTAAAATGAGAGTTATACTCTAGGGAGTGATGAGAGGTAAGAATCGGGTCTGGAATTCAGACTGGTGAGAATAGCTTCGTTTTTTGAATTTTTGGGACTAACCTATAAGGAATATGAAAATATGGTTAACATAAAAAGTGTAGATATATTTATTACAGTTACATAGCCAATGGAATCACCTAATTTTGAGTCTATATGAGTGAGTTATGATCTGATTAGTGAGTAAAAGTCATAGAGCACAGAAGGGTTAGGTTGAGAACACATAAACCTTTTTGCACCTGAAAATATTAGTTTAGTAAATTTAGTAAATGGCCTTTAAATTCTCTAATTTCTGGTGAGAAAAGCTTTAAAATTTTCATAATCAATTTGGAAATTTTCGTCATTTTTGAGAACCTACAACTAGGCCTTTTGCAATTAAAACAGTGCTGAGAACAATCTGCTAGACAACTTAGACTGTTGATAGAAATACAAACTATTGAAGGGATTAGATGTTGAATTTTGGTATGAGCATTTTATGACATATTATAAGGATCCTAATTAAGGATCCCACTAAATTTTAGAGAATTATAGGCAGGTTAAGGCATATACTAAAATGTAGAAATTAGGTAGGGCAGGAAATGAGTCAGAACAGACCATAACTAGGGACAACCTTTAAAACTTAGATTATTCTAGGGGTCAAATGAATTATTTTCTACTTGAAATTTTTATAGTGGTTATATAACATATTTATAATTCTTAATATAAAATATTACGAATTTTGAAAAAGTTTTACCAATCCAAAGGAATGCAAAACAGAATAGAAATGGAATTGAAACCAATATGCATTGTTCTGGGTTATGGAGGTAGTTCTTGGGGTTGAATGGAAGAGTTAAAGGCTGAGAGAACCACTAAATAAAATAAACATGTAAAGGTACCTCCATACAAAATTTTAAAATTTTTAGAGAACTTTTGTTATATTTAATAATAACCCCAAATCTCAACAGAATATTAGTTTGGTTTTGGGGAGTAGAAGCTCTTAAACTAAAGATTTATGACTTTAGGTGCTAATATGCATGCATTAACCAAGAGCTATCATATGTTTTAGTTTGAGTTGCTAGTAGTAACCTTGGCAGCCTTGGAAAGGAAGCAATTGTGCTGGAATTGTGGTAGCTAGCTTTTCCTTAAAACATTCTTTATGTTTATGAATTTGAATTTATCAATTTTTACTGGTTGCCTGACTTTTATACTATGATGAATGATGGTCTAAAGATATGTTATGTATGCATTCTTGAGAATTAAGGGGGTGCCCAAAGTGTGCCAAGTAATCCCCATTTCCCCCACGTATTGCCAATAATAGGAGATGCATAACCCGTTTGCAGGTATGGGATTGCACTGGGTAAGTAGACCAAAATGTTATGGGTCTTTAGTGAGACCAAGATGATGTATGTATGTATGGTCAGTCCTTATGTTTCAATGAAATAATTTGAGATGTTTTAAGGAATGGAATGTATACTGTTTTTCTGAAAATTTTGCTAGCTATTGAGATTGTCATCTCATTATTTTATGTCCACAAAATCACATTCCAGGTACTCCATCAAGAAGTTAGCAGCAGGGGTCTCAAGGGTGAACCATCTGATTATGGATTGTATTTTCTTTGGTTGTGTAATATATGTGGGATGGCCTAGATGAGTGCTAATTCCCATTTAGACAGCTTATAATGTGATATAATATAAGTTATGGACTGTACCCTTTTTCTTTATGGCATAAGATCCTTTTTGCTGTAAGTAATGCATATCATGCCTAGATAGTTGCCTATAAGGAATTAAAATTTGAAAATGCTTGCAATAGCCTGAAGCACTTTCATGCTTATCCAAGAAAGATAACAAACAATATAAGTGAATATGTTAATTTATGGGCTAGGTAGACATTGTTAGAAATTTATAGATTAAGAAAAAAAAATGTATAATACTAAATTCTCTTAAGTGGAATATTCTATGATGAAGATGTATGAAATAAGATGCTAGTCAGTAGGGTGTGACAAGCCTTTCCTAAAGTTCTAGTTCATCCTTTTATTAATTCATCTTCCAAATTTACACCTAACCATAGAATTAATCATCTCAACATTTAATTATATTTCTTACTTAATTTAACATATTCCATTATCCACTTCAAAAGAAAAATAGAATCAAATCATGCATCACTAAGGGTGTTTCTCAACAGAAATTTCTCCTGGTTTTTCCCTAAGTGTTTAAGGCCATACTTTATTTACCAACCTAACAATCTTCCATCCATTTTTACCATATTCAAATACACATAACAGTATCATTAAAGCCCTAAATTTTTGCCACCCATAGCCATATCTATGCAGAACTTTCCATACCAACCGAAGTATTCAAAACATCCATCACATGCAAGATCAACATGTAATATGATATAACAACATCCATGGCTAATCATTAGAGTAGCAAATATTGTAAATTTTATTAAAGTTCTAAGATCAAAATTTCATATAAATATTACAAATTTCAAAACTTTTCTTCAAAAAAAGATATTGTTAAACCTACCTAAAGATCTCCCTAGCTCACTTAATGAATTCTTTTTCTTGTTTCCTCTTGAAGAAAGTAGTAAGATTCCTCTCTTCTCTTAACTTTTCTAGCAGCTTAAATAAGAGAAGGAGGGTGAGTTTTGAACCCCAAGGATAAAGAGAAAAGATGGATTCAAGTGGAGATTAAACTAACTTACCTTGAGTACTTAGTCCAGAGACTTCTCATTCTTCTTCCTTCCTCTCTTCTTCTCTCTTTAGTATGTTATGTCTAATTTTTTCTATTAGGTTTTCTCTCTTTACTTATTCCCTTAATGTTAGAAACATTTTCTATACATACACATAAGGTGAAACTTTTCTAAGGATTATATTTCCTAATATATATAAAAATTGTCTAATAAATTTTATTTCCTTAATTAAATATTTATGTACCTTTATTTAAAAAAGAAATGAAATTAGGGATGTTACATTTCTCTCCCCTAAAATAAATTTTGTCCTAATAATTTTAGAAATGACCTAATAAGAATAAGTGCGGATATTTCTTCCTCATGACTTCTTCCAGCTCTCAAGTAGATTCTTTCGGAGTCAAACCTTCCCATAACACTTTAACTAGGGGAATGATTTTATTTCTCAATTGCTTCACGTCAGTGTCCAATATGGATGCTGGTACTAGTTGGTATGTCATGTTCTCCTTTATTTAGATTGGTCCATCCTGTATTACATGTGAAGAATCTGGAAGATACTTCCAAAACTGTGATACATGAAAAACATCATGTAGGTTGGACAAACAAGGTGGAAAGGTAATTTGATATGCTGACGTTCCCACTTTCCTTAAAATTTGGTAGGGTCCCAAAAATCGTGGACTTAACTTTCTGATCTTAAGAGACCTACCAACTCCAGTAGTCGAGAAAATCTTCAAAAATACATGGTCTCCTTCCTCAAATTCCAAAGGTCTATGTCTCCTATCATAGTAACTATTTTTTCGACTCTGAGCTGTAAGTATTTTGTCTCATATCATCTTAATTTGTTCAGTAGTTTGTTAAACTAGATCAGGACCCAGCAAGTTCTTTTCTCCTACCTCAAACTAACAAAATAGAGAACAACACTTCCTACTATATAAAGCTTCGTAGGGGGCCATCTAAATACTAGAGTGATAGCTATTATTATAAGAAAACTCCACTAAAGGTAGGTGCTTATCCCATCCTTTACTTTGCTCTATCACACAGGTCCTCAACATATCTTTTAGGGTTTTAATAGTCCGTTCTGTCTGCCCGTCAATCTGAGGATGGTAGGCAGTACTAAACCACAACTGGATTTCAAAAACTTCCTGCAACGCCTTCCAAAACCTTGACGTGAACCTCGGATCTCTATCAAAAACGATATTTAAGGGAATTCCATATAGTCTAACTATTTCCTGGACAAACA
This sequence comes from Gleditsia sinensis, assembly GCA_037074535.1. Taxonomy (NCBI): domain Eukaryota; kingdom Viridiplantae; phylum Streptophyta; class Magnoliopsida; order Fabales; family Fabaceae; genus Gleditsia; species Gleditsia sinensis. The sequence continues at coordinate 63,448,982 of CM073464.1, forward strand.
ACTATGCCAATTTGTCTAGTGAATAGTGTAACATCCTTGAGTTCGTTTCTTTTATTAATAAAGGTACATAAATATTTAATTAAGAAAATAAAATTTATTAGACAATTTTTAGATATCTAAGGAAATATAATCCTTAAAAATTCTTCACCTTATGTGTATGCATAGAAAATATTTCTAACATTAAAGGAACAAGTAAAAAGATAAAACCTAATAGAAAAAAATTGGAAATAACATACTAAAGAGAGATGAAATTCTTTGGTAAGGAAGATAAATTTTTGTGAAGTAATTAAATGTCTTAAAATTTTAAGAAGATTGGATAAGGATAATTTTTCCTAATTCAAGAGTTAGAAATTTCTAAATTTAACATCTCCACCCATAAATTGGGCTTTCACCTATGGACACTTCATAGAGTTTTTTCACTTCACATAAATTTCTAGCAAACCCACCAGATAGCCCAAGCAAGAAATAAAACATAGACTTGGACTATGATATAGAAATTAGACCGATAGCCCAAAAATTATGAAAATATGACCAAGCCCTCCATAAAAGGTAGAATTTTAGTCAAAACAAAGGAAATGAGTAAGAATGAGCCCAAATCCAAGAGGAGAAAAAATTAATAATCATGTGAGAAAATAGTAGTGCAATAATAATCAAGATTAGGTCACATGGTATTAGGACAAAACATCTATATCCTACATTCATAATTTCAACAAATAAGTAATAATACATGGCATTAGGACAAAATATCTATATCCTACATTCATAATTTCAACAAGTGGATAATAATACATAGCATTATGACAAAACATCCTTATCCTACACAAATAATTTCAGCCAAACAAGGGACATCCAATGGCTGAAAATTTGCCACTTAGAAAGGCAAACCTATCATACTTGATTAAGAAAAAAGAAAAAGAAAATGAATCCCTAAATCAAATGGAGCTTGTCCCTTGTCTTAAGAACATATTATCATAATTTTTAAAATACAAATCTCCTTTTGCTATGCATATCTTGACTAAGGAAGAGGAAGACAAGAACATGAGTTGTTTTTTTAAAAAAATCAACTAAGTGCATCCTAATTGTGATAAGGTAGACCCATGATCATGAAAGGTGAACCACTTGATAGTCTATTTAAGCAAAATCCACCCCTATAACATTATAATTTCGTCCAAGTAAGGGAGAGGAAAAATAGAAGCAAGGTAGAGTGAGTAAAGGAGAGAAAGAGAGGAGAAGAAAGGAAGGAAGAAGAAGAAGAAGTCTAGAGAACTAAGTATTCAAGGTAAATTAGCTTAACCTCCACTTGAATCCATCTTTCTTCTTCATCCTTGGGGTTCAAAAACTCACCCTCCTTTTCTTATTTAAGCTGCTAGAAAAGTTAAGGGAAGGGAGAAATCTTGCTACTTCCTTCAAGAGGAAACAAGAAAAAGAATTCACTAGGTGAGTTAGGGACATCTTTAGGTAGGTTTAACAATATCTCCTTTTGAAGAAAAGTTTTGAAATTTGTAACATTTATGTGAGATTTTGATCTTAGAACTTCGATGAAATTTACAATATTTGCTACTTTGATGATTGGTCATGGATTTTGTTATATCATGTTACATATTATTTTGCATATGATGGATGTTTTGGACATTATGGTTAGTGTGGAAAATTCTGCATAGTATGGCTATGGGTGGTAAAATTTTTATAATTTTTTTATGCTACTATTTTTTATATTTGAATATGGTGAAAAATTGATGGAATATGATTAGATGTAAAGAAAATAAAAGAGGATGTAATATAATGATGAACTAAAACCTTAGGAAAGGATTGGTTAGGAAACTGGATTTTGGGGTAACTAGAGAAGCTTCTATTTTTGAAATTTTGGAAAGAATTAGTTAAAAATTAAAAGAAATGTTAACATAACAAATGTAGATCTATGTCTCAAGGATTTATAGCCACTGGAATCACGTAATTTGGAGTCCAGATGAGGGAGATATTACCCGCTAAGTAAGCCGTGGTCAGAAAATGGTTAACTAGGGAAGAATCTGTCAGGTATGTTTCTGTGTTTGAATTTATAGGATAAATCTGTAGGGAATTAAAAAAAATGCTTAACATGAAAAATGTAAATATATGTTTCACGAATTTATATGCACTGGAATCATTTAAAATTGAATCAATATGCGGGAGATATGGTCAAATTAGTAAGTAAAGATTAGAAACTACCTAACCAGGGAAGAATTTGTTAAGTTGGATCTATAGGCTCTGAAATCACTTAATTTGGAGTCCATATGAGAGAGATATGGCTTATTTATGAGTAAAGGTTAGAATCAGTTTAGAATCCAGGGTGGTAAATGTAAGTGTTTTTGTTTTCGATTTTCTGGGAGTAATTAATAAGTAATCTAAAGAAATGATAAACATGAAAGTTGTATATAAAATGTCTTAGCGTTTTATAGGCTTTAAAATCACCTCAATTGGAGTTTTTATGAGAGAGATATGATCCGATTAGTAAGTAGAAGTCTGAACCTACCAGAGAAGAAATAACATTGAATTTGAGGAAGTAGTAACACCATGATTACTTAAGATTTTACTAAAATGTTCAACATAAGAGTTTTAGAGGATAGACTTGTCTTTCAATTGATACCAAGATCACCTAGATCGAATTTAAAATGAGGGTGTTATGCTCTGTTTAGTGAAGAGAGGATAATAATGTTTAAAAAAGAAAAAGAATCTTATAAATGAAAATAATAAATGACTAGCGTATGCCATAGCCATTGCCATTGCATGAACTCCTTACCATCTTAAGTGTGTAACTTTGACATATAAATATTTTATAAAGTGATATTCGAAATGATTATGTTTATGGCATGATTACCAATGATTTTTGGAAATAATTATTTTTTGATGAAAATTATGGCATGTGAGTATAATGAACATATTTTTTATTGAAATTATATTTTTAGCTATTAATGTGAAAAGAAAAGAAATGAGTACGGTCACATGGCGGTCCGTGTGGTGCACCAGTAGGGGACGTCCTACCAACGGCTATGATTATGTTAATGGGAAAAGAAAGAGTACCATGTTGGATGGAGTGAGAAAAGCCCATACCGGAGAATAGAAAGTACTCACCCTAACCGGGATAGCTTGGTATGAAAACAAGTTAATAGCCATCATATGATATTCTGAAAATAGTTATTCATGCCATACATGTCATGACTGTACGATTTTCATGTGTATAGATAAAGTGCATTCATGTGACCTAAATATAATTGATGTAGCTTATACAGATGAACATGACATGACAAGCATTATTGATAATGATTTATTGTTGAATCTACTGGGATTTATTTCTCACTATATTTTCATATCATGTTCAGAAAACTAAGTTATGCAGATATTCTCTATGACCAGCTTTTAGCGTACGTTGGGTCGAGTTGGCTAAGATCCCGGTGAAGGTGCAATAACTCACACCCGTATCTCCGGAACTGGTCAATATGGATGAATAAAATGTAGTCTTATATGTGTTTGATTTTTGTACATATGTTTTGATTAATAATGTGTACGTGAACCCAGAATTGTATAAATGTTAATGGTATTTCTTAAACCTGATTTATGTTTGGTTAATTTAATTGAATGTTATTATGAGTTAAATAGTTTGAAGAAGAAGGTTATGACTTCATAGAATTTTAGAAATATACATATAAGTATATATGTAAAAAAAACTGGAGTTGTTACAAATAGTTAATTTTTATGGGCAGAAAGTGAGCAGATTTGGTTAATCTATCAACTAATACCCAGATAGAGTCATGTCCAACTGAAATCTTAGGTAAGCCCGCCACAAAGTCCATCAAAATACTGTCCCATTTCTATTTAGGGATCTCAAGAGGTTGTAGAAATCCCACTGACTTTTGATACTCTACCTTCACCTTCTGACAAATTAAACATTTTTTCATAAACTCAATAATGTCCTTTTTCATCCCTGGCCACCAGTACATCTTCTTTAAGTCTTGATACATTTTAGTGGATCCAAGATAAACTATGTACTTACTCTGATGTTCTTCCTGCAGAATCTTAGACCTCAACTCTTGTTCTTGAGGGTCACAAATTCTTCCCTGATACATGATTGCTCTATCTTTCAAGACAGAAAAATTATTTTAATCTTTGTAATCTGGGCTCTAAGGTCACACTCTATACTCAACCCATTGATGATTAGTTTCTTTGGAGTAAGAGTAATGGCCAGTTTCAAATTTCAAAACTCCTCTAGCATCTGCATCTCATACACCATAATCTTACCCATGTGCAGAAATTTTCGACTTAAGGCATCAGTTACAACATTCGCCTTTCTTAGATATATTTTATCTCAAACTTGTAGTCATTGAGAAATTCTACCCATCTTCGTTGCCTCATATTTAACTGCTTCTGATCAAAAAGGTACTTAAGACTCTTGTGATCATAGTATACTTCAAATGTTGTCCTATATAAATAGTGTTGCCAAATCTTTAAGGCAAACACCGCCGCTATCAATTCAAGATCATGGGTTAGATAATTTCCTTCATGAGATCTTAGTTTCCTAAAGGCGTAAGCAACTACTCTCTTGTCTTGCATTAGCACACACCCTAGCCCCTTTCGTTGAAGCGTCACTATACACTTCCAAATATTTGTAAGGTCTGGAATAATTAAAACAGGATGATTGAAACTGTATATGGCCAATAGTATCCCAAGCTCCTTTACTTCTAATAATACCTCATGACTTTTCAACTTATGCATTTCTTTAATTAACGGCCTCCTTACTCATTAACTGTCTGCTTAATGCATCAACCACTATATTGGCTTTACTTGGATGATATAATATTGTACAGTCATAATCTTTAAGTAATTTCATCCATCATCTTTGTCTCAAGTTAAGATCTTTTTGTTGTAAAATATATTTGAGACTTTTATGATCTGCATAGATTTCACATGCATCACCATACAAATAATGCCTCTAAATTTTTTAAAGCAAAAACTACTACTGTCATTTCCAAATCATGAATCGGATAATTTTTCCCATATGGTTTAAGCTGTCTAGATGCATATGCAATGACTCGACCATGTTGCATCAATACACCCCTAATCAAATTCTTGATGCATCACAGTATACTGTGTATCCTCCAGTACCTGAAGGAATAGACAATACTAGCGCTGTAGTAAAAAATTCTTTTAGTTTCTAAAAATTTCTCTCACAATCATTGACCAGTCAAACTTTATTCCTTTCCTTGTCAATCTCGTCAAAGGAGCAGCAATTTTCGAAATATTTTTAACAAATCTACTATAATAACCTACTAAATTAAGAAAACAACGAATTTCTATAATTATGGTAGGGTGTGGCTATTGCTGTACTACTTCTACTATTTTAGGATCAACTTAAATACCATCTTTGGTAACCACATGCCCTAGGAAAGTAACGCTACTAAGTCAGAATTCACATTTTGAAACTTGGCATATAGCTAATTGTAACATCCCCAATTTCGTTTCTTTTATTGATAAAAGTACATAAATATTTAATTAAGGAAATAAAATTTATTAGACAATATTTTAGATATCTAAGGAAATATAATCCTTAGAAATTTTTCACCTTATGTATATGCATAGAAAATGTTTCTAACAATAAGAGAACAAATAAAGAGGGAAAACCTAATAGGAAAAATAATTAGAAATAACATACTAAAGAGATGCAAAATTCTTGGATAAGGAAGATAAATTTTTAGAAACAAGTAAAGGTCATAAAATTTCAAGAACATTGGATTAGGGTAATTTTTCCTAATTCAAGAATTAGAGTTACTAAGTTTAAAATCTTTACCCATACATTGGGCTTTTACCTATGGATACTTCATATAGAGTTTTTCCACTTCACATAAGTTTCTAGCAAGCCCATTGTATAACCTAAGCAAGAAATAAAACATAGACTTGGACTAGGATATAGTAATTGGACCAATAGCCCAAAAATTATGAAAATGTCACCAATCCCTCCAAGAAAGGTAGAATTTTATCCAAAGCAAAGAAAATGGGTAGGAATAAGCCCAAATCCAAGAGGAAAAATAAAATAAAATAAAATAAATTAGGTGATGATATAATAATGTAATAATAATAAAGATTAGGTTACATGGCATTAAGACAAAAATTTAGCAAGTGGTGTGATTCTACATTCATAATTTTGGCAAGTGGCATGATAATACAAGGCTTTAGGACAAAAGCATCTATATCCTACACTCATAATTTTAGCAAGTGGTATAATAATACATGGCATTAGGACAAAACATTCCTATCCCACACAAATAATATCAACCAAATAATGGAGATTCAAGGGCTAGAAATTTGCCACCTAAAAAGGAAAACCTATCATACTTGTTTAAGACAAAAGAAAATGGAAATGAATCCCTAAATCAAAGGGACCTTGTCCCATATCTTAAGAACATATTATCATAATTTTCAAAATACAAATCTCCTTTTCCTATGCATATCTTGGCTAAGAAGAGGAAGACAAGAACATAAGTGGTTTGTTTTCCAAAAATTCAACCAAGTGTAATCTAATTGTGATAAGGTAGACCCATGATCATGAAAGGTGAATTATTTGGTGGTCTATATAAAAAAACCCACCCTTACAACATTATAATTTCTTCCAAGTGAGGGAGAGGAAAAATAGAAGCAAGGTAGAGTGAGGAAAGGAGAGGAAGAAAGAGGAATGAGAAGTCTAGGGGACTAAGTGCTCCAGGTAAGTTTAACAATATTTCTTTTTCAAGAAAACTTTTGAAACTTATAATATTTATATGAGATTTTGATCTTAGAACTTTGATGATTGGTCATGATGTTGCTATATCATATTACATGTTGATCTTGCATGTGATGTATGTTTGAATACTTAGACTGGTATAGAAAGTTCTGCATAGGTATGGCTATGGGTGGCAAACTTTTTAGCTTCTGTGTTATAATTTCTGGGAATTATCTGTATGGAAATAAAATAAATGGTTAACATAAGAATTATAGATATGTGTGTCATGGATTTTTATTCACTGGAATCACTCAAGTTGGAGTCCATATAAGGTAGATATGGTCCGATTAGTAATCAATGGTCAGAAAATGGTTAATCAGGGAAGAATATGTTAGGATAGATTCGGTGTTTTAATTTCTGGGAAACTTCTATAAGGAATTAAAATAAATGGTTAACATAAGAATTAACGATATATGTGTTACAGATTTTTAGCCACTGGAATCATTCAATTTGGAGTCCATATGAGGTAGATATGGTCCGATTAGTAGTCAAAGGTCAGAAAATGGTTCATCAGGGAAGAATATGTTAGGAAAGCTTCTGTAATTTAATTTTTGGGAAATATTTGTATGGAATTAAAATAAATGTTTAACATAAGAATTATAGCTATGTGTGTCATGGAGTTTTAACCACTGGAATTATTCCATTTGGAGTCCATATGAGGGAGATATGAGTCAATTAGTAGTCAAAGGTCAGAAAATGGTTCATCAGGGAAGAATATGTTAGGATAGCTTCTGTATTTTAATTTCTGGGAATTATCTGTATGGAATTAAAATAAATGGTTAACAAAAGTATTATAGATATGTGTGTCATGGATTTTTAGCCACTAGAATCACTCAAGTTGGAGTCCATATGAGGTAGATATGGTTCGATTAGTAAGCAATGGTCAGAAAATGGTTAATCAAGGAAGAATATGTTAGGATAGCTTTGGTGTTTTAATTTTTGGAAACATTCTATAAGGAATTAAAATAAATAGTTAAAATATGAATTATATATATATGTGTTATGGATTTTTAGCCACTGGAATCACTTAATTGGGAATTCTTATGAGGGAGATATGGACAGATTAGTAGGTAGAGGTCAGAACCTATCCCAGAAGAAATAACCTGTAAATTTAGCGAGTAATATCACCTTGATTTCTTAATATTTCGCTATAATATTCAACATAATAGTTTTAGATAATTGTTTTATCTTGAAATTGACACCAAGATCACCTATATCGAAATTCAATTGAGGGAGTTATGCTCTAATTAGTAAGAGAAGGTTAGATATCATGAAAACCTGCATCAAGAAAATAAAGAAATAAAATTAATATTTAAAAAAGAAGACGAATCTTATAAATGACTAGTATATGCTATAGCCATTGCCATTGTATGAATTTTTTACCATCTTAAGTGTGAAATTCTGACATGGAAATATTTTATAAAGTGATATTTGAAATGGTTATGTTCATGGCATGATTACCAATGATTTATGGTAATAGTTATATTTTGATGAACATACTTGTTATTGAAAGCATATTTTTGGCTATCATTGTGAAAAGAAAAGAAATGAGCACAGTCACATGGCAATCCGTGTAGTGCATCAGTAGGGGACGCCCTACCAACGGTTATGATTATTATTATGAGAAAAGAAAGAGAAAGTGTGCCATGTCGGACAGAGTGAAAAAAGCCCATACCAGAGAGTAGAGGATACTCACCCTAACCGAGGTAGCTTGAAATGAGAATAAGTTGATGGCCATCATATGATATTCTAAAAATAGTTAATCCTGTCATACATATCATTACTGTATAATTCTTATGTGCATAGATATAATGCATTCATGTGACCAAAGATATTTTCTGTAATTTATACAGCTGAACATGCCGTGATGAGCTATATTGATGATGATTTATTGTTCAACTTACTGGGATTTAATTCTCACTATATTTCCATATCATGTTCAGAAAATTAGTTATGTAGATTTTTCTATAGCTCTGGATTTTAGTGCACGTTGGATCGAGTACTTTATGTTGGGCAGATCCCAGAAGCAAATAAAATGTTTGTGGTCGAGTTCGCTTAGATCCCGGTGAAGGTGCAACCACCCGCACCTGTATCTCCAGAATTGGTCAACCAGAATAAATAAGATGTAGATTTTTTTGTGTTTGATATGTTGTACGTATGTTTTGATTAATGACATGTATGTGAACTCTGTATTGTATAAATTAAATAAATGTTATATTGAGTTAACGAGGTAATAACTTCATGGTATTTAAAAAAAAAAATTTGATACTTAAATGGAGTTGTTACACTGATGTTCCCTTTAAGTTTGTAAAACTATTCGAAAATGTTGCTTATGATCATTTGAACTTGGAATATAATAGTATATCGTCAATAAATACAATAATAAATTGAACCAAGAACGGCTTAAGTACTCTATTCATCAAGTCCATGAATGCAGCTAGGACATTTGTCAAAATAAATGATATCACAAAGAACTCATAGTGCTCATACCGAGTCTTGAAAGCAGTTTTTGAAATATCCTCTTCCCTTATCCTCAATTAATGATACATATATCTCAAATCAATTTTTTAAAAAAAACATTGAGCACACTATAGTTGGTCAAACAAATCATCTATACAAGATAATGAGTATTTATTACTCACTGTCACTTCATTCAATTATATATAATTTATGCATAACCACAGTTATCCATCTTTTTTTTTCACAAATAGGACTAGAGCGCCTCAAGAAGAGTATTAAGACGTATAAATCCCTTGTTTAACAAGTCTTGTAACTAATTCTTTTTTTTTAGTTTCTTAAATTCAGTCGATATCATTCTATATAAGGATATATATACTAGTTAGGTTCCAGGAAGTAAATCAATATCAAATTCTATTTCTCGTTTTGGGGATAATCCAGGCAATTCTTTTGGAAACACATCAGGAAATTCCCTAATTACTGAAATCTGATCTACATTAGTATACTTTATATCAACATCTCTCACCACTGCCAAATATCCTTAGCACCCTTTTTGTAATAACTTAGGGGTTGTTAAAATTTAAATTAAATTACTGGGTACATGCTTCCACTAATTTTTCACTACTTGCAACTCATTTACTAACCTTTTATGCTATTGATGACATATTCATACTGTATCAGTTAGAACGTACTTCAAAAATACTTAAACAAGGTTAACCCATTTTGAATTTATTCTTTAACATGCTTATGCAATGTCTTAACAATCAATCATGAAAAGTTTATGTCTATCCAAGAGTCCTTCACATGAATTACCCATTTTGCATCCCTCAAAATTTTAAACTTTTATGGGCAAACCTTTCTTTCTCATAATACTTGTACATAATTTATTGAAAGTCAAACTGCCTTTGAATCCTTTATATCAACAAAATCTATTATTGAAAAGTATTATCTTCATAGATTTCCTACTCTCAAATTCAATCCACCCCACAGCTTGTAAATTCTAATTATATGTGCAAGTTTCAACTCATACATTAAAAAGAGATTTACAACTATTTCTAAAACACATACACTTTATTACAAACCATTATCTTGGAGTTAACAATCTTGATCACATCATAACCCACTATCAATATTGTATTAACCATTCGTCATATTGTTTCACAAAAGCAAATCAAACAACCAATTCAAACCTTCTTGATATCCAAACAAGCCATTACCTTTATGTTCAAATGGAATCTTCTTATTTTTGGCTAATTTCTTTTCTTTACACCAGTGAGTGTTCTCTTTATCATTATTCATCAAAACTAGTTCAAAAGCTGAATTGGTAGTATACACTCAAGAGGCACAATCTAGGACATACGCATCGATACTTAAATATTGCATACTTAATGATAAGAGTCAGACAGAAGAAGAGGATGACACCCTATAGAGTTCCACAGCAGCACCATGAGTATAAATATGTCTGCGATTACATACCCATACTCAAAGTCTTACTACAAAATTTTTGCTCCGATAGCCACAAGAAAACCTAATGCTCTGAAACCAACTTGTCACGCCCCTACTTTTAAGGGCACATGAAACACATGCTTTATGGACAGGTCTTTACTATAATAGGTATAATACAAGCGTTCATTATGAAAATAGATAAAAATAGGTTCTCTCATGTAAACATAATATACAGACCAAGTTTATAAATATCAGAGTAACAACAGAAGTAAATATCTTGTATGTGGCATTCAGAGCATACTCTAGAGTACAAGTACAATATAAATCAAAATCTATGATCTTTAGAAACAAAATAGGCTCACTAGAGAATATGTCGCCTAACTGATCACCTATCTGAAGGGAAATGACCAAATTCTGTATTCTTATATGAAAAAAAATGTAGATATCATGTAGTGAGTTTGATAACTCAGTGAGCAGATAATATCTTCTATAACCTCTTAGGTCAACATATGGATGTACTCATATTTTAAAATTTATCATATAAAAAATTACAGTTCAAAAGTACATATGTCCACATGGGACCCATATTTTACATATTCTTAAATCAAAGGACATTCAGATATCCAAAACCATATACTATACTGATGAGTGAGTTTTATACTCATAAAATAAATATTTTTATCTTATCTTTTTGCCATAATTAAGCATATATCTCCCTTATTTGTCGTTAGTTTTCTGTATTTTTACAGATGGAGAGAAGAATAGAAAATGGACTCAATTGGAGGAATCAAAGTTAAATTGTGGTTCTTTGGGAATGATGTCTATAAATCAAACAAATTCATTAAGAATGGCTGAATAAGGAGAATTATCATATTGACTCCTGAGATGCATCATAATGGATATATGTACAAATTTAATCTTGATTTATGACCACATTTCCAAAAAAACTAAAACATAAAGATTCAAGGCAAAACACCCAATGTTGAAAATATGTTTGTTGTTTATAGTCCAGCCCAACCTTACTACAGTACTTGGGTCGTATCTCAGAAAATAAATATCCAATATATATGAAATTTGGTAGGTGAGTAACTGACATAATTGGTTACAACTTTCATGTTCAAGTAGTTAGAAAATTCAGACATTAAAAGGGAAAAAAGTGGGGTAGAAAAGAATCTATCTGCTGCTACATTCCTGCCCGACTTTGCTATAGTATTTTGACCATAAGTCACAAATTATATATCCAATTTTTCTTGACGGAAAGATAATGAAATTTTCTACAACTTTTATGTTGATGGAGTCAGAATATTCTGTGGATTTCAAGAAGATATGTAAGGTTCAATTTCAGTGTACATGATGGAATCCAAATTGTCAACTTTGTACAACTTCCTACCTACCAATTTTGACAATTACCACACCTACCACACCTAATTGTATCTATAAATAGAGGGCTTGAGGAGTGAATTAAAGGGCTGGAGAGAGAGCTTGGGAAAGCTTTGTTTTGAGCTATTGTAATGTTCTTCTTTCTATAGATATTTTGTTATCCTTACTTTCTTTTATAATATCATCATGCTAAGGTGAAAGGGTAAAACTATTGGTAGAGAAATAATGATTTATTTAACTCTTGTGTAAGAATTTAATGTTTATATTTGATGTTGTATTTACCTCCTCATTTTCTTATGTTATGTTTCAATGGCTGGCTGTGCCACCTACTTCTTTTTCTTGTTGTTTAATGGATGGTTTTGCCGCCTATTTTTTATTGTTATTGTTCATGGTTGACTTTGCCACCTACTTCTTATTTTTATTTTTTAATGGTTGGCTTTGTCACCTATTTTATTTTATTATGTTAATTAGCTTTCTACCTTTCTCATTTTTTTGCATATTTTAATCTTGTAAAATGTGAATTTTGATATATTGTAGACAATACAACAATTGGGCACAATATATTATTGACTCCATTTACAAGTTACCTTTCTTATTTTTATATTTTTCTTTAAACTTATAAAATGTGAATTTTGATATATTGTAGACAATATGATAATTGACACAATGTATGATTAACTCTATTTACAAGTTATCTCTCTTATTTTTGCATTCTTCTTTAAACTTATTAAGTGTGAATCTTGATATATTGTAGACAATTTTTGGCACAATAAATGCTTAAATCAATCTTAATTTATTATAGATAATATAATGATTGGCACAATTTATGCTTGAATCCATTTACAAGTTATATTTTGCATCTTTGTATTTTTAATCTTGTGAAGTGTGAATTTTGATATATTGTAGACAACATGAAAATTGGCACAACATATACTTGAATCTATTTTACAAGAATGTTTTAGATATTAGTAATACAATAAAAAGGAGGTAAATATAATTCATGTATAAACAAAAGTTAAGCTTAAATTAGCATATCTTCTTATTTAAACCTTATTCATGTAAGGATTCTAATTGAGTAATAAAATAGTTAAATTTATTTTTATTTGATATATTAAGAGTAAATTCTCTAACCTTAGCATGTTTATTTAATTTCAATACATTAGTTTCTTGCATATTTAATTTAATATTCTTATCACAAACAAAAAATTTGAAACTAGGTTATAATTATTTATTTTGGATCTAAACTAGAGTTTTCTCTCAATTGGCAATCATTGTGGAATCGACCTCGTACACCACTAAATATATACTTCAATAGATTCGTGCGCTTGTGAGTTTTAATTAAAACAATAATAATTATTTTGCGTCGTTTCCGGGGATTGCAACGGAAAAGCTATTTGGATCCAAGTAAGTATAATTCTTTCATTTGTTATAATTTAGAAGATTTGTTTATTTCGTGTTTAGAAATTTTTTTTAGAATTGTTTCTTGAAAATTGGTGCAGTAATTTAGGTGTATAAAATTAGTTGATTCTGTCAACAAGGCTAAAAGTGCCTAAGGAGTATGGATTTTAAGTGAGATTATTGTGACTCTTCCATACTTTCCTAGAAATCCACTAGTTAAATACTACCCACTATTACTAACACCCAAAATAAAAATATTGTAAAAGAAAATTGAATTGATAATAGAAGACATACTTGAAAATTTGAAAAATCATTTTCCTTCTCTTCCACCCAATGCATTGATGAAAATTTATAAAGTACGGGCTGAAAGATTAAGGTTAATGATGAACATGGGAATACCTACTGATGTTCGTTGGCTAATTGAAGCTAAAGTACGATAAGCAGGTGAATCTGCAAATGGTTTCATATCTTACATGCCTGGTTTAAGAAAAAGCAACTTTGCTAAAAAGCACAGAGCTAAACGAATGGGTGTTTGTTACAAATGTGGATGTAAAAGTTGCAAAAAATGTTACGTTCTTTGGGTTGGGTGTCTATAAATCGAGAAGGAAAAATTAAGTTCATTAAGGATGGCTTGAGTAAGGAGTCATTGGATGATGACTTTCATCCAACGTCTCTTGAGACACATCCTAGTGGCTGTGCATATCGGAATTGTTGGTTTATGGCCCCATTTTAAAAAGGAACAAAAACGATACAGTCTTAGAAATCTGACGTTAAAAGATCATGTTTTCCAATTCATAAGAAAATTGGATGGGAAGCATATCTTTGACCCATAGAGGGCGTTTAAGCCATTACTGAACATAAAACCAGAGGAAGATATGAGCCACAATCACAACTATTGTACATATGCATGCGTGCCATCATTTTTGAATTTTTCACCTTTAATTTTGCTAACATTCGCCAACCTACTCACATTGCTATTGAAATTATGCCACCAGCCTATTCACATAGCTAGTACAAGTATGCCCTTATCTGAGTTCTATAAATACACACATTATTATCTTTACCTTCATACATAAAGTTAAGGTGAGTGCAGATATGGAAAGAACCGTAGTTTTTCAATTTCAAAATATTTATGTCTTTTGTGGTTTCAATCTTGAAAAAAATGGAGAGTATGTGAAAGTAGCACAAACTTTGGGTATGGTACTAACCAGGAGAAAAATTCATTTAATCTATGGTGGAGGTTGTTAAGGGTTAATGGGAAGTGTGTATGGATCTGCATCTCTAGGAGGATGCCAAGTTCTAGGTATTAGATTGGACAACAAAAAACCACAGAAAGCACAAAATAGACTTGGATCTTCATCTGTAACTCATTTTATTTGATTTAATAAATTTTTATTTTCTATTTAGTTTGCTACAGGTTTATCTTTTCCTAGATCTCCTTTCAGGTAATATCTCTTTCAATCTTTGTTGTTTTTTTTGTATTTGTTCATCTTAAAAAAAGGGCGTGGGTGCTTAGCCTCTTATCTCTATATAGATTCCAACACCTAGATTTCAAAAAAAAAATTTGAGTGATGTTTTGGGATTAGGCAAAGTTAGCCCCAATGATGAAAATGGTTTAAAATGCTTGTAACATTTGGAAAATAGATGAGTTCTGAGTGTTATATGCGAACTTGAACTCTAATGTAACTTAGTTTTACTTGAAAATCCTAATATCCTGAGCTCTTAATTTTTTACATTTGACTTATTGTTTATTCAGAGAATATTTATGTGATTCAGATATACTAAGTGATCTCATAAAAGTCTAGAATTTATTTGATTGTCACTAGAGGTGAAATCTTAGAGTACTCTTTATTTAATAAATGAATTAGGCATTGTTGGAATCGTTTGAACTTGTCAAACCAACCTATACATTATGCTACCCCTAGCAACCTATTTTGAGCCTATACTTATCGTTTCTTGTACACCTATATTATTATCTAGCTTTTAAACAAAAATATTTATAACTCTTACCTTTCACTCACAAGAATGATCATTTGAAAAGCTATGGTTCAGGGGTGGATGGTAGAAGTTTAAAAAAGAGAGTTAATACTCCCTAAATAAATAAGTTTGGGGGTGTTTATATAAAAAAAAATAGTATGAGCAAATAACGTAAGGATGATGAAAAGGTTGGAGATAGAATTCACATTATAATATAAAAAGTATTTGAGAGGCTTTAAATGATCATGTATGTTGAAAAGTGAAATGAGTTTTCATTCATATCATTTTATCCACCTTTAACCTATGCCATATATTACAAGTCTAATGAAAGTCTTAATGATCTTAAATGTTATGATTAGTCTACATTAGTAGAGAGTGACATGAAAAATAAGTTTATGGAGTCTAAAATGTATATATCTAGAGATCTGTTTTAAATATTTGATTACATAAATTTATTTGAATGCAAAAAGTATAATGTCATAAGAATACTACACACACACACTTGGGATTCAAAAGTAAATCTTATGTTGCATTTGAATAAAAGTTCTACATAACCTTGGGATTCTGATATTTTCCTTGGTTGCACATTTTAGATCCTTAAGGAATACATAGTAAGCCAAAAACAACTCATCATTCACTCATCATTTGAATTTTGAAGTTTATGTGTTTTTCTTTAGGGCAAACAAAAGATTAAGTTTGGAGGTATTTGATAAGTGAGTTTTATTCTCATAAAATAAATATTTTCATCTTATCTTTTTTCCATAATTAAGCATATATCTCCCTTAATTGTCTTTAGTTTTGTGTATTTTTACAGATGGAGAGAAGAATAAAAAATAGATTCAATTGGAGGAATCAGAGCTAAATTGTGGTTCTTTAGAAATGATGTCTATAAATCAAGCAGATAAAACAAATTCATTAAGGATAGCTGTTGTGTCTGTTTTACTAATTACCGCAAGCGCACGGGTTACGGTTAAAGCGATAGAGGATTTGTCACAGTTAAACAGATGCAAATAACCAATTGAACAAAGCCTAGGGTTACGGTTCACCACACTTATGATATTCAACATCCAAATTATACCTCTAATTGCAATTATCTAGGTTATTGGGGATGGTTTAGCCTTAATTAACTAACAATCTCTTTCAACCGTTACTAATCGTACCTAGGTTAATCCAATTGCCTACTTTCGTGGTTCTTAGTTCAACCTAGGTCCATTAAGTTCTATACCAACCATGGAATACAATTAATCGATTTTCTTGTGCCCACTAATTGATTCAATCCTAGGGAACCTTAAACTACTTTCGTGATTAAGATATCCCTAATTAACTATTAGGTTCTGGTATTAATCTTCACCTTTCAGTCCATCAATTAACATCCTAAGACGCGATAAATATTGGCCAAACATTCATCAACTCATATAACCAATGCTTAATAGCTAATCCTAATTAACTATGATAACACAACTAAGGTTCCAATGATTCAATATGCACAGTGTATCATCATACCATAAGTGGGTTTACCAAAACCCTAGATCAAAACTACTCACACATCATAAGTTTAGAAACCAAATTCATAATCATAAAATAAACCATGATAGTTCGATACAATTCAAGAGAATGAATGGAAATAGAAATAGAAGTAAATATGGAAAGATAAAACCTGGGTTGCTAAATGTAGAGATGAAATACAATGCTGAATCAATGTGAAATCTAACCTAGAACATGAATTGAACAATTAATCTTACTCTAAACCTAATCTAATGGTATTTCCTGACCCTAAAACTGAGTAGAGAAGGTCTGAAATACATTCTCTCTTCTTTGGCTGCGTAACCCCTTCAATATATAACACTTTGGGCGGCCAAAACCCTAAAAAATACGGTGTTCGCAGACCCGCAGCACGGCCTAGTCCCAGGACACGGCCTAGCCGTGCTTCGGGCGGGTTTCTGGAATTTTCTGCAGCTTCTTGCACAGAGCACGGCTTGGCCATGATGCATGCCACCAAGCACGGCCTGACCGTGCTTCATGCTGCCATGCTCAGAATTTGCTGATTTTTGGTAGGCTTGCTCCTTGCTTCCTCCTCAACATATCCCATATCCATTTGGCACTTCTCATGAGTGTTTTCCCTTGCTTCTTGGCCTCTTTTGCTCACCTACAAGCATAAAAACAATCAAAGCAGTATCCAAAGCAAAGCATAACCAAAAGCAGGGGAATAACCACAAGTTTACTATGAATTAAGGGATAAAATATAGCCATTAAGTACTCAAAATACCCCTTTATCAACTCCCCCATGCTTAAACCTTTGCTTGTCCTCAAACAAATAACATATCATATCAGGAAGGGGGAAAGATGTAATCAGATTCCAGAAGATAGAAAAATATAATATAGATAATTGGTCACTCAATCAGTGTGCACACAATAGATATACGAATAGACATTTACAAGATAGACTCTGTTCTTCTAAAACTAAACCAAAAACTCCTCTATTATATATCTACTTCTATTGTTACCGTACGTTGTATGCATAAAATTGATTTTTGTACACTCAAGTAGGCCACCTCATCCTTTAGATCTCCCTATATTGCCTTACCCTTATTTCTATTTTATCACTCTTTTTCTCACTCAAACTCTTTTACTTTCTATCATTTTCTTTTTCTTTTTCATTCATTTAATTTTTTTTAGAAATATGCAGTAAGTGCATTTTATGCTCCATCTCACTAGGGTAAAGGCATCTAGGTACTCATAGTAATGCCTTTTTGGTGCCTTGGAGGGGTACTCAGAGTAAAAACTTTTTGGGGTGCACATTCCCTCATTTTTCACCTCTCCCTACCTTCACACTCTCATAGTGTTAAAATCAGAAATAACATACAATTCACAGTACAATAGAGAGATATTTTTCAAAAAATTAGAGGTTTATTCTTAGAAGAGAGAGACTAAAATTATAACTACCTATTTCATATCCTATTGTGCATCACATGTTCATGAGCTAAAATCAACCTATATTATGCCAATCTATCTCTTAAAATAGCAAACTTTATGATTATACAATGAAACAGGAGATAAAATATTCAACCAGCAAAAACCACAAGCTTAAAGTCACTCCCCCATGCTTAAACTTGACATTGTCCTCAATGTCAATATCAATGAAAGTACAGGCAAAGGGAGAAGTAACTTACTTGCTTACATGGCCCACTTATGCTTTTGTCTGGATGATACTTCTTCTTCTTCTTTTTTTTAACTATCTGGGGCACGGCCGTGTCCTGTGACACGGCTTGCCCGTGCTTCTCGCGGATGTCACCAATTTTCGTAGCTTTTGGCCCGTGCTTGCAGCATGGCCGTGGTGGGTGACACGGGCTGCCCGTGTTGCTGGCTGGATTCTCCAATTCTTCGATTTTAGCTGCAGTTTTCAACCTTGCTGAATTTCCCTTGATTTTCACTCATTAATTCAACCTTGGGCACATGTGAATAGACCTAATAATCAAATTGAAACACTCATTAAACTATAACCTAAGAAATCAACTAAAATTAAAGATAAAAATTAGAACAAAAGGCAAGAAAACAAAACAAAAAGAAACTGAAAAATTTAAAGATGGGTTGCCTCCCACAAAGCGCTTGTTTATAGTCATTAGCTTGACTCTTTGGCATGCTTTCCACTCATGGAGGCTTGAAGAGAGTTTGAATAGCTCTCTTTGCTATCCATTGCCTCTTAGTGTGGTGTATGAGGCTTTTCCTATTTGCTTTGAAGGGTCTTTTTGGCTCATTCTTTTCTTCATTTGCTCCATTCAAGCTTTGAGGAGGCGGTTTGGGTTCTAACTTTGTATCATTCATTTCCTCCTCAATGTCTTGCTTTTCTTCCCCCTGTTTGACATAAACACAAAAACTTTCCACAGAGCATAACTCAAGTGGGTCAGAAGGAGAAAGATTCATGGCTTTATCATTTACATTAGGTTCAGTTAAGCCAATCATGTAGTAAGATTCACCTAGAGATGGAGGGTGCATAGTATCATTCAAATTAAACTCTACTTTTTCATCCCCAACATTCAAAGAAAGCTTTCCATCTTTCACATTTATATTGGCACCAGTCGTAGCTAGAAAAGGCCTTCCAAGAATAATGGGGATTTTATCATCTTCCTCCATCTCTAAAATAACAAAATCAACCGGTATATAAAATTTTCCTACCTTTAGAGGAACATCCTCTAATATACCTACCAGATGCTTGATGGATTGGTCAGCCAAATGAAGAGAAAGGGTGGTAGGCTTTAAGTCACCCATCCGAAGCTTTTGGCAAACCGAAAGAGGCATGAGGCTCACACTTGCTCCAAGGTCACATAGGGCTCTATCAATCTTCATATCTCCTATGGAGCAAGGAATGGAGAAGCTTCCGGGATCCTTAAGCTTTTGAGGAAGCTTATTCTGTATTAATGCACTGGATCCCTTTGTCAGTGCCACCATAGCATGCTCTTCAATTTTCCTCTTGTTTGAGAGGATCTCTTTCAAGAACTTTACATAGGATGGCATTTGGGAGATGGCTTCTAGAAATGGGATATTGATATTCATCTTCTTCAACACATCCATAAATCTCCCAAACTGCTTCTCTAACTTGGCCTTAACCAACCTTTGAGGAAAAGGAATTGGTGGCTTGTATGGTTCAGGAGCCACAAATTTGGGCTCTTCTTCCTTCTTTTCCTCTTCTTCTGGTTCCTCTTCTATTTTCTTCTCCGATGCAGCCTGAGGTTCATTTTCTTTTACCTTTCCACTTCTCTCAGGTTCAGCCAACTGCTTACCACCTCTCAAAGTAATGGCATTACAATGCTCTTTGGGGTTCTCAGTTTGACCTGGAAGTCTGCCAAAGTTCCTGTTAGATAGACTTGCTTGCTGTGCTATCTGAGTTTCCAGCATCTTGCTATGAGTAGCAAGTGAGTCTACCTTGGAGTCTAAATCTTTAATAGCCTCATTCATAGAATGGTTCTGGGTTCTAAATTTATCATTATGCTTACTCTGTGTGGAGATGAAATTCTCCATCAGAGCCTCCAGATTTGACTTTGGCTGAGGAGGAGGAGGATTGAATGGCCTCTGATTTTGATATCCAGGAGGCTGCCTGAAATTATTCTGAGGCTGATTTGCATTCGGCTTGTAAGAGAGATTCGGGTGATTCCTCCAGCCTGAGTTGTATGTATTGAAGTGAGGGTTTCCAAGTTGGCATTCATTGGGTACATGGCCAACACTCCCACAAATTTCACATTCTGATGATGAAGAAAAGCCAACAACATTGATGCTCAACTGATCTAGCTTCTGAAACAGGGCATCAACTTTAGAAGTAAGATGACTAAACGCATCTACTTCATACATACCTGCTGGTTTTCTGGGCTGCCTCTCACTAGACCAGGAGTAGTGATTCTGAGCCATGTCTTCAATTAATTCATAGGCCTCATCTACTGTCTTGGTCATCAGTGCTCCTCCAGCTGCAGCATCCACAGACATCCGAGTGCTGTAAATTAGTCCATTATAGAAAGTATGGACTATTAACCATTTTTCCAACCCATGATGAGGGCATACCCTGAGGAACTCCTTGAATCTCTCCCAAGCCTCATATAAAGATTCTCCATCCTTCTGAGCAAAAGTAGTAATCTGATTCCTCAGGTGGGCCGTCTTGCTCGGAGGGAAGTACTTGGCCAGGAAAGCTTGAGAAAGCTGTTGCCAAGTGGTGATGGACCCTGATGGAAGAGAGTGCAACCATGCACGGGCCATGTCCCTCAATGAGAAAGGGAACAATCTCAACCTGATAGCATCTGAGGAGACCCCATTCAGCTTCAGGGTGTCACAGTATTCCAAAAACACTGAAAGGTGTAAATTAGGGTCTTCAGTAGGAGACCCTCCAAACTAATTCTGCTGAACCATCTGCAAGAGAGATGGCTTCAGCTCAAAATTATTTGCTTCAACCACTGGCCTGACTATGCTGGGGTTTCGGCCATGTGTGTCCGGGGCAGTAAAGTCCTTCAATGACCGGTTATCTCTTTCCCCCATAGTAGCTGCAGAACTTTCCTGCTGTTATAATCTTCTTCTCCTCCGCAGGGTGCGCTCAATCTCTGGATCAAATTCAACAAGGACCTTGTGGCCTCTTTGTAACAACTCCATTTATGTAAATGTAACAAATTTTTTTTTATATTTGTAAAATTCCATGAAGTTATTACTACTTTAATTCTAACCACTTAACTCGTAATAATAATCACTTTAACCAAGCATAATTGTTATTAACAGTGATACAATACTGAGTTTCCATACACACCATTATTTTACAAACAACACACCATTATTTTACAAACATTTATACAAAGATACATATTAGCTCTAATCATCTATGTCGACTACTTCCGGGGACACTGGTGCGGGTGGCACGTCCACCGGAATCTCAGTCACATCTACGACAAATACATCTGAAATAACTGGAAGTTGCCCAAGGTAGGGCAACTCGATCCAACGTACAGAAATAATAAGTGTCATAGAGAAAATCTGCATATTTATTCTTCTAAACATGATATGGAAATATAGTGAGAATTAAATCCCAATAAGTTCAACAATAAATCATAATTTACCATCAATATAGTTCATCATGTCATGTTCAGCTGTATAAACTACAGAAAATATCTTTGGTCACATGAATGCATTATATCTATGCACATAAGAATCATACAATAATGATATGTATGACAGAATTAACTATTTTCATAATATCATATGATAGTCATTAACTTATTCTCATTTCAAGCTACCCCAGTCAGGGTGAGTACCTTCTACTCTCCTATACGGGCTTTTCTCGCTCCGTCCAACATGGCCCACTTTCTCTTTTTTTTCTCATTAACATGATCATAACCGTTGGTAGGGCGTCCTCTACTGGTGCACCACACAGATTGCCATGTGACCGTGCTCATTTCGTTTCTTTTCACAATGATAGCCAAAAATATGCTTTCAATAACAAGTATGTTCATCAAAATATAACTATTACCATAAATCATTGGTAATCATGCCATGAACATAACCATTTCAAATATCACTTTATAAAATATTTCCATGTCCGAATTTCACACTTAAGATGGTAAGAAGTTCATACAATGGCAATGGCTATGGCATATACTAGTCATTTATTATTTTCATTTATAAGATTCGTCTTTTTAAATATTAATTTTATTTCTTTATTTTTTTTATGCAGGTTTTCATCATATCTAACCTTCTCTTTATGCTTGGCCTTTAGTAATTTTCTTCTTATTTATATCATTTCCAACACATGTTCTTACAAATTTATAGAGCATTGTTCTCCAATTTGATTTATACTATTACCCTATAGTTAAAGAGGTTCATCTAGGGTAGAAAAATGTTGAAAATAGGCTTAACTAGCTTCCAACACGGTCTGGCCATGTTCCAAGACAAGGTCATGCTTTACAAATACTTCAAATATACTCAAAAACAGCCCCAAATACGGCTAGCCCATGCTTGAAGCACCCAGAACACGGCCTGGCCGTGCTCTGTGAGCTTTGCTCACTAATCAAAGCATAACACCCTCATTTTAATTCCGATTGAGGTGATCTTAGTGTCTATGGAAAGTTAAGACAATTATCTAAAACTATTATGTTAATCATTTCAGCAAAATAGTAATAAATATTAGTTTTATTACTCTCTTAAATTCAATATTATTTCTTCTCGGGAAGGTTCTAACCTTTACTTACTAATCTAACTACATCTCCCACATACGAATTCCAAATTAAGTGATTCCAGTGGCTAAACATCTGTGACACATAAATATATAATTCATATGTTAACCTTCTATTTTAATTCCTTATAGAATTTTCTCAGAAATTAAAACACCATAGCTATCCTAACATATTCTTCCCTGATTAACCATTTTCTGACCTTTGTTTACTAATCGGAACATATCTACCTCATATGAACTCTAAATGGAATGATTCCATTGGCTACAAATCCATGACACACATAGTTATAATTCTTATGTTAACCATTTATTTTAATTCCATATAGATAATTTCTAGAAATTAAAATACAGAAACTATCCTAACATATTCTTCCCTGATGAACCATTTTCTGACCTTTGACAACTAATCAGACCATATCTACCTCATATGGACTCCAAATTGAATGATTCCAGTGGCTAAAAATCCGTGACACATACATATTTAATTCTTATCTTAACAATTTATTTTAATTCCTTATAGATTGTTCCCAGAAATTAAAACACTGAAACTTAAAATTCTGCCAACCATAGCCATACCCATGCAGAACTATCTACACCAACCTAAGTATTCAAACATACATCACATGCAAGATCAATATGTAACATGATATACCAACATCCATGACCAATCATCAAAGTTCTAAGATTAAACTCTCATATAAATATTATAAGTTTCAAATTTTTTCTTCAAAAAGAAATATTGTTAAACTTACCTAAGAATCTCCCTAGCTTACTTAGTGAATTGGTTTTCTTGTTTCCTCTTGAAAGAAGTAGCAAGATTCCTTCCTTCCTTAGCTTTTCTAGCAGCTTAGGTAAGAGAAGAGGGTGAATTTTTAAACCTCAAGGATGAAGAAGAAAAATGGACTCAAGTGGAGTTTAAGGTAACTTACCTTGAGTACTTAGCCTTCTAAACTTCTCCTTCTTCTTCCTTCCTTTCTTCTCCTCTCTTTCTCTCCTTTCCTCACTCTACCTTGCTTCTATTTCTCTCTCTTCCTCACTTGGATGAAATTAAAATGTTGTAGGGGTGGGTTTTGCTTATATAGACCACCAAATAATACACCTTTCATGATCATAGGTCTACCTTATCACAATTAGGATACACTTTGTTGAATTTTTGGAAAACAAACAACTTATGTTCTTGTCTTCCTCTTCCTTAGTCAAGATATGCATAGGAAAAGGAGATTTGTATTTTAAAAATTATGATGATATGTTCTTAAGAAAAGAGACAAGGTCCCTTTGATTTAGGGATTCATTTCCATTTTCTTTTGTCTTAAACAAGTATGATAGGTTTGATTTTCTAAGTGGCAAAGTTCTAGCCCTTGAATCTCCATTATTTGGTTGATATTATTTGTGTGGGATATGAATGTTTTGTCCTAATGCCATGTATTATCATACCACTTGCTAAAATTATGAGTGTAGGATATAGATGTTTTTGTCCTAAAGCCTTGTATTATCATGCCACTTGCCAAAATGTAGAATCACACCACTTGCTAAATTTTTGTCTTAATGCCATGTAACCTAATCTTTATTATTATTACATTATTATATCATCGCCTAATTTATTTTATTTTATTTTATTTTTCCTCTTGGATTTGGGCTTATTCCTACCCATTATGGGCTTATTCCTACCCATTTTCTTTGCTTTGGATAAAATTCTACCTTTCTTGGAGGGTTTGGTCACATTTTCATAATTTTTGGGCTATTGGTCCAATTACTATATTCTAGTCCAAGTCTATATTTTATTTCTTGTTTAGGTTATCCAATGGACTTGCTAGAAACTTATGTGAAGTGGAAAAATTCTATATAAAGTGTCCATAGGTAAAAGCCTAATGTATGGGTAAAGATTTTAAACTTAGTAACTCTAGTTCTTGAATTAGGAAAAATTACCCTAATCCAATGTTCTTGAAATTTTAAGACCTTTACTTGTTTCTAAAAATTAACTTCCTTATCCAAGAATTTTGCATCTCTTTAGTATGTTCTTTCTAATTTTTTCCTATTAGGTTTTCCCTCTTTATTTGTTCTTTTAATGTTAGAAACATTTTCTATGCATATACATAAGTTGAAGAATTTCTAAGGATTATATTTCCTTAGATATCTAAAATATTGTCTAATAAAATTTATTTCCTTAATTATCAATAAAAGAAACAAAATTAGGGATGTTACATTTCTCTCCCCCTAAAAGAAATTTTGTCCTCAAAATTTCAGAAATTACCTAATAAGAACAATTGCAGATATTTCTTCCTCATGACTTCTTCCAGCTCCCAAGTTGCTTCTTCTGGAGTCAAACCTTCCCATAACACCTTAACAAGGGGAATGGTTTTATTTCTCAGTTGCTTTATGTCAGTGTCCAATATGGATGCAGGTACTAGCTGGTATGTCATGTTCTCCTTTTTTTGGATTGGTTCATCCTGTATTATATGTGATGAATCTGGAAGATACTTTCGCAACTGTGATACGTGAAAAACATTATGCAGGTTGGATAAATTAGGTGGGAGAGCAACTTGATATGCTGATGTCCCTACTTTCTTCAAAATTTGGTAGGGTCCCAAAAATCACGGACTTAGCTTTCTTGTTTTGAGAGACCTACCAACTCCAGTAGTCGGGGAAAGTTTCAGAAATACATGGTCTCCTTCTTCAAACTCTAGAGGTCTATGTCTCTTATCGTAGTAACTCTTTTGCCGACTCTGACCTGAAAGTATTTTGTCTCGTATCATCCTGATTTGTTCAGTGGTTTGTTGAACTAGATCAGGACCCAACAAGTTCTTTTCTCCTACCTCAAACCAACATAGTGGAGATCAGCACTTTCTACCGTATAAAGCTTCATAGGGGGCCATCTTAATACTAGAGTGATAACTATTATTATAAGAAAACTCTACTAAAGGTAGGTACTTATCCCATCCTTTACCTTGCTCTATCACACAGGCCCTCAACATATCATCTAAGGTTTGAATGGTGCGTTCTGTCTGCCCATCAGTCTGAGGATGGTAGGCAGTACTGAACCGCAATTGAGTACCAAAAGCTTCCTGCAACGCCTTCCAAAACCTCGATGTGAACCTCGAATCTCTATCAGAAATGATATTTAAGGGAATTCCATGCAGTCTAACTATTTCCAAGACGTACAATTGGGCTAATTTATCTAGTGAATAGTTAATTTTTATGGGAAAAAAGTGAGCAGATTTGGTTAATCTGTCAATTATTACCCAGATAGAGTCATGTCCCACTGAAGTCTTAGGTAATCCCACAACAAAGTCCATTGAGATACTATCCCATTTCCATTTAGGGATCTCAAGAGGTTATAGAAATCCCGCTGGCTTTTGATGCTCCACCTTCACCTTTTGACAAATGAGACATTTCGCCACAAACTCAGCAATGTCCTTTTTCATCCCTGGCCACTAATACATCCTTTTTAAATCCTGATACATTTTAGTGCATCCAGGATGGACTGTGTATTTACTTTGATGCGCTTCCTGCAGGATCTTAGTCCTCAACTCTCGTTCTTGAGGGACACAAATCCTTCCTTGATACATGATTGCTCCATCTTCCATGATAGAAAAATTACCTTAGTCTTTATGATCCTGTAAGTATTGGTCGTGAGCTTGAGCCTCTTTGATCTGGGCTCTAAGGTCACACCCTATACTTAAACCATTAATGACTAGATTCTTTGGAGTAAGAGTAGTGGCTAGCTTCAAATTTTGAAACTCCTCTAGCATCTGCATCTCATACACCATCATCTGACCCATGTGCAGAGATTTTCGACTCAAGGCATATGCTACAACATTCGCCTTTCCGGGATGATACTTTATCTCAAACTGGTAGTCATTGAGGAATTCTACCCATCTTCGTTGCCTCATATTTAACTCCTTCTGATCAAAGAGGTATTTAAGACTCTTATGATCACAATATACTTCAAAGGTTTCCCCGTACAAATAGTGTCGCCAAATCTTTAAGGCAAACACTACTGCCGGTAACTCAAGATCATAGGTTGGATATTTTCCTTCGTGGGGTCTCAGTTGCCAGAGGCGTAAGCAACTACTCTCTTATCTTGCATCAGCACACATCCTAGCCCTTTCTTTGAAGCGTCATTATACACTTCAAAATATCCTGCGGGGTCTGGAATAATTAAAACAGGAGGAGTGGTCAGTCTTGTCTTCAGCACCTAAAAACTAGCTTCACATTGATCAGTCAATTTGAAAGGACTTCCCTTCCTGGTCAATTTAGTCAATGGCAAGGCTATACGAGAGAAGTTTTGTATAAATCTCTTGTAGTATCTTGCCAAACCCAGGAAACTTCTGATTTCCGTAACCATCTTTGGTCTCTCCCACTTAATCACTGCTTCCGTCTTGCTAGGATCTACGGCTACCCCTCTATTAGATATGACATGTCCGAGAAACTTCAACTCTGACAGCCAAAATTCACACTTCTCCAATTTGGCATATAACTTTTTCTCTTTCAGCACTTGCAGCACGATTCGGAGATGTTGTTCATGTTCTTTCTCACTCTTAAAATATATCAAGATGTCATCAATGAACACTACAACAAATTGATCTAGGTAGGGTCGAAAAATGTGATTCATGTAATCCATGAAAATTGCAGGTGCATTCGTCAACCCGAAGGGCATTACGAGAAACTCATAGTGCCCATACCTAGTCCTGAAGGCAGTTTTTGGTACGTCCTCCTCCTTGATCATAATATGATGATATCCTGACCTCAAGTCAATTTTAGAAAAGATGGAGGCCCCCTTCAATTGATCCAATAAGTCATCTATCCTAGGGAGAGGGTACTTGTTTTTATAGTCACCTTATTCAGCTGTCAGTAATCTATGCATAGTCTCAAGCTCTCGTCTTTCTTCTTAACAAATAATAAAGGAGCTCCCTAAGGTGATACACTCGGTCTAATGAATTGCTTGTCTAATAACTCCTCCAACTGTTTCTTGAGTTCTTGTAGTTCCTTCGAGGCCATTCGATATGGTGCAATAGAGATAGGCCCTGTCCCAGGTAGGAGATCAATAGAGAACTCTATCGCTCTCTTGGGAGGTAAGCCTGGAATATCTGATGGAAATACTTCAGAAAACTCGTTGGCTATTGGGATTTCATTAAGCTTCGATTCGACTTCTAGGTTTGATAAATACAAGAGAATGTATCCAAGTACTCCATTCTTCAACTCCCTATTAACTTGATTGGCATTTAGCATCAATAACTGGACCTCCGCTTTCGGAGTAGGAGGTAGAAATTCAACGGTCTTGTTACAACAATTCAACAAGACTTGATTCTAGACATCCAGTTTAACCCTAGAATGACCTCAATACCTCTTAAAAGTAAACAGACGAGGTCTACAGAAAAAGTTTTCTCCTGGATGGTGACTTGACAGTCTTTACATACAAAGGAAGTTAATACCCGTTCCCCTGTAGGGGTTACTATGGATAGCTCATAGGGAGTTTCAGAAATAGGAAACTGAAACTTCCTAATACATTCTTTCGATATAAATGAATGACTAGCACCAGAGTCAAATAACACCATAAGAGCAAATCCATAGATATAGCATGTACCTTGAATCATTTCAAAAGAATGAGCTGCCTCTTGGCCGCTCAGGGTGAAAACCCTTCCTTTCACCTGAGGCCTCAGTTCTGGCTGCTTCCCCACATTCTGTGGGCAATTCCTCGCAAAATGTCCCTTCTGTCCGCAATTAAAGAAGACATCTTGTCCTATGTAGCATGGCCGGTTACCATGCATGCGTCCGCACTTAGCGCACTTGATTGGGGCGAGGTCTTGTTGAAAAGGTCTAGGACCCGCAGTCAATGGCCTCTTACCAGCACCATATCCACTTCTTCTCACGTTCTTTCCAGGGTTGGAAAAATTTTTCTTCCTCTTCCATAGGTTTCGCCTTTGCTTCTCGTCCTCCACTGCCCTTAAACTCTTTTCTAGGAGTCTGCATTTATTTATCAGAGGTATAAACTCCCTGATCTCCATAGCTATAACAGCATTCTTTATCTCTGGGTTTAGTCCCGTTTCAAACTTAACCGACTTCCATGCTTCATCTAGGTTATATCGCAGATAAGAGGAGAACTTAAACAGCTCCTCAAACCTTGCGATATACTGGTCCACAGTCATGTTGCATTGCCTGAGTTGGAGAAATTCGATCTCTTTCTCTGCCCGTACAGAACTTGGAAAGTACTTTTCAAAAAAAATGTCCTTAAACACTTGCCAGGTGATCTGTCTTCCCTGATGAGCAAAAAGTTCTCTAGCTCCTCGCCACCAGTATTCTGCTTCATCCTTTAACATATATGCAGCAAAAATAACTTGCTGCTCCTCAGTACAGCCCATCACTTCAAAGATTTTCTCTAATTCCCTTATCCACCTTTCGGCTACCATTGGGTTATAGCCACCTTGGAAACAAGGCAGTCTAGTCCTAGGGAATTCGGATATGCCATTATCTTTTCCAGCCATCCGGTTGTTAACACCATTCTCACCATTTGGGTTATTAGCATTCTGGATATATTGTAAAATTTGGTTGGTGGTCATGACTTGGTCTCGAATTGCCGTGGCAAGGTTGTGCAGGGTTTCCTCTGCATTGGTTGCTAGATTCCTCCTTGGTGGTGCCATTTCCTACTATGGCAAAAACAAAGTTATGCTGCTATTGAGGTTATCAAGCCTAATAGTTAGTTCAAAAATATTTAATAGCAGTCATAACACCAACTCGGCATATAGATAGGAAACACTAGTAATTTCTTACCTATATGAATCATTGATCCCCTACACAGCACAACCACAACATACTCATGACACTATAAGATCGATTCAGATAACCATCCACCCACTAGCCATCTAGGATTGACCTCCTCTGATACCAATTATGTAACAACTCCATTTATGTAAATGTAACAATTTTTTTTATATATTTGTAAAATTCCATGAAGTTATTACTACTTTAATTTTAACCACTTAACTCGTAATAATAATCAATTTAACCAAGCATAATTGTTATTAACAGTGATACAATACTGAGCTTCCATACACACCATTATTTTACAAATTACACATCATTATTTTACAAACATTTGTACAAAGATACATATTAGCTCTAATCATCTATGTCGACTACTTCCGGGGACACTGGTGCGGGTGGCACGTCCACCGGAATCTCAGTCACATCTACGACAGATACATCTGAAATAACTGGAAGTTGCCCAAGGTAGGGCACCTCGATCCAACATACAGAAATAATAAGTGTCATAGAGAAAATCTACATATTTATTCTTCTAAACATGATATGGAAATATAGTGAGAATTAAATCCCAATAAGTTCAACAATAAATCATAATTTACCATCAATATAGTTCATCATGTCATGTTCAGCTGTATAAACTACAGAAAATATCTTTGGTCACATGAATGCATTATATCTATACACATAAGAATCATACAATAATGATATGTATGACAGGATTAACTATTTTCAGAATATCATATGATGGCCATTAACTTATTCTCATTTCAAGCTACCCCGGTCAGGGTGAATACCTTCTACTCTCCGGTACGGGTTTTTCTCGCTCCGTCCGACATGGCCCACTTTCTCTTTCTTTTCTCATTAACATGATCATAACCGTTGGTAGGGCGTCCCCTACTGGTGCACTACACGGATTGCCATGTGACCGTGCTCATTTCGTTTCTTTTCACAATGATAGCCAAAAATATGCTTTCAATAACAAGTATGTTCATCAAAATATAACTATTACCATAAATCATTGGTAATCATGCCATGAACATAACCATTTCAAATATCACTTTATAAAATATTTCTATGTCCGAATTTCACACTTAAGATGGTAAGAAGTTCATACAATGGCAATGGCTATGGCATATACTAGTCATTTATTATTTTCATTTATAAGATTCGTCTTTTTAAATATTAATTTTATTTCTTTATTTTTTTGATGCAGGTTTTCATCATATCTAACCTTCTCTTTATGCTTGGCCTTTAGTAATTTTCTTCTTATTTATATCATTTCCAACACATATTCTTACAAATTTATAGAGCATTGTTCTCCAATTTGATTTCTACTATTACCCTATAGTTAAAGAGGTTCATCTAGGGTAGAAAAATGTTGAAAATAGGCTTAACTAACTTCCAACACGGTCTGGCCATGTTCCAGGATAGGGTCATGCTTTAAAAATACTTCAAATATACTCAAAAACAGCCCCGAACACGGCTAGCCCGTGCTTGAAGCACCCAGAACACGGCCTGGTCGTGCTCTGTGACCTTTGCTCACTAATTAGAGCATAACGCCCTCATTTTAACTCCGATTGAGGTGATCTTGGTGTCTATGGAAAGCTAAGACAATTATCTAAAACTATTATGTTAATAATTTCAGCTAAATAGTAATAAATCTTAGTGTTATTACTCCATTAAATTCAATATTATTTCTTCTCGGGTAGGTTCTAACCTTTACATACTAATCTGACTATATCTCCCACATACGAATTCTAAATTAAGTGATTCCAGTGGCTAAACATCCGTGACACATAAATATATAATTCATATGTTAACTTTTTATTTTAAGGCCTTATAGAATTTTCCCAGAAATTAAAACACCATAGCTATCCTAACATATTCTTCCCTGATTAACCATTTTCTGACCTTTGTTTACAAATTGGAACATATCTACCTCATATGAACTCTAAATGGAATGATTCTAGTGGCTAAAATTTTTTGACACACATAGCTATAATTCTTATGTTAATCATTTATTTTAATTCCATATAGATAATTCTTAAAAAGTAAAATACAGAAACTATCCTAACATATTCTTCCCTGATGAACCATTTTCTGACATTTGACTACTAATCAGACCATATCTACCTCATATGGACTCCAAATTGAATGATTTCAGTTGCTACAAATCCGTGACACATATATCTTTAATTCTTATGTTAACTATTTATTTTAATTCCTTATATATTGTTCCCAGAAATTAAAACACCGAAACTTAAAATTCTGCCAACCATAGCCATACCCATGCAGAACTATCTACACCAACCTAAGTATTCAAACATACATCACATGCAAGATCAATATGTAACATGATATACCAACATCCATGACCAATCATCAAAGTTCTAAGATCAAAATCTCATATAAATATTATAAGTTTCAAAAGTTTTCTTCAAAAAGAAATATTGTTAAACTTACCTAAGAATCTCCCTAGCTTACTTAGTGAATTGGTTTTCTTGTTTCCTCTTGAAAGAAGTAGCAAGATTCCTTCCTTCCCTTAGCTTTTCTAGCAGCTTAGGTAAGAGAAGGAGGGTGAATTTTTGAACCTCAATGATGAAGAAGAAAAATGGACTCAAGTGGACTTTAAGGTAACTTACCTTGAGTACTTAGCCTTCTAAACTTCTCCTTCTTCTTCCTTCCTTTCTTCTCCTCTCTTTCTCTCCTTTCCTCACTCTACCTTGCTTCTATTTCTCTCTCTTCCTCACTTGGACGAAATTAAAATGTTGTAGGGGTGGGTTTTGCTTATATAGACCACCAAATAATACACCTTTCATAATCATGGGTCTACCTTATCACAATTAGGATACACTTTGTTGAATTTTTGGAAAACAAACAACTTATGTTCTTGTCTTCCTCTTCCTTAGTCAAGATATGCATAGGAAAAGGAGATTTGTATTTTGAAAATTATGATGATATGTTCTTAAGATAAGGGACAAGGTCCCTTTGATTTAGGGATTCATTTCCATTTTCTTTTGTCTTAAAAACAAGTATGATAGGTTTGCCTTTTTAGGTGACAAATTTCTAGCCCTTGAATCTCCATTATTTGGTTGATATTATTTGTGTGGGATATGAATGTTTTGTCCTAATGCCATGTATTATCATACCACTTGCTAAAATTATGAGTGTAGGATATAGATGTTTTTGTCCTAAAGCCTTGTATTATCATGCCACTTGCCAAAATGTAGAATCACACCACTTGCTAAATTTTTGTCTTAATGCCATATAACCTAATCTTTATTATTATTACATTATTATATCATCGCCTAATTTATTTTATTTTATTTTATTTTTTCTCTTGGATTTGGGCTTATTCCTACCCATTATGGGCTTATTCCTACCCATTTTCTTTACTTTGGATAAAATTCTACCTTTCTTAGAGGGCTTGGTCACATTTTCATAATTTTTGGGCTATTGGTCCAATTACTATATTCTAGTCCAAGTCTATGTTTTATTTCTTGTTTAGGTTATCCAATGGGCTTGCTAGAAACTTATGTGAAGTGGAAAAATTCTATATAAAGTGTCCATAGGTAAAAGCCCAATGTATGGGTAAAGATTTTAAACTTAGTAACTCTAGTTCTTGAATTAGGAAAAATTACCCTAATCCAATGTTTTTGAAATTTTAAGACCTTTACTTGTTTCTAAAAATTTATCTTCCTTATCCAAGAATTTTGCATCTCTTTAGTATGTTCTTTCTAATTTTTTCCTATTAGGTTTTCCCTCTTTATTTGTTCTTTTAATGTTAGAAACATTTTCTATGCATATACATAAGTTGAAGAATTTCTAAGGATTATATTTCCTTAGATATCTAAAATATTGTCTAATAAACTTTATTTCCTTAATTATCAATAAAAGAAACGAAATTAGGGATGTTACACTCTTCACATATAATAGCTACACACCTATGAAGGATGAAAAATGTGCAAAAATCAGTAAAGGAAAATTATGCAGAAAAATAAAAAGAAAGTGTTCTAGTCTAGCTATTTCGCAAAATATCTAATATTGACTATTGCTCCCCGGCAACGGCGCCAAAAACTTGTTGTGTCTGTTTTACTAATTACCGCAAGCGCACGGCGTAGCTGTAGCTAGTCTGGCGAGTACAAGTCGTATCCCATAGAGATCAATGCCAATTACTAGAATTATGCAAAACGAGCTATCTAGATCGATGTAAAGCGATAGAGGATTTGTCACAGTTAAACATATGCAAATAACCAATTGAACAAAGCCTAGGGTTACTGTTCACCACACTTATTATATTCAACATCCAAATTATACCTCTAATTGCAATTATCTAGGTTATTGGGGATGGTTTAGCCTTAATTAACTAGCAACCTCTTTCAAGCGTTACTAATCGTACCTAGGTTAATCCAATTGCCTACTTTCGTGGTTCTTAGTTCAACCTAGATCCATTAAGTTCTATGCCAACCATGGAATACAATTAATTGGTTTTCTCGTGCTCACTAATTGATTCAATCCTAGGTAACCTTAAACTACTTTCGTGATTAAGATATCCCTAATTAACTATTAGGTTCTGGTATTAATCTTCACCTTTTAGTCCATCAATTAACATCCTAAGACGCGATAAATATTGGCCAAACATTCATCAACTCATATAACCAATGCTTAATAGCTAATCCTAATTAACCATGATAACACAATTAGGGTTCCAATGATTCAATATGCACAGTGTATCATCATACCATAAGTGGGTTTACCAAAACCCTAGATCAAAACTACTCACACATCATAAGTTCAGAAACCAAATTCATAATCATAAAATAAACCATGATAGTTCGATACAATTCAAGAGAATGAATGGAAATAGAAATAGAAGTAAAGATGGAAAGATAAAACCTGGGTTGCTAAATGTAGAGATGAAATACAATGCTGAATCAATGTGAAATCTAACCTAGAACATGAATTGAACAATTAATCTTACTCTAAACCTAATCTAACGGTGTTTCCTAACCCTAAAACTGAGTAGAGAAGGTCTAAAATGCGTTCTCTCTTCTTTGGCTGCGTAACCCCTTCAATATATAACACTTTGGGCAGCCAAAACCCTAAAAAATACGGTGTTCACAAACCCGCAGCACGGCCGTGTCCCAGGACACGGCCTGGCCATGCTTCGGGCGGGTTTCTGGGATTTTTTGCAGCTTCTTGCACAGAGCACGGCCTGGCCGTGTTGCATGCCACCAAGCACGGCCTAGCCGTGCTTCATGCTGCCATGCTTAGAATTTGCTGATTTTTGGTGGGCTTGCTCTTTGCTTCCTCCTCAACATATTCCATATCCATTTGGCACTTCTCATGAGTTTCTTCCCTTGATTCTTGGCCTCTTTTGCTCACCTGCAAGCATAAAAACAACCAAAGCAGTATCCAAAGCAAATCATAACCAAAAGCAGGAGAATAACCACAAGTTTACTATGAATTAGGGGATAAAATATAGCCATTAAGTACTCAAAATACCCCTTTATCAATGGCTGAGTAAAGAGCATTATCATATTGACTCCTGAGACACATTCTAATAAATATATGCACAAATTTGATCTTGATTTATGACCATATTTTCAAAAGAACTAAAACATAAAGATTCAAGGCAAAACACCCAATGTTGAAAATATGTTTGCTGTTTATAGTTTAGGCCAACCTTACTACAGTATTTGGGTCGTATTTCAGAAAATTCATATCCAATATGTATGGAATTTGGTAAGTGGATAGCTGACATAATTTGGTATAACTTTCATGTTTAAGTGGTCAAAAAATTCGAACATTAAAAGGGCCAAAAGTAGAGTAGAAGGAAATTTGTCTCCTGCTACAGTTCAGCCCAACTTTGCTATAGTATTTTCACCATAAGTCACAAATTACATATCCAATTTGTCCATGTCTTGACGGAAAGATAATGAAATTTTATACAATTTTTATATTAATGGAGTTAGAAAATTCTGTGGATTTCAAGAAGATATTCAAGGTTCAATTTTGGTGCACATGATGGAATCTAAATTGTCAACTTTGTACAACTTCTTACCTACCAATGTTGACAATTACCACACCTACCACACCTAATTGTATCTATAAATAGAGGGCTTGAGGAGTGAGTTAGAGGGCTAGAGAGAGAGCTTGGGAAAGCTTTGTTTTGAGCTATTGTAATGTTCTTCTTTCTATAGATATTTTGTTATCCTTACTTTCATTTATAATATCATCATGCTAAGATGAAAGGGTAAAACTATTGGTAGAGAAATAATGATTTATTTAACTCTTGTGTAAGAATTTAATGTTTATATTTAATGTTGTATTTACCTCCTCATTTTCTTATGTTATGTTTCAATGGCTAACTGTGCCACCTACTTCTTTTTCTTGTGGTTTAATGGATGACTTTGCCGCCTATTTCTTATTGTTATTGTTCATGGTTGACTTTGCCACCTACTTCTTATTTTTATTTTTTAATGGTTGGCTTTGCCACCTATTTTATTTTGTTATGTTAATTAACTTTCTACCTTTCTCATTTTTTGCATATTTTAATCTTGTAAAATGTGAATTTTGATATATTGTAGACAATACAACAATTGGCACAATATATGCTTGACTCTATTTACAAGTCACCTTTCTTACTTTTATATTTTTCTTTAAATTTTTGAAATGTGAATTTTGATATATTGTAGACAATATGATAATTGACACAATCTATGCTTAACTCTATTTACAAGTTATCTCTCCTATTTTTGCATTCTTCTTTAAACTTGTGAAATGTGAATTTTGATATATTGTAGACAACCTTTGGCACATTAAATGCTTGAATCAATCTTGATTTATTGTAGACAATATAATGATTTGTACAATTTATACTTGAATCCATTTACAAGTTATCTTTTACATCTTTTTATTTTTAATCTTATGAAGTGTGAACCTTGATATATTATAGACAACATGACAATTGATACAACATATACTTGAAACCATTTTACAAGAATGTTTTAGATATTAGTAATACAATAAAAAGGAGGTAAATATAATTCATGTATAAACAAAAGGTGAGTTTAAATTAACATATCTTCCGATTTGAAACTTATTCATGTAAGGATTCTAATTGAGTAATAAAATAGTTAAATTTATTTTTATTTGATATACTAAGAGTGGATCCCCTAATTTTAACATGTTTATTTAATTTCAGTACATTATTTTCTTGCATATTTAATTTAATATTCTTATCACAAACAAAAAATCTGGAACTATGTTAGAATTATTTATTTTGGATCTAAATTAGTTTTCTCTCAATTGGCAATCCTCGTGGGATCGACCTCGTACACCACTAAATCTATACTTCAATAAATTCATGCGCTTACGAGTTTTAATTAAAACAACATATACTATATGATCATTAAACAAATATTATTATGCATCAAAATATTTTACATGAAAACATTATGAGGATCCTATATCAAAACTTTCATATCAGAGTTCAAACCCTTCCATACTTTGGTAGTGTAGAATTTGTCTAAACTCAGTATCCCAGCTAAGATTTTCCCTACCACCATTCAAGAGAACACGCGAAAAAACTCTAATATGGGCATTTCCCAAGCATAGAGTAAGGGAGGGTAAATCACATGTTATATAGTCGGCATCTCACCTAGATAGGAGGCATCTCACTCTCCTTCACATATCATATCCTATGTGTTGGCCGTCACACGAGGCTAGCACTACCCCTGCTGATGTGAGCACGGCTAGCGAATGGAAATGGAATGCAGACCTGTTGGAAGTCCAAAGTGGACCTATCAAAAGAGCTCGGGCTAAAAGATTCAAAGAAGAATTTAATGGTCTAATTTTAGAAGCCCAACAAGGAGATACCTGCATCAATTCAAAAAAGAAGAGCGCAAAACTAGTCCATACCATTAAAGCCCACTTAAATATGGGTCAAGACAAGCCAATCTGAATATGGGCTTAAAGTGCAAGAAGATTGAAGGCTAAAAACTGAATATAGGCCCAAAATAATGGATTTATTTAATGGCCCAATTTAAACTACGTTTTTATTTATTTATTTACTTTTAGTATTTTATTTATTTAACTAGGAAAGTTTCCTATTTGATAGTTTCTAGAAAAGTTTCTTATTTGTATTTTTCCTTGCCCTATAGGAGTTTCCTATTTGATAGTTTCTAGAACAGATTCCTATTTCTATTTTTCCTTGTCCTATAGGAGTTTCCTATATAGTTTTCCTTCTAAATTTAGGTAATTGGCCTATAAATAGGTATGTATGCTCATGAACAATTCAGATTATCATTTATATTATTGAGAGTGTTTTCTCTTTGGTTCTTTAAAGAACTTTTCTGAACTTATCAAGATTTATCTTGTGGCGTTCAAGCAAGACTTATCACTCACAATCTTCTTCCTCTTTCTTGAGTGTGGCGTCTGCGATATTTCTTATACCTTTAGTTCTTATCTCTTTATAGATAACGGGTCAAGGTCATTTTATTTTTAATTTATTTTTGTTATAAATCTGATTAGAATACGATCCTTCTAAGCGGATCCCATATTGATTCCGGGTCTCACTACTCTTGGTGAGGTTCATATCAGGGGTTCACATCATTTGGTATCAGAGGCAGGTTCTAAATCAAGTTTGATCTATCCTATTTGTTTTCTTATTCTTATTCCATCTTGAATTTTTTTTTCTGTGTTCTTCATTCTTCTTATCTTCTAATTTTCATTTTATTTCTAGTGTTCTTAGTTCAAGTGCATATTCTGAAAAAAAAAAAAAAAAAAAAAAAAAATAGAACCAATTGTTATTGAAATTCAAGTTCCACCTAGATTTTGCATTCTGATCTTAAAAAAAAAACAAAGTGATCTAGTAATTCTAATTGCATCAATTTATTTTCTCTTGTTCTGATATTTGGTTTTCTTATTTTGGTTATTTTGCTATCTCAATTGTTTTCTTTTCTCCAGTCACTGATTTCTTTCTATTCTAGTTGCTTCGTGGTGTGATTTTTCTTATTCAACTTCTTATCTTGTCTTTATTTTTTTTTAAAGTTCTATTGCTTTGTTTCCTTTTCTTCTTAAAATTTTGTTTGTTTTTCTTCCTTTGCTTCTTAAAATTCTGTTTGTTTTTTTTCTTCCTTTGCTCTTTGTACTCTATTAGTTGAGTTTGGATTGTTGCAAGAAAATTTTTGTGTGAATTTGTTTGAGTTCAATAAAGAACTGAAAGAGGGGACTAAGAGAGGAAAAAGGCAAGAGAGTGTGAGCTTATAAGAGGGTAAAAGCCAAAATTTGAGTAAACACGAGTGTGAGTGCCATTAATCTTGAGAGAAACATGAGAGCTAGTGTTGTGAGAATTTGTTTTACACTAACATTGTTTTGCAGAAAAATCATGTAACACAAGGACAAAAATATTTTTTGAAGGCATGTAGAGAATGGTGGATTCAAAGTTGATGATGGAAACTTTAGTGAGTGAGATGAGGCGAGTTTTGAAAGAGGAGATAGAACAAGTTCATCAACATTTAGATCGGGTAGAGAATTCACAAAATACTCCCAATATGCATAGGAGAGAGATAGTTCAACCGAGAAAAGTGAGTTTTGAAGGTAGAGAGTATAGAGATTATTTTGATGAAGTTGACAGCGATTTGAGTAGAAAATATGATGGGAGGATTAGAGAAGTTACGAATTGGGAAAATAATAACTTGAGTAGTTTTAAGATGAAGGTTCCGTCGTTTCAAGGTAAAAATGACTCTGAAGCTTATCTAAATTGGGAGAGAAAGATAGAGTTGTTGTTTGGTTGTCACAACTATTCTGAGTTGAAAATGGTAAAGTTGGCTATCATGGGATTTACTGACTATGCTATTATTTGGTGGGATCAATTGATTTTAAGCAGGAGACGAAATGGAGAAAGACCCATTGAGACGTGGGAGGAGATGAAAGCAGTTATGAGAAAGCGATTCATTCCAAGTCACTACCATAGAGACTTAATTAAGAAGTTGCAATGCTCCACTCAAAAGTCCAAAAGTGTTAAAGACTACTATGTTGATCATGTGGGGTTACAAAAGAAAGAGAGTGAAGAAAAGAAAATGAATGAAAGAATTAAGAGAGAAAAAGAGAGAGATGTTGAGAAAATTATGAGAGAAAAAGAGATAGAGGACAAAAAAAGTATGATAGAAAAAAAAAGAGAGGCCGAGAAAATTATGAAAGAAAAATAGATAGAGGCCGAGAAAGTTAAGAGAGAAAATGAAAGAGAGGCTGAGAAAATTGATGGAGAAATTACAAGAACCAATTGAGATCATCATTTATAATATTGAGAGGGTTTTCTCTTTGGTTCTTTAAAGAACTTTTTCTAAACTTATCAAGATTTATCTTGTGGCGTTCAAGCAAGACTTATCACTCACAATCTTCTTCCTCTTTCTTGAGTGTGGCGTCTGCAATATTTCTTATACCTTTGGTTCTTATCTCTTTATAGATAATGGGTCAAGGTCCTTTTCTTTAATTTATTTTTGTTATAAATC
Organism: Gleditsia sinensis; assembly: GCA_037074535.1. Lineage (NCBI taxonomy): Eukaryota > Viridiplantae > Streptophyta > Magnoliopsida > Fabales > Fabaceae > Gleditsia > Gleditsia sinensis. The sequence goes on from CM073464.1 coordinate 63,489,405, forward strand.
TGATTAGAACACGATCCTTGAACTTGGATCCCATATTGATTCCGGGTCTCACTATTCTTGGTGAGGTTCATATCAGGGGTTCACATCACCTGCTAGCTGAGATGTCAAGGTGCACTAGAACTAACATCACCTATTGTTAGCAAACAATGTTTCCAATAAGATTCCTCCACATAAATCATATTTTCACATATTTCATATCGTTTAAAATAGATGTTTCAGTATAATACAGAATTTTCAGTCTCAATAAAATTCATTTGTCAGAAATTTTTCAATCAAGGTTATCACATATACATGTCCTTTTTCAAGGCAATCTTATAGCTTTACATATCAATGCCATGTGCATAATATATTTCTTTTACCATATGATGAGAATACATTTAGAATCACATATTCAATGATTTCAAAAATCTATTTTCAAAACCATACTCTTCTTGAACTATATGCCAAATAGTAAATAAATCAGGTAATTTAATCCATTTCAAAGACATATAAAAGTATAAATAACTTGTAAACAGAATCAATTATAAATTTAAAGTTCAAGAAGAGTATAGGGTAAGTTATAGAAAGAATTATCTACTCACAAGGTAAGAGTTCCAGGTTAGACAACCCCAAAATATACTTTTTCAATTTAAATTTGATCAAATAAACCTAAAAAACGAGTCCAAGGGGTTCAAAAACCTAGAAAATGACTCCAGAATTGCAAAATTTGACATCTGAGAGTTTGATCAACACTGATCAACTAATGGGATACTATTTACGGTCGAAAATACTATTTACTGTTCACTATTCATACCAGCCAAATTTACTATTCACGACGCACAAAAAGTTGTCAGATTGCTGAAAAATTTTATATCTTAAGATTTATCTATCTCTTAAATCTATCTACGGTATCAGATTTTCAATTTGAGATCTCTAAATAGAAGTTTCATAATTTACCTTTTTCTAAGATTTTTTATTTCCAATCTGCGGTGATTCTGTGGCTGATTTGAAAAATTATTCGACAATATCGTAATACTCTTCATTTTGAATCCAATAATACCTTTATTTTTTAGATCAGATGTTCGAAAGTACTCTAAATCAAGAGAGAGAAAATGAGGAGAGAAAATTTTATTATTTACTATTCATTCGTCTTGTTTACGAAAAATTTTCTTTCTTTTTCTGTTTTGTTTTTTAATATTGATAGAGGGACCATTCTGCAAATATTCAATTTTTGAAGAAAGTTCTTGTAAATTTTATTATTTATATTTTAACCCCTAAACTTTTAAAAAATTATAATTTAACCCCCAAAATATTAATAAATTTTTATTTTCATCTTTAAAATTTTTTAATTACATTCCTATTCTCTTGTTTTTTTAATAATTTATACATGAATAAAAATTACTAAATTTTAATATTGTTATAGCCTATAGCCATGGAGGACAAAAAGATCAAAAAGTTTCATTCACAAGAAATTACAGCGATAAAGATGATTTAGTGAAACCACTTAAGTGAAGAAGCCACGTAAGAGATAAAAAGTGAGATGCATACCAAGTAGTCTCGTCCATTCAAACAATAAAATTAGTACATTGTTTAAAATTCAATCACTAAATTTTTTAAAAAGAATATAATAATGTTAAATTTTAATATTAAATTAAGATAATTAAAATTAAATAGTAAAGATAATTAACTTAAACTAAACAAATTTTATGTACATTAGGAGTATTATGAACTAAAAAAAATTTCTCAAAGAATATCTATAAAATTTAAAATTATAAAATTAATTAATGAAAGTCAAAATTACAAATTTATTCAAATCAATATCGAAATTATAATTTTTCCCTTGTTCTATATATATTCTCTATCTCTCTTCCTCTCTCTCTCTAAATTGCATTTCCCCTTTCTAAAATTATGCTAGGGTTTTGATTCTCCATCATCCAAAGCTCGAATCGAGAATAAGAATTGGTAATCTTTCTCTGATCGTCCCAAAACTCCCATTTACCAGAAGGATTTTGTTGGAACAACTAGATCAGACCATAGATCAAAACCAATGACCAGAAGTTATCAAAAGGAGGGATTTCTCGATCGAGCACTTTCAAAACTCCATTTTCTACAACGCTGGTACCGTTGGAACCAGAGTAAGACCATCTATCATACTCGGCAGTCACCACCGCCCAAAACCACCAAAAAATTGTTGGATTGCAACGGAGAAACAAAGTCAAAATGATGAAGCTCAAAACACCGATTTAGAGTGCTCAAGTCAAGAAATGAATATCACGGCTAGATTTAGGAGTTGCCGAAATGGTCGGGGTCAAAATTTCAGTGAATAGTGCTTCCTACACGCCTCACACACCCATGCGCTTTTACCTCCTCAGTGAGTGAGTCCCGCGAGGACGTGTAATTAGGGTTGTGCTCGAATGTCCACTCTCAAGCATTTATCAATTCGACTTTTTTTCTTTTTAATAATGAAAGTCCTTTACGCGTTAGGAGTGGGCAAATAGCTCATCCTGCGCGAGAAGAGTGTCATAGAGGAGCTGATTCCAGGAGTCTGGAATTCCAGGAAGGCACCAGTGGCTGCGGTCTTGGACCATCCTTGGGCTAGGTCTATGCCCTTTGTTGTAGGTCGTAGTACCCAATTCCCTGTATAAAGAGGGATGCCCATCTTTTCTGAAGTCGGTCATTTTGGTAATGTTGAAGTAAAACACAGGCCTTTTCATCTCTGCTATCACTCTTTCAACTATGCTCATCGTCCATGGATATGCTCCAAGATAGCTCTCATTTCTTATAGGCTCCCTCTCCCCGTCACATTTCCCTCCTGAGTTCCATTGTCCCGGGCTGCATGTTCCAAACCCATACAATTAGCCAACTAGTTACAACTTCCATGCACCTTAGGAACAAAGGTGTTTGTACACTAAGTGAGCAAGCAAGTAGGCATAGTTAACCCAATGTGGTGGGCTTGGGATTTAGAATTCCTAAAAAAAATTGTAAAGTAATATAGAGAAATGAAGTGAGATTTATATATAAATCAGTAACTTTTACTAATTTATTAAATATTAATTTTATTAAATTATATATTTTTCTCTTTAAAATTGATTATGCAAATTAAAGTTCTTTAAAAATAACAGAAGATTCAAATTCAATTTAGTGAATCTAGGCCTGGGATCTACACTTAGACTAATAAGCTTAAATTCAAACTCTAATAATTTACAGTTTTAAGACTCAACGAACTTGGCTAAAACTCAGAGTTAGCTCTGAGCAATTCAACATGTTCTATTAATTTATTAATTCTCTAAACAATATATTATATAAATCATTTGTATTATTATTGTTTATATTTTTCTGTAATGTCTCTTTTCTTAATAAATTTATTTATTTTAAATTTAAAATGAAAAAAATGTTATTATTAGTATAAAATGCCATTACTTATTAATGTAATACTATAGTGAGTATAAATTAACCCCAAAAAAAAATGAATATAAATGAATTCTTTTTTTAAATTTCCAAGATAAAAAAAATGCTATTTATTTAAAAATATTTTTAAATTCACTTCAAATTCTTTTCTCAAATTTGAGAAAAATTATTTTTATATATAAATAAATATGCATCTAGCTTTCTATGAGTTTGAGTCATTATTTACCTTTAACAAGGAGCTTAAATCAAGTTAGATTTAGATGCAAACATAAATTCAATACTTAAAAATCTATTAGGCTATGATCGGGCCACCAAAATCAATATTTAGGATTTTTTTTATATTTTATTTGTCCAATCTACCTGTAGTGAGAAGCTGAAAATCCAGTAAAGAAAACCCTTGTATGCTTGCTATTGACTTTGGAATCAACCCATTTAGCCCATGTCTTCAGTGCTTTCCTTAGTGCTTCTACCACTTCTAGGTGTCGTTTGATTGGTGGCAAAGAAAGGAATAGAAAAGAATGGAAAAGAGAATTGGGAATGGAATGGAATAGAATAAAATGTTATAAAAAAAATTACGTTTGGTACGCAATGTAATGAAATGGAATAGAAAGCTGACAAAAAGACAAAAATACCTTTGAAATATAAAAATAATAAAATAAACAAACAAAAATAAATTTTTTAAAAAAATTATTATTTAAAAAATATTTTTATTTTATAAAGTTAAAAAAGTTATTTATTTTTTGATTTACGAAAATATTTTAAATTTTAAATTTTTATTTTTATTTATAATTTAAATATTATTTATTTTATTTTATTTATCAATAAATAATTTATATTATTTATTTTAAAATAATATAAATTAAAAATAAAATAAATAAAATTAAACAAATGCATAACTCAAATTTCACGTAGTTCATATAGATTATCTATATCAGGGGACTTGTAGAAATGATATTATGTGTGCAAGGAAAAATGCGAGGAGGGACTTGTTGCGCATGGGAGAGATAAAACAAAGAAATAAGGCCAAGGGTATTTCAGTCTTTCACAGCTTATTCCATTCCCTTCTACCGTTTTCATCATTTTTCAAAGGTAGTACACTTTCTCTCAAATAAAGCAATCTGTATTCCAAGGCATATATATTCTGTCAACCAAACGTTTAAATCGATGGAATGGGAATCTATATTCCCATTCCATCGGTTTAAATCTGGGTACCAAACGGAACGCTAGTCTGTCGTAGACATGGGTTCCTTATTGAAAGTAATTTGTGCTGCAAGAACGAAACTATGATACTGGTGAGTCTCAGTTTATGGTACTTTCTATTAATTAGCTAGTAAATTGTACTACTTCTAGGAGAATTCTTACCCATTGCTGGTCTTATGGTGATTCCACCAGTGGCCTACGTTGAATATGATAATATCAGCATCATGGTACTGGGACTTGGACGCTTGCATCATGTCAAGCCTGAGAGTTTCTTTACGAGGAAGCCCAGCACTATGTGAAGAATATTTCCATTCTTGAACCAGAAATGGGGATTTAATGAAGTCTATAGAGCATCCATACTCTTGCCATGACAGTAAAAACACATCAAAATATCTAGCATATGACACTTGTTTGCAACTTTTATTTACCACAAAAAGTTGAAACAAAATTGCGTTATATTTAATATGAATTTTAGATGTATATCCTAAATTTTGGCTTATTTGACCAATAAAATTGGGTTAGATTAGAATCAACTGACTGATGCAAAACTTTTGAATATCCAATTTATTGAACACAACCCATAAACAAATAGACTCTAAAAAACATGCTAATGACCTACCTCGAAAACCTAGAGCCAATCAAAGCATGACACAACAATGCAACCTAATGATCGATCAAATTACCAAAACACCCGCCACATTCTTAAATATGGCCATATTCACCACTAGTTGACTCTTTTCGCATACTGTCAACCTTGTTACACCCTATACAGAGCATCGGAATACTCGCAGGAACACCCCAACAGAGCATTCCATTCTAGCAAGGACTTGGGTGCCAGGAGAGGGGAAGACATATAAGTAAGACGGCTTCTCTTTATAAGTATATTTTATGAAGAAACCAAAATGAAAACAGAAATCAGATAGTACTTAATATAAAAACTTACTCTTAATCTGAAAGAGTGAAAACCTTGAGTTCTGAACTCAGGCCTCGCTGAAAATTCATAAATTTTGCTCTTAGCCTTCAAAGACTCTCAATCCACACTGATGTGGGGGTAAATAAACTCTCAATCTAGACACCAAACCTTGACACGACTCAAATAAGAAGACAACAATGGAGGTTAGATCTAAAAATAGAAGAAAACATAAACAAAAGGGATAGAAAGCAGAACCAATTCAAACAATGGAACAACCATTTTTCTATGAATCAAGAACTGAACCAAATGATGAAGAAGCCCAACCAGTTACAACCTTACACAATGGCCATGGTAGCCAAGCACAAGGAGGAGGTTTGAGAACACCAATCTCTAGGGAATTTGACACACTCAAGAACAACTAAGCAAGATCAATCAATAATGCACTCTTCTCTCAAAAGCTCTCTTTTGATAGAAGGGAAAATCAGTTTCTGAATTCACAAAATGTCTAATCTCCTCAAAAACATGCTAAGGAGGGCTTTTTATAGTCTTAGAGCCGGCCCCCCCTTTTCTAATAAAAGAAATACTTAAATTTAAATAAGAAAATTGTCTTAAAACACACAAGACTAATATCAATTCTTCCAATCACTTCATGGGGTCTTCTTTTCACTCCTAGGGTCTTCATGAGCTGCAATGGTCACCATAGACTTGATGGACAAATCCTTGATAGATGGCTCGGAGAAGGATACTAACATGGAAGGCTCCTTGGACAAGAAGAAGGTCACCACCTTGTCCAATTCTTGTTGGATCTCCTTAGCCCCTGCCCTAGTGATAGGACCTTCAAATGCAGGAACTTGAGGTGTAGGTGATCCGTCATCATCCTCTCCTTCTTGAAAAGGATTCGACCTCGAATCATCCAGCTCCTCATCATGTCCCTCATAAAGTGTAAGGTCTCCAACATTGAAGGTTGCACTCACGCCATACTCCCCGGGCAACTCCAACTCTTTTCAGAACCTTGAATGGACCATCTCCTCTTGGTGAAAGCTTGGACTTGTGTTTGTCAGGGAAACGCTCCTTCCGCAAATAAACCCAAATAAGATCCCCCGGTTTGAAGATCACTCTCCTTCTTCCTTGGTTTGCCTTGGCTGCATTGTACTATCCCTTTTGTTGCAGCTTTGCCCTAGTCCTTTCATGCAGCTCCCTAATGAACTCCACCTGTTTTCCTACATTAAAATCTGCTCGCTCCTTCATAGGCAACAACGTAAGATCAAGTGGAGTTAAGGTATTCAAACCATAAACACACTCAAAAGGACTTAGAGAAGTAAAAGAATGAACAACCCTATTATATGCAAATTCTACATGAGGTAATGCATCTTCCCAAGCCTTTAGATTCTTTTTAATGATAGCCCTTAAGATGGTCGTGAGAGTCCTATTGGTCACTTCAGTTTGACCATCAGTTTGTGGATGACTAGAAGTAGAAAATAACAATCTAGTTCTTAGTTTTCCCCAAAGAGTTTTCCAAAAATAACTAAGGAACTTCACATCACTATCACTCACAATAGTTCTAGGCACTCCATGTAACCTAACTATTTCCCTAATAAACAAGTTAGCTACATTAGAAGCATCATCAGTCTTATGGCAAGCAATAAAATGGGTCATCTTAGAGAACCTATCAACAACCACAAATATAGAATCTCTCCCCTTCTTAGTCCTAGGCAACCTTACAATGAAATCCATATTAATATCTTCCGAAGGGGCTGCAGGAATAGGTAAAGGAGTATACAAACCATATGGCTTAACTCTAGAATTGGCTTTTAAGCACTCTAAACATCTCTTCACTAAGTGTTCTATGTCCCTAAGCATGTGTGGCCAAAAGAAGTGTGTATGCAGCATATGATATGTCTTATCCCTACCAAAGTGTCCCATTAAGCCTCCGTTATGGGCTTCCTCTACGAGTAACATCCTCAAGGAATACCTAAGAATGCACACCTTATCAATTTAAACAAAAATTCCTCAAACAAGTAAAAATTATCTAAAGAACCTTTCTGCACACAATGCTTATAAGTAGCACCAAAATCAATGTCATCCTCATATAACTTTTTAATGTAAGTGAATCCTAACACCTTAGAGTCTAATGTGGTCAACAAAACATGTCTCCTAAAAAGGGCATCAGCAACAACATTATCTTTTCCCTTTTTATACTTAATGATATATGGAAATGTTTTAATGAATTCCATCCATCTACCTGCCTCCTATCAAGTTTATCTTGACTCCTAAAATGCTTTAAGGACTCATGATCAGTATGCAAAATAAACTCTCTAGGCCATAAGTAATGTTGCCAAGTCTTAAGCACTCTATATAAAGCATACAACTCTTTGTCATAAGTAGAGTAGCTAAGACATGCACCTTTCAATTTTTTAGAGAAGAAGGCAATATGCTTACCTTCTTGCATGAGTACACCTCCAATGCCAATTTCAGAAGCGTCACACTCTACTTCAAATGGCCGAGTGAAATTTGGGAGCACTAGGAGTGACGCCTTGGTGAGCCTCCACTTCAGATTGTTGAGGCCCTCTCTTGTGACTCTCCCCACACGAATGGAGTATGCTTCTTGGTGATCTCAGTCAAGGGTGCAGCAATGGTGCTAAAATCTTTGACAAAGCGCCTATAGAAGCTTACTAGTCCATGGAAGTTCCTCACTTGTCCAATTGAAGTTAAAGTTGGCCAATCTTGAATGGCTCTTCTCTTCTCTTCATCCACTTGCAGCCCTTGTGTACTCACTACAAAACCAAGAAATGTGACTTTATTAGTGCAAAAATCACACTTTTCAAATTGACATACAAGTGCTCTACTCTAAGGGTAGAAAGAACTTTCCTTAAGTGTCCTCCATGCTCCTTTAGGGACCTGCTATAGATAAGTATATCGTCAAAGTATACTATAACAAATTTCCCTATAAAGTTCCTCAAAACATAGTTCATCAATCTCATAAAAGTAGAAGGAGCATTTGTTAAACCAAATGGCATTACAAGCCATTCATAGAGACCAAACTTGGTCTTGAATGCAGTCTTCCATTCGTCTCCTTCTTTCATCTTAATCTGATGATATCCACTCCTTATATCAATCTTTGTGAAGGTGGTGGCACCATAGAGCTCGTCCAACATGTCGACCAGCCTTGGAATTGGATGGTGGTACTTGATGGTGATGTTGTTGATGGCTCTGCAGTCAACACACATCCTCCATGTGTTGTCCTTCTTTGGCACAAGTAGGACTGGCACGACATAAGGGGATAGGCTCTCTCTCACATAACCCTTGTCTAGGAGCTCTTGCACTTGGGTCTGGATTTCTGGGCTCTCCTTAGGGTTCATTCTATAAGCTGGCCTATTTGGTAAGATGGCTCCGGGAATAAGATCTATTTGGTGCTCTATGCCTCTCAAAGGGGGTAGGCCGAGGGGTATCTCATCCGGGAATGCATCCTTAAACTCTTATAAAAGGCCTTGGATAGGAGGGGGTAGGGCAGCCTTAGTTTCTTCACTTAGCATGGCAAGTTTCAACACTCTGAAGTGGAGGCTCACCAAGGCGCCACTCCTAGTGCTCTCAGATTTCACTCGGCCATTTGAAGTAGAGTGTGACGCTTCTGGAATTGGCATTGGAGGTGTACTCATACAAGAAGGTAAGCATATTACCTTCTTCTCTAAAAAATTGAAAGGTGCATGTCTTAGCTACTCTACTTATGACAAAGAGTTGTATGGTTTATATAGAGTGCTTAAGACTTGGCAACATTACTTATGGCCTAGAGAGTTTATTTTGCATACTGATCATGAGTCCTTAAAACATTTTAGGAGTCAAGATAAACTTGATAGGAGGCATGGTAGATGGATGGAATTCATTGAAACATTTCCATATGTCATTAAGTATAAAAAGGGAAAAGATAATGTTGTTGCTGATGCCCTTTCTAGGAGACATGTTTTGTTGACCACATTAGACTCTAAGGTGTTAGGATTCACTTACATTAAAGAGTTATATGAGGATGACATTGATTTTGGTACTACTTATAAGCATTGTGTGCAGAAAGGTTCTTTAGATAAGTTTTACTTGTTTGAGGGATTTTTGTTCAGAATTGATAAGGTGTACATTCTTAGGTGTTCCTTGAGGATGTTACTCGTAGAGGAAGCCCATAACGGAGGCTTAATGGGACACTTTGGTAGGGATAAGACATATCATATGCTGCATACACACTTCTTTTGGCCACACATACTTAGGGACGTAGAACACTTAGTGAAGAGATGTTTAGAGTGCTTAAAAGCCAAGTCTAGAGTTAAGCCACATGGTTTGTATAATCCTTTACTTATTCCTGCAGCCCCTTGGGAAGATATTAGTATGGATTTCATTGTAGGATTGCCTAGGACTAAGAAGGGGAGAGATTCTATATTTGTGGTTGTTGATAGGTTCTCTAAGATATCCCATTTTATTGCTTGCCATAAGACTGATGATGCTTCTAATGTAGCAAACTTGTTCTTTAGGGAAATAGTTAGGTTACATGGAGTACCTAGGACTATTATGAGTGATAGTGATGTGAAGTTCCTTAGTTATTTTTGGAAAACTCTTTGGGGAAAACTAGGAACTAGATTGTTATTTTCTACTTCTAGTCATCCACAAACTGATGGTCAAACTGAAGTGACCAATAGGACTCTCACGACCATCTTAAGGGCTATCATTAGAAAGAATCTAAAGGCTTGGGAAGATGCATTACCTCATGTAGAATTTGCATATAATAGGACTGTTCATTCTTCTACTTCTCTAAGTCCTTTTGAGTGTGTTTATGGTTTGAATCCCTTAACCCCACTTGATTTTAAGTCGTTGCCTATGAAGGAGCGAGCAGATTTCAATGCAGGAAACAGGTGGAGTTCATTAGGGAGCTGCATAAAAGGTCTAGGGCAAAGTTGCAACAAAAGGGAGAGTACAATGCAGCCAAGGCAAACCAAGGAAGAAGGAGAGTGATCTTCAAAGTGAAGGATCTTGTTTGGGTTCATTTGAGGAAGGAGCGTTTCCCTGACAAACGCAAGTCCAAGCTTTCACCAAGAGGAGATGGTCCATTCAAGGTTCTAAAAAGAGTAAGAAATAATGCTTATGTGCTGAAGCTGCCTGGGGAGTATGGCTTGAGTGCAACCTTCAATGTTAGAGACCTTACACTTTATGAGGGACATGATGAGGAGCTAGATGATTCGAGGTCGAATCCTTTTCAAGAAGGGGAGGATGATGACGGATCACCTACACCTCAAGTTCCTACATTTGAAGGTCCTATCACTAGGGCAAGGGCTAAGGAGATCCAACAAGAATTGGACAAGGTGATGACCTTCTTCTTGTCTAAGGAGCCTTCCATGTTAACAGCCTTCTCCGAGCCATCTATCAAGGATCTTTCCATCAAGTCTATGGTGACCATTGCAGCTTGTGAAGACCATCGGAGTGAAAAGAAGACCACATGAAATGATTGGACGAATTGCTATTAGTATTGTGTGTTTTAAGACAATTTCCTTATTTAAATTTTAGTATTTCTTTTATTAGAAAGGGGGGCCGGCTCTAGGAATATAAAAAGCCCTCCTTAGCATGCTTTTGAGGAGATTAGACATTTTGTGAATTCAGAAATTTATTTTTCCTTCTATCAAAAGAGAGCTTTTGAGAGAAGAGTGCATTGTTGATTGATCTTGCTTAGTTGTTCTTGAGTGTGTCAAACTCTCTAGAGATTGTTGTTCTCAAGCCTCCATAAGCCTCCTCCTTGTGCTTGGCTACCATGGCCATTGTGTAAGGTTGTAACCGGTGGAGTTTCTTCATCATTTGGTTCAGTTCTTGATTTATAGAACAAGAGTTGTTCCATTGTTTGAATTGGTTCTACTTTCTATCCCTTTTGTTTCTGTTTTCTTCCATTTGTAGATCTAACCTCCATTGTTGTCTTCTTGTTTGAGTTGTGTCAAGGTTTAGTGTCTAGATCGAGAGTTTATGGTTTACCCCTTATCTTGGTCTCCCACTCCATGTATACATCTGGATCACACTTGCCTTCAAAACTTGGGATCTTCACTTTGATCTTCCCAATGCCATCTTGCTCTGACTCACATCCTCTTCTAGCTTGGTAACCCCTAGGTGGCTCAACTTGCCAACCTTCATCCTCCAACTCCTCATCTTGATAACTCTGAAATGCATTAAAACGATTAGGTGCATAATGATTTCATCTATGTAAATGAGAGTTAGGGACAGAGAATTGTTCATTGTGAATATGGATTGGAGTGCCATGGTGAGGCGTGGCGCCTTGTGATCTTCCAAGGTGAGGTGTGGCGCCTGGTGGGACTTGATGGTGTGCGCCTCGAGCGACGTCATAGGCACTCTTTTGATCTTGTAGGGGCGCTCTTGGAGCCACATTAGAAGGGCTTCCAGTCTCAGCATTGGTGCCTAGAGGGATGGGGGCTGGTGGTTCTGGCCTTGACTCCAAAACAGCCATTCGAGCAGTCAAGCTAGCTAAGTTGTCCAACATGGCCTTGAACATGTTGAACATCTCAGGCGGTATTGGTGAGGGACTCCTTGAGTGTGGAGGACTTGGTGACCTAGACAAGTTCAAAAAAAGACTAAAACTTAAACAAATCAGATTAGAGAAATCAAAATCACCTCACTAGTGTTTCACTCTTGTGTTTGATCTCTCTCTCCCAATTGTTGTTGATGCAAGCTTTCTTGATGGATTGTCTTGTATGGACCAAATAACCCACGTGAGCAGTGTGTTCTAAGCCAACAATCGCTAAGAAATGGTGAGTTATAGAAAGGATAAACTCGGCAGAGGCTTAAACAAGCAAATGACTCAACAAAAAAAGAAAGAAAACAAGACTCAAGAAGACAATTGCAAGAATGTAATGCAATTAGACAATGTATACTCAATCAATCTGAACTCAAGAAGAAAGAATTGTACCTTACTTGTCTCAACTTGTGCCAATGGAGATTGGAAGGGTGAGATTCGAGATCTGGCTAAGTGTAGGACAAGGCTAGGGTACGGCTAGGGCTTGTAGGACTCCTTGGTGTCTCCGAGGGCTCTTGGCAATTCCTTTGATCTTCACCTGAGAATTGACTAAGTACAAACTACTTCTATGAAATGATTACAACTTAGGATAGTATGAAATACAAATGAAATGCTGAAATGAGACTTGAATTTCTTTTCTTTTCTTTTGTTTTTTTTGTCTTAAAAATAAATAAAATATAGAAATGAAACTTGGAATATCAGAAATAAGAAATTAACACCTGGAATTTCAATTTTAAATTTCGAAAATGACTTCTGATAACAGATTGGACTTAATCTTTCTTGTTGCCTAATTTTTAGGAGCAGTTATAACAGCTGCAAAATTGTTGCCTGATTTTTTAGGAGCAATTATTAAAGCTGCAAATTTGTTGCCTGATTTTTAGGAGCAGTTATAACAGCTGCAAATTTGTTGCCTGATTTTTAGAAGCAGTTAATGCTCAGCCTTGGAAGTTACGCCTGGTTGTTGCAGCAAGGGAATGGCGCCTGATTTGTAGGAAGCAGAGGTTACTCCCTTTGTCACGCCTAGGCAGTTGTAAGGGATGAAGATGGTCGTTCTTCTGGATGGTGAAGGCTAGGAATGGTGGTTGGTGATTGAACAAGGCTGGCACAAGTGTTTGATGGTGGTTCAAGATGATGTAGGTGAGGGAATGTGTTCCAATCTCTAAAACCACAAGTAATCCAAGCAAAGTACAACAATGGACGACCGGTGGTGGCGCTTTGGTGGTGATGTGGTGGTGGTAAGGTGTCGCCTTTCTCTGATAACAATTTGATGTGGGGGTAAACCACAAACTCTCAATTTAGACACCAAACTTTGACACGACTCAAATAAGAAGACAACAATGGAGGTTAGATCTAAAAATAGAAGAAAACAAAAACAAAAGGGGTAGAAAGTAGAACCAATTCAAACAATGGAACAACCCTTGTTCTATGAATCAAGAACTGAATTAAATGATGAAGAAACCCCACCAGTTATAACCTTACACAATGGCCATGGTAGCCAAGCACAAGGAGGAGGCTTATAGAAGCTTGAGAACACCAATCTCTAGGGAGTTTGACACACTCAAGAACAACTAAGCAAGATCAATCAACAATGCACTCTTCTTTCAAAAGCACTCTTTTGATAGAAGGAAAAATCAGTTTCTGAATTCACAAAATGTCTAATCTCCTCAAAAACATGTTGAAGAGGGCTTTTATAGTCCTAAAGTCAACCCCCCTTTCTAATAAAAGAAATACTAAAATTTAAATAAGAAAATTGTCTTAAAACACACAAGACTAATAGCAATTCGTCCAACCACTTCATGGGGTCTTCTCTTCACTCCTAGGGTCTTCACGAGTTGCAATGGTCACCATAAACTTGATGGACAGATCCTTGATAGATGGCTCGGAAAAGGCTGCTAACATGGAAGGCTCCTTAGACAAGAAGAAGGTTATCACATTGTCCAATTCTTGTTGAATCTTCTTAACTCTTATCCTAGTGATAGGACCTTCAAATGTAGAAACTTGAGGTGTAGGTGATCCCTCGTCACACACACCAGAGATTGCCACATGTTCCTGTTCAAGGAGTCTCCCACAAACACTAGCCTCTTACCTCTCAACATGCTCAGCATTTTCAACCCATCAAACCTATATTATACAAGAAAATCACGATCAAAGCAAGGTATAATAAGATGGAAAGAGGAGTACATTGAGTTAGGACTTAGAACCTAGGAACCTAACATCCATGGGGCTTCCACCGATATTTCAGATAATTTGAATCTGGGCGTCCATTCTTGAAGCAGTTGAAGGCGTTATCAAGAAATGGGCACGACCCAGGTTGATAAACTGGTTCAGCATCATCATCCAGAACCCAAGTTCCATTGAAGATATCGCAGGAAGCGAGGTCTATGATCATTCGCGACTCTTGGTTTGTTGAATATTGACCATGATCATGAGTTCTCTCCGCTGTAGTAACTGAAGAGAACGTACCACTTCTCGTTGCTGCGTCTTCTGAAACCATGTGAGAATTCGAAGAAGAAGTGATGGAGGATAGACCTAACCCATGATTCGAAGAAAGTAGAAAGCGAGCAGCAAGAGTGACGGCGTTGGATGTCGGGGAGTGATCGGTGTAGGATCTTGAGAGGAGGAAGAGAGAGAGAAGAAGAAGGAAAACAGTTAGAATGTGAGTTCTTGGTCGCGAGAGGGGGTACTAGAGAGTTCTTGGGAATCCTTGAGAGTGAACCAGAGGTTCTTGAAGAACGCCATTAGATACCGAAAAGGATTGGAGTTGAATGGGTTTAACCCGTTTCCATTGCTCTGTTTCAGGGCTACTGTCTTTTCCCGTGGGCTCTTTTCATACAATAATTTCCAATCTACTTCCACAGTCGGGTCAGACTTCGTTAACCCGTTCCTCTTTGATTTGATTGAATTGGAATTACTTACTATAGTTCAAATTGGATCCGTTACTAAATAATTTTGGACCTTTATCAAGCAATTAAGCACCAAATCAGAAATTATAGCACTTATTCTATTGTATTCCTTAACGCAGTAAAATCAAAAAATGAAGTTTTTTTTTATGAAATTGATTAATTGATGAAAAGGTACAAATTAAACACAACTTAGAGTTTTTAATATTTATAGGACTTTAATTAAGAACTGTTAATTATATAAAAAATTAAAATAAAATAAAAAAAAGTTACACAAAAATTTAAAATTAATTTAAAAATATAAAATAGCTCAAAATAAAGTCTAATTGATCGATTTTGAATTTTAAAACAACCTGGTGAACCCAAGTTGTAATGACTATGAACTCAAAATGGATTTTTTATTAATATTTTATGAGTTTTGTAATTCGAATGGAGTCAAAAATTATATATTTTTAAAGTTAATATTCTCGGTTAGACCCTACAAAATGGATGTTTCAACTTTCAGCTGATTCAGAGACTCATCAACTATACATGATAATTCCTTATATTATTTGAATTTAAATTTCTATTGTTAACAGAACTTTGCAAGGAGATAAATATAAAATGATTAATTATTAAAAAAAACTGTTTTTTTCACACAATCAATCCATAATCTCATAGTTTTTTTTTAGTAGCCAAAGATAAACTTTGGTATCAATATAACATGCCCCTTAATACTGGGTTTAATAATTAATAATTCATGCCAATGATTCAAATCCCTTGTGGTATTAGTACGTATTACATATCAAGCTTAATTCTTATCAGTTTGTGCAAATATTAGAACAATAGAATACACCCCATTATGGTCAAACCAATCCCCGATAGAACATTGTTGGTAGCCTTCTGTGCACTGTTTTCTTCAGCCTGGACGTGCTCAGCCACATTGAAGTCTCCTGCGTAAACGCAAATATAGCAGTTCTTATAGCTGATGAGAATCAAATAAAATATATAATAATCTTCCACGAATCATAATGTAAGTTACCTCTGTCAGGGCCATAGCCACATCCAGCCTGAAGTGTTTCCTTGACGTCCTTTATTGCTGCTTTGTTGGTAAATAAGAAGTCACTGAAAATGTTTTCAAGGCAACCAAGAACCAAGTTTGTCTCTGTCAGACATGGCCCTTCGCAGAACTCATCTGTTTTCTCAGGAGGCACGTTCAGATTCCCATGCTCGTTCAATCTATATGATTCTTCACAGCTACTATAAATCTGAAACTTAACCAAAATAATAGATTATCAATCTCTTTTGTAAGATAAATGCAAATTCAATTTGAAGAAAATCACACTTCTTCAGATTTAAAAAAAAAAAAGCACCAATATCTTTTATTTTAGATTTTTATAAACATCAATTTTATCTTTTGATGATATGTATTGTATTGAATTATATTATCTATGACTAATTATGAGATTTTAGAAGAAAAAATATATAAAATATAAACTTAATTGATAATTTTGTGATTGGAAAAAAAATCATATATATACATTAAAATTTTAAAAATGTATGAGTATAATGTTTTAAAATTTTTTTTAAAAATTAATATAATTTACTCTTCAATTGGTGGACTGGACATGGTACTCACATATTTATCATCAAAACAAAGCAAGGCTTTGGAAACAATTTCACCAGGGTCATCAACTCCAGCTCCACCAGATCCGGTCCCACCACCACCACCAAAACCAGCCCCAGCACCACCAGCTCCAGCTCCGGCACCACCAAACCCAGCCCCATTACCACCGACTCCAGCTCCGGTACCACCGAACCCACCCCCTCCACCACCGCCAACCCCTGCACCTCCTGTCTGGGGGACATCGTCATCATCAGCGCATGCTGCCAAACCATTACTGGGAATGAGAAACAAATAAAAAATTTATAAACACAACTTTGTTCTGGTTACTTACCAAAAATTTTACAGAACAGAGAGATGTTAAGAAGAGCTAAAGCTAAAATCCAGTGCCTGATGACACTAACTTGGAATGCCATTATCGAAAAATTGTTGTTGAGTTCAATTCATTGAAAAGAAGAGAGTTGAATAGAAGCACATTATATAGGTAAGCAGTTTAGTTAGTTGCAAATTACCGTGTTAATTCAATTTAGAGCGACCAACATTACCAACCAAAACCATATTTTTTTTCTTTATCAACTTTAGAAAAATGAGCATGTCTTTGAATATTTTTGACAAGCTAAAATTATCGAAAATATTGTTATAAATATGCTGAAACTGTAATGGAAACCAGTCAGAGGGTCTCCTGGGTGAAATATGAGAAAGGCAGTGAAGCTAGAGAGACTAAGAAACAGAGAGCAGTTAATGGGCAAGCCACCAACTTTCTTTTCTTTGGATCCAAAATTCAAACCTAATGGCAAAATTATAGATGAAAAGGATAAATGCTTTGTTTGAATCTTATAGATGTCAATTTTTTGGGTAACATCGAAAGAGAAGTTTTGGGTAAGAGTGGAGTTTGAGTAAATGTTGTTGGTATCTAGTATACTGTAAGCGAACTTTAATTTTCATTGACAGAAAATTAAAATATTATTACTCTTTTTTTTTCGTAATAATTTTTGTTAATTTAAATAGACAAATGACAATATTAAAAATTAAGTTCAATAATAGTGTATCAAATTTTTACTCAATGTTCATTAGTTGCATCCTTCTCTTAAACAAAACCTGACTTTCTTTTAAATTTTTAACTCAATAATTTTGTTTTCACTCTTTTTCCTTCACACATTCGTAAAACCTACCTAACCTGATTTCGTTATTAAAATGGATACATGATGATTTCGTTTTCTGCCTGTGGGCCAATAATAAACAGCTAGGTTTAGTTTATTTATTAAATAGCCTATAATTTTAAGGCCCGTGTCCACTAAACGGGCCCATTTGGGTCGATTTATTAAACAAGCTGTAATCTTGAAATAAACTTGTATTCTAATAAATAAAAAACGTAATTATTAACTCAATTATCAAAATTACAATAATTGAATAAATACATGATAAATAATTTTCCATCATTGAATTTATGTTCATTCTTCATTTACTGTAAAATGGGTATCTTTTAAAAGAGTTGGCCACATGTTAACCAATAAAAATTGAAAATTATTTTATGTGGCATGAGTTTTCACATTTTTCTATATAAAATAAATTTCGTTCAAAGTATGAAATTCAATTTTTTTATAAGTCTGAGAATTATTTACTTTGAGCACATAATTATATTTTATGTGTCTACGAAAATATCTAAAATTCTCGAAGCTGTTGTGAATGAAATTTACACAATGAAGAAATATAATGGTGTTGTGAATGAAATTTACACAAGGAGAAAATATAATATAAAAATAATTAGAGAGAAATAACACATAGAGAAGAGAATGTCCTCCTTATTTCATTGATTCATAAGAGCCTCTATTTATAGGCATACAATGATAAAGGAAGAGATAACCCAAAAGTCAAAGAGCATAAATAAGATTCAATGGCTTTAGGAGTTGAAAAAATAAAAGGACATTCATAATAATAATATATTTAATAATATTCATTATTTTGGGAGTTGAGAAACCAAATAGGCATCCACCATAATAGATAATTTCATAACACTTCCCTTTGGATGTCCATTTTACAAGGAATATGCCTCATTAAAACCTTACTAGAGAAAAATCCAGTGGGAAAAAACCCTAGTGAAGGAAAAATAGTACATCATTCCTTGTATACTCCCCATGTTCTTAATATCATTGAATATCTCTGAGTCAATGCATCTCAATTTTATATACTAGTCGTTTAAACGCTGAAGTAAATAAGAATTTGGTGAATAAATCTGTCAAATTACCACTTGAATGAATTTGTTGTACGTCCACATACAAATAAATATCATGTTTAAGATTGAGCCTTATGTGGATCAGATAAACATCCAGCTTCTGCATAACCAATGAGTTATGGTCTAGATCCATTTGCATATAGCAATCCCATATCAATAGTATCTCGGAGATATCGAAAGACATATTTAATTCTATTCCAATGTTTTCACATTGGACAAAAGCTAATTCTAGTTAACAGGCTGATAGCAAAAACTATATCAGGCATTGTATTATTGGCAATATATATCAGTGCACCAATTGCATTAAGATATGGTACTTTAGGACCAAGAACTTCTTTATTATCATATTGAGGTTAAAAACATATTATTTCACATCAAGTGATACAAAAACTATATCAGGCATTGTATTATTGGCAAAATACATCAGTGCACCAATTGCACTAAGATATGGTACTTCAGGACCAAGAACTTTTTTATTATCATATTGAGGTTGAAAACATATTATTTCACATCAAGTGAGCGAACAACCATTGTGATACTAAATGGATTTTTTTTTCCATATAAAATTCTTTTAGGACTTTTTCTATATAAGTTGATTGATAAATAAAAATTTTATTTCTCAAATAATAAAATTGTAATCTAGGAAAACTATTTTTTCAATATATTTCATTTCAAACTCTTTCTTTAAACACTTTACTGCCTTTATAATCTCTTCAGGAGTTTCAATAATATTCAAATTATCAACATACACCATGATAATATCAAATCTTGAATTTTCTTTCTTTATAAAAACACATGGACATATATGGTCATTCTTATAACCATGATTTAACAAATATTCACTAAGACGGTTATATCACATTCGTCCAGACTGTTTTAATTCATATAAAGATCTTTGTAATTTATCCCGGGATTTTGAATTATATGCTTCAGGCATCTTAAATTCTTCTGAAATTTTCATATATATGTCACTATCAAGTAAGCCATATAAATAGGCTATAACAACATACATAAGACGCATATCAAATTTTTCATGTATTGCCAGATTAATGAGATATCGAAATATAATTGCATCTACCACACGAGAATATGTGAAATTATAATCAATTCCAGGTCTTTGTGAAAACCTTTTGCAACAAGCCGTGCTTTGTACCTCACAATTTCATTTTCTTCATTTCTTTTACATACAAATATTCATTTGTACCCAACGGGTATTACACCTTCAGGTGTTTGAACTATAGATTCAAATACTTCGCAATTTTTAAATGAATTCAATTCTGCTTAAATTGCGTCTTTCCATTTTGACCAATCACATCTATGTCGACACTCATCGACAGATGTATGTTCATAATCATCATTATCATTTAAAATATTAAGCGCTACTATATACAAAAATATTTCCGACAACTGTTTCTTTTCGATTGAATCGTTTTCCCATAGATACATAATCTATTGAGATCTCTTCATTTTCATCAATTTCAGCAATTTCAACAATTTCAAGTACCTGAACTTCTTCTTGAAGTATTTTGTTTGTTATGTATCTAGTCTTTTCAAGAGCATCTATTTCTGATATTGAATAATTATTTCTTTCTTTTTACAAGAATTTTTATCTTTTAAACCGATTGGTCTATCACGCTTCTGACGTACTTTAGACTTGCTAGTGATTTCACTAACAAATTGTTCTTCGGGGACATCAATCTGTACATGAGTATTTACAGCTGGTATATGTGACTTGGTCACTCTCTTTAGATCAATATACATCTGGCAGTTGATTTTCTATTCTATGTAAGTGAATTATCTTTTGAACTTCAAGTTCATATTGTTTTGTGTGAGGTTCAAAGCATTCTATGTAATTTCTTTGACTAGCTGTTTTTTTATTTTCTCCCCCTAATATTGGGAAGACTAGTTCATCAAAATGACAATTTCTTATATTGAAAAATCTTCAGGTTTTTCAATAGGTGCCCATGTGAATTTTCAATAATTATTGATCTAGGATATCCCAATCGATCATGTCAAATAGTGAAAGTTTTTGAATCAGTAAACTTCTGATTTATTGTAGCATGTTCGCAAATACTTCTTTTATATATACGAGACTTAACACAAGTAATTTGTAAATTGTGAATAGTACATTAAAAGAATTATTTTTCAAGTAACTAAGCACATTATAAAATGGGTGATATAAGATAGCACTATATTGATGCAAGTGATAAATAACCATAACATAAGATTTAACTAATTTAGAAAGAGATAAAGTGAATGTCAATAAGAGTTTCACATTTCACAAATTATTTAGTAAAATAGGCAATTGACCATCAAAACTCATGAATAAATATAAAGCCAATTAATAGATCACCCAACCTATTTAAAATGCAAATAAGAGCATAGTTAAAAATATCTTCTTAATATTCTATGGCCAATGTTAGCCCTTAAGTTACCAACTTAAAGGATACATCACTTTTACTTTAAAATATAATAAATGGACAATATCAAAATAAACTAAAAGATGGCAATGACCTCAAAGTTAATAAATATAAATTCTAACATTATAAGGTTTCTAATTTCTAAACAATGCCTTAAGAAATGCTTTAAAGAATATCAAGAATTGTAAATCATTATATGATCATCTTTAAACTCATCAGTCAAAGTTGTTAATTAAACAATTAACATAAGGGTTATAAATATATCCAAATCCATGAATAAGGATTCTAGCTATCAAGACACATATTTTAATCACAATTTTCAGATAGCCCTGACTCATACAAAATGCACATGTCTCAATTTAGAATTTACAAACAAATTTTTTTAAGGAACAATTAAAAGATCTGCATGTGAAAATATTCATTATTTCTTCCTCGGCAACGTCCACGACCACAACCACGTCCTCGTCCATTATTAATTATAGTCGCATTCACTTCAGGGAATGGAGCAGAACCAGTTGGATGAACTTCATGATTTTTCATTAACAGCTCATTATTTTGTTCAGCCACAAGAAAGCATGAAATCAATTGTGAGTATTTTTCAAATCCTTTTTCTCGATACTGCTGCTGCAGGAGCACATTCGAGGCATGAAAAGTAGAGAAAGTTTTCTCTAACATATCCTTATCAGAAATTTCTTCTTCGCATAATTTTAATTGGGAGCTAATACGAAACATTGCAAAATTATACTCACTAACTGTTTTTAAAATCTTGCAAATGTAAATGTATCCAATCATAACGAGCTTTTGAAAAATAACAGTTTTTTGGTGGTCATACCTTTTAAATTTTTCCAAAGAACAAGTGGATCTTTCACAGTAAGGTATTCAGATTTTAATCTTTCGTGAACGTGCTGACGAAGAAAGATCATCGCCTTAGCGCGATTTTGCATTGATTCACCATTTCCTTCTTTAATGGTGTCTCCAAGACCAACACAATCTCTTCCTTGTGATTTGAAAACTAATAGTCAAGAGCAAATTCGTGCTGATAACGTGTTGTGAATGAAATTTACACAAGGAGGATGATGTGAACCCCTGATATGAAACTCACCAAGAGTAGTGAAACCCGAAATCAATATGGGATCCGATTGTAAGGATCGTGTTCTAATCGGATTTATAACAAAATAAATTAAAGAAAAAGACTTTGACCCGTTATCTATAAAGAGATAAGAACCAAAGGTATAAGAAGAAATATTGCAGACGCCACACTCAAGAAAGAGGAAGAAGATTGTGAGTGATAAGTCTTGCTTGAACGCCACAAGATAAATCTTGATAAGTTCAGAAAAGTTCTTTAAAGAACCAAAGAGAAAACACTCTCAATAATATAAATGATAAACTGAATTGTTCATGAGCATACATACCTATTTATAGGCCAATTACCTAAACTAAGAAGGAAAACTAAAATAGGAAACTCTTATAGGACAAGGAAAAATAGAAATAGGAAACTGTTCTAGAAACTATCAAATAGGAAACTCCTATAGGACAAGGAAAAATAGAAATAAGAAACTGTCCTAAAAACTATCAAATAGGAAAATCCTATAGGGTAAGGAAAAATACAAATAGGAAACTCTTCTAAAAACTATCAAATATGAAACTTTCCTAATCAAATAAATAAAATACTAAAAGTAAATAAATCAGAAAAAAAAACGTAGCTTAAATTGGACCATTAAATAAATCCATTATTTCGGGCATATATTCAGTTTTTAGCCTTCAATCTTCTTGCACTTTAAGCCCATATTCAGATTGGCTTGTCTTGACCCATATTTAAGTGGGTTTTAATGATATGGACCAGTTTTGCGCTCTTCTTTTGAATTGATGCACGTAACTCCTTGTTGGGTTTCTAAAATTAGACCATTAAATTTTGTTTTGAATCTTTTATCCCGAGCTCTTATGACAGGTCCACTTGAGACTTCCAGCAGGTCTGCATTCCATTTCAATTCACTAGCCGTGCTCACATCAGAGGAAATATAATGGTGCTGTGAATGAAATTTATACAAGGAGGAAATATAATATAAAGACAATTAGAGAGAAATAACACATAGAGAAGAGAATGTCCTCCTTATTCCATTGATTCACAAGAGCCTCTATTTATAGGCATACAATCATAAAGGAAGAGATAACCCAAAAGCCAAAGAGCATAAATAGGATTCAATGGCTTTAGGAGTTAAAAAAATAAAAGGACACTCATAATAATAATAGATTTAATAATATTCATTATTTTGAGAGTTGAGAAATCAAATGGACATACACCATAATAGATGATTTCATAACAAAAGCTAATTATTAACATTTTAAAATATTATTGTGAGCGCCAAGTGTTCACAACAAAATGTAATTTTTTTTTTACAAAAAGATTTATGAGTAACCCACACTGAATGATGCCCAGAATCAAATTTGTAGGCAACCAGAGCAATTAGTTTTTTGGTAGCCAAGGAGAAAACCCACCAAATAAGCTGTCAACCTTCTCTTCTCTGCTCTGCTAGGGTTAGCCACACATTTGGAGGCGCCGTCACTCTCCTCTCATGTCCTCTTCTTTTTTTTATTTTTTTCTTTTATTATATAAGAAATATCAAAACTTCAACAAATATATCTTATTTATTCAAATCTATATATTACACTTAAATTTAAGTTAAATAAATTAAATTTTTAATATTAAATTTACGATTGAATAAAAAATATTTAAAGAGAGTTAATATTTAAAAAATATTAAGAGATATATTATTTTTCTAAAATTTATTTTTTTTTATTTTTTTTTATTTTTGTATCAGCTGTATTTTTAATTTTTAAAATATAATATATATTTAATGTATTAAAATTTAAAAAATTGTGTTGTATCTATATTTTTTCAATCATAATAGTAAGTTTTTTATTTTTTATTTTTAAAATTTATAAAAATTTCTATCTTATATTTATCTTTTGTTTACTGATCTCAAAACTTAATATTTTTTATCTTATATAAATATAATTTTTTACTTGTCTAAAAAAAATGTTTTGGTAGCCAAATTTGATTGCTTTAAATTCAAGGAACCCTGAAACACCCAAAAGTTAAAAACACTCATATTCAATCGATCTAACACAGACATTCAAACTTAAATCCTGTAAAAAAATAAGGACTTCAACGATGACTTTTGCTTTTACTCAAACTCAATGAGTCATTATTGAAATTTTTGATGGTGACTTTCTGTCGTTACTAAGATGTCATTGTTAAATCGATCACTAAATCATAAGGCAATGGTATTTTAACACGGTTACTGAAGATAGATTTAATAATAATATTTTAAAGTCATTTTTAAAAAATTATTTTTTTATTGAAAATATAGAAACAAAGAGAACACGGCATAGAATCCAGACAATATATGCAACAATGAATAAAAGAGAATTTAATATAGAAGAGACAATGACAAAAATATTTAAATGTAAAGAAAAACATACTTTAAAAAAATATTAAATAATGACTGGAAACGCAGTTCGAAGGAGAGAGAGGGGCCCTCCAAATTTTGCCTCACTGGTCTTTTTTTTTTTTTTTTTAACTGGAATAATTGAAGCTTGACTCAACGATGCTGCCTGTCCCAAAAAAAAAAAATGGACTCAACAATGCTTCCAAAAAAAGAAAAAGAAAATAAAATTATCGACAAAAAAGAGGTGAGATAAAAGGGGACCACTTCGGGAGATAGTGGGAAAGGCTCTCGATTCTTCTTTTAACCCATAACATAAAAAAAACAAGAATTTTCAGTGTCCAAGTGGTGCCGGTTAACATTAGTTCTAGTAGATAAATTTTTATTTCTGATTTTCCACTAGGACATTTCATTCTCTATTTTTTATTTTTTAAAATATATTTTTATTGATAATTTTATTATTATTTTAAAACATTTTTTTAAAAAATAAAAAATTTATTCATATTTATTTTTAAATTTAATTGATATAAATAGATATAAATTTACTTAATTTTTAAATTTATTCTTTTGTAATTATGATATTATTTTAATTTTATTTAATAACTATGATATTTTTTTAAAATTACAAAAATATGATTGATTATTTTTTGAAAACACAATTTTTTTAAATGTTTTCTCTTTTTTTTTTTAAAGTTATTTTTTTAAACTCTATCAAATAAATTTTTAATTAAAAATAAAAAAACAGATAAATTAAACAGAGACTGTGGACGAAATCTTCCATTATTTCTCTAATATATTGCATTATAATATACTTCATCGTCACAAGTGACCGATTATTTTTAATAAAAATTTGAGTCGATCACATATATTCACCACGTTCTTAGGTAAGCATAATTAAATTGGATTTTTTAAAACAAAAAATGGTAGGAGACATATGGCACTCTTCCTTCGTCCTTCTCTTTATATATATTCGAGTTTAATGACAGTTAAAAGAAAAACTTTGTTACATAACGACAATTTAACAATAATCGTCGTAATATGTCGCAGAAAGAACCGTTTCTAAAAAATAGTAAAGTTTTAAGATGATTTAGTCAAAATCGTCAATAAATAACGATGATTTAGGATGAACCGTCATTATTTAACAACGGTTTATATTGGATAACGATAATTTATGATGAACCGTTATGGATCTGTAATGTTTAAAATTTTAATCGTTACTCGATATATATGTAGTTTAACAACGATTTGAGAAAAATCATTGTTAAATCTAATGATAACGACGATTATAAATAAAAACTGTCGTTATGTGGGTTTTATGACGGTTGTTGAATCATCATTAATAGGTTTAAAGACGGTTTCAAAACCATCGTTAAACCACACGTCCTTCTATAAATTCGTATTCCCCTTTCATTTTAATTACGACCACCTTAAATTCTAATTTTTCCTTACAAAATACATAAGTTGTTTGTTTTTGTGAAGAACTTGTAGTAACCTATCGACTTTTGTGCATTATTTCTTTGGAATCACTTAGAAGGTATGTAATTTAATTATTTTTTTTTAAAAAAATTTATTTTAAAATATTGTATGTTAAAATGTGATAATAATAGATATTTTATGAACTTTATATTTATTTAAAAAAATATAGTTTACATTGTGATGTACATGTATGAATAAATTTTAAAATTTGTGTCACTTTTACAATATTTATGATGTTTAATATTATAATATATTATGTGCGTTGAAAATATTTAGGAGGTAATTTTTTTTAGAGTAAAGCTGAAATATTGGATTTAATTATTTATGAACTAAAACATACGTAATTAGTATTAGAAAAATTTTATAAAAATTAAAAATAGAGATCTTCAAGCAGAGTTGATGGAATAATATGATAAAATTATTAAATAAACATAGTTAAAAATAAAATTGTTAATAAAAAATACAAGTATTTTTTAAAAAATGAAAACAAATATATATAATAACATAAATTTAGTAGAGAAATCGAAATGCAATTGATGAAGTAAAATAATAAATTTTAATAAATAGACAGAGTTAGTATTACAAATTATTTTTTAAAAACTATTACACTAATTTAAAAATATACATATGTTTTAATATAAGTTTAAAATATATATATATAATAATATAAATTTAGTATAAAATAATAGTGAATTCAATTTTAAATATAAGTTATTTAGTGTTAAAAAAATATAATTAAAATTGATGCAAATGAATCAAAAATAATTATTATATTGATAAACGTGTTTAAATGATATACATAAATTAGTAATAGTAGAGTTGAAGTACAGTTGTTTCTAAAATATTAAAATATTAGCGCAATTGATGAGGTAAAATAATAAATTTTAATAAATAGACGGAATTAGTATTCAGAATTGTTTAAAAAAATTAAAACACTAATTTAAAAATACACTTAGTTTTTAAAAAATAAAAACAAATATATATAATAAGGCTATGTTTGGCAAAAATAACTGATAAGTTAGCTGAAAGTTTAAAAGTTAACTGAAAGTTGAAAAACTAATTTTTAACTGAAAACTGTTAGTTGAAAGCTGAAAACTGTTAAATTAATTTATTGAATTACAAGTGTTTGGTAAAATATCAATTGAATTAGCTTATAAATGTAAAATGACATAAAATAATATACTTATATAAAATTTATCATTTTTTGTTAGTAATTACACTTCATTATGTAATCTCAAAAAATACAAAATAAACATATCATATAGTGTCCCACAATAAATTAGTAATATTGTTGCGAATCTCTTTTATCTTAGTAGATGTCTCTAAATTTTTATTTTTTGCGTCACTATCAATAATATATAGAAGTTCATCATAAAGTATATAATTCGGATATTGTTTGAACATAATAAAAATAATATCATCTTGTGAGTATAATAGTATTAGAATTTGAATAAAATAATAAGGATAAAAAAGGAATAAAATTATAAAAACTATACGCTACTTCAAGTAGCGTATAATAAAAAGTTATAAACTACTCAAATAAGCTTGTTTACCAAACACCTCTAATTTGGTCAAACAAACTTATAAATTAGTCAAATACGTTATAAGTTAACTTATTTGACTTGTCAAATATACTCTAACATAAATTTAATAAAAAATAATAGTGAAATCAGTTTTAATGCACTATGTTCTTATACTAGATTCTCTAGTACCTAACAATGTCTTAGGTGTAACTGTGTAGAACTATCCTTGAATATATGACTTTTATCAGAATTTCAACAAAAATTTATCATGTAAAAACTATAATTGAAATCATAACGGCAGATACAAAATCATTTTTTAATCTTTTGCTGCTAGTGGTTGTCCTTACTAAGACGACATGATCTATCAGATTCGATCATGAAACTCAGCTTTAAATCAACGACATTAAGATAATGAAATAAAATTGGCATTTGACTAAAAAAATTTTCAATGGCACTGTTTAAGAAGTTAGAAATTTTCTTTTTGGATTCGTAGAAATTTTTCAAGTGTTTTATTTCATATTATGCAAGCCAATAACATCATTTATCCCACTTTCATAAGGCGTGACAAGTCTTGCCAATAAAATCTATAACTTTTATGCATCTAAGTTTGCATCATAAGCTTTTTAAGATCAAATAACTATCTCATTTCTCTATTTTTAACTCTCTCTTCAATATCTCTCGTAAACTCTTTAGGATTAGGATTCTTTATTTATATCGAACCAATGAGGAGGATTCTTTATTTGTTGCTTCGTTGAATGTCAATGATCACTTTCCATCATAAAGTGTGTTAAATATTTTTTTCAATTAATGCATTTTAAAGATCTTCAAAATGTGTTGTGGTTTATGCACAATCAATTGTAAATGTCTTTCCAAACAAAATAGTAATGTTTTTAGGTTAGAGTAAGAGTTATTTAAGTTAATTATGATCTAAATTCATAATTATTTCAGATATGGATAAATTTTGGATCCATAAACCTCGACAATCAATAGAGTACTTGAATGATTTAGATGAATTTTTGAAATTTGCAAATGCCACCAGCCTATCGAAGACAGTGGTGGTTTGCTCGGTGTCTTTCTCGGCACCATAAGAGATAACTTCCGTTTATTTCCGATCTCCTACAGGGATTGGAGGAGCATTCCTCAGCAGTCTAAGACGAATGTATTCGTAAACAAGATTCAAGTATGAAAATATATATCTTTGATAACTTATTTTATTTATTTATTATTTATGTGTAACTAATTTTTTTATTTTCGTTTGCAGACGCATTTTAATGTGTTGGGCCTACACCAGAAATTGATCATCTCGCTGGGAGTGAAGTGGAGAGCTGTACGGTATAATTTATTTCGACTGGTCTATGATGGTACGAAGATCAGAGATCAGTTGCGGAATGAAGTCCCAGTTGGCATTCCACTTGATCAGTGGGGCAACTTTCATAAACTATCGCCTTGACGTGAAATTCAAGATAAATTGCGTATATTAATCTATTTATATATTTTAAATTGTACATATTGTGACTAATTAATTTCTCTATATTATTAATTAAGATGTGGCTACGAAGAATAAACGAAACAGAAGACGTCTGACAATGCCACATGCACAACACCGACTCCAAGAGCTTTGAGCGTAAGAAGCTGAGATGGTCAGATTAAACTGCTAAATATCTTTTTTAAAATG
The DNA here is from genome assembly GCA_037074535.1 of Gleditsia sinensis. Taxonomy (NCBI): domain Eukaryota; kingdom Viridiplantae; phylum Streptophyta; class Magnoliopsida; order Fabales; family Fabaceae; genus Gleditsia; species Gleditsia sinensis. The sequence continues at coordinate 63,518,731 of CM073464.1, forward strand.
TTAAGAACACATTAATTTATATAATCAAAAATTGATTAATTATTTTAAATTTCAAGAGGCTGAAGTTAGTGGTTCGGTGACTTGCGGTGATGTATGGACGGCAACTTATAAAAGAGTTAATGGATCATACATTAACGACAAAACTCGAACAGTTGCGATAAGTATAAAAATTTTATCAACCATACATAGGTAATTATTTGATTTTTGGATAATATTTAATATTATTAATTGTTTGTTATTTGATTTTACAGGAAAAAATTGCTTCAATCTACCAAGAGAACGGCTCGTCCCAAGAGCTCTCGACGGCTGATTCACTTACGAAAACTCTTGACATTAGGGAGCACTCCGATCACGTTCGAGAATTTAGGTTGGGTGTTTGCCCAACTCAAGTCTTCGATCGTGGCTCAGCTGCGTCGAACTCACAGTCTGAGCCGTCATACCACGAGTTACAGATTTGAGCGCCTAGAAGCAATTATACAGGAGCAGGACATCGAGTAGTAGTGACAAGAGGCTGAACGTGCAGCACGTGACGCTGACATTGCAGCATGACAACGATAGATGGAGGCTGCTATGGTGTTCTTGCTACAAAAATTTCAGGGTCAGCTTCCACCTGAGGTAGCAAGACTTCATAATCCTGAACTCAGAGTAATTTCTCAATACATAACAATTGTTGCTATAATTTTGTTTATTTTGAAAACGCTTAAAACTCTAACAAATTTTTTTTCTTTCAGGACCTTAGTGACTGTAGCAGTGAGCATCAGTCTAATCAGCACCTGTAGGGTCCGAGAACATGATTTAATTCTTTATAATTGTATAGTTTATACATGTAATTTCATGTTGCTCATAACTATTAATTTTTGTGTACATATTTTTCATTGATATATATATTCATTTGCATTCAATCATTTACGTATATTCAATATGTAGTTAAATATTAATAAATTTTAAATAATTTATTAAATAATTCGCAAGCATAATTACAATATAATAAAAAAAGTAATCTAAATTAGTCTTTTGAATATTAAAAATATAAATTAATTTTCACGCATAATTGTTAAATAATAAATTTTTTTAATCCAAATTAGTTTTTATGAATAACAAAAATATTAAATTTAAAATAAAAAATTTTTTCATTTTAACGACGGTTTCAAAACTGTCGTTAAAACTATTCTTAACGATGGTTTTGAAACTGTCGTTAAATAACGATGATTTGAAAACTGTTGTTAAGAAGCAGTCTAACGACGATTCTGTAACTGTAGTTAGTACTTGTCATTGTGACGTCTTTCTCACAATTAACTTAAATCGTCGCTATATCTATGAATCTACCATGATTTTTTGTCCGTCGTTAAATATCTTTTTTTTTTGTAGTGAAACTCACTCAATAAACATTGCATTGGATTTTTTTTTTTAAAAATGAAAAATTATTATTATAGAAATACTTCATAAGGTCAATAACAAATAAAAAAATAAAATATAGATAATCAGTTTAATTTTATAATTTTTAAATATATAAAAATAGATAAACAAATATTATAATTAAAGACTATAGAGATAACACACTTTAAAAATAATAATTTATCAAATATTATATTTTAAAATTTTATATATATAACAATATAATATCAAAATATATAAAAATAGATACATTCATTTAAAGAGTTAATATATCCCTCAATTTTTTTTAAACTTAAATTTTTTTATATAAACATAATATAAATTTACTTATTTTTTAAAAATTTAAACACAAAAATTATATATTTAACTCAAAACTATAAAACTGAATATAAAAATATTGATGCCCCGACACTTTAAAATAAGAAAGTCTTTTTGAACAAGTTTTCTTTAATGAAAAATTGAAATAAAGGAGGGGCGTGCCATATCAGCTCCCTCCTTGTAAGATTTTACGCTTCTCTCTCCCTCTCTAGCAGCGGCTGCGCCATTGGATCGTCTTCATTCATTCGGTAAGGTGAGTATTGTTTATTACCGGCTTTAGAGCAGGTGGAGGTGAGTATTGTTTATTGCCGGCAAGGTTCTAATAATGGCAAAACAAACAAAAATTGAAGGCTAACGACAAATAAACTCTCCCTCTTATAAAAGCCCATCATCATCTCCACTTTCTCTTTGCCTAACCCAATTCCCAACATGGACTTTTAAACCCACAGCTCCTTCGTAGCACTAATCGTTGGTGTGACCGGCATGACTGGCTTCAGCCTAGCCGAAGCTTTCAACCACCCCAACTGTCTCGGTGGTCCCTGGAAAGTTTACGGTGCGGCTCGACGGCCTCTTCCCACCTGGTTCCCTCCCTCCCTCCTCCACCATTTAATCACCTTCGACGCCCTCGACTTGGACGCCATGCGCGCCAAGCTCTCCCCAATCTCCCATGAGATCACCCATGTTTTTTGGGTCACCTTTCAAATCCGCGAAGACGGAGAAGTCAATGTGACTCTCAACCAAACCATGTTATCCAATGTTCTTAACGTCCTCAAGTCTTCTCCCTCGTCGCGGCTCAGCCACATAACCATCCAAACCAGCACTAAACACTACATGGGCCCCATCCACGACCCGGTCCGTTCTCAACAACTTGCCTCTCACGACCCTCCCTTCCACGAGGCCATGCCCCGCCTCCCTTTCGCAAACTTTTACTACGCTCTAGAGGACTTGGTTGCCTCCTACGCACCGTCGCTCACCTACTCCGTGCACCGATCGTCCATCATAATAGGCGCATCTACAAGGAGTGCACACCACGCGCTCTTGATGCTGCTGATGCTGGCGGTCTACGCGATAATTTGCCGCCACGAAGGATTGCCGTTTCGGTACCCAGGAAATTAATACACGTGGGAGCATTTCTGTGATATGACTGATGCGGGGGTTCTGGCACAGCAGCACGTGTGGGCTGCTGTTACGGATAAGGCTAAGAACCAAGCCTTTAACTGTACAAATGGCGACGTTTTCACGTGGAAGGGCATGTGGAAGGTACTGTGCGAAGAGTTCGATGTGGAATTTGTGCCGTATAGGGAGGGGGAAGAGTTCGATGTTGAAGAGATGATGACTAAAAAGGGAGGGATTTGGAACGAGATTGTAGAGAAAAATGGGCTTTACAAAACGAAATTGGAGGAAATAACGTGCTATGCTGCAATGGAACCAGTGGTAAATTTCAAGTTTCAGCATGTGTCTAGCATGAATTAGAGTCATACCTTGAACTAGGTGTGTGTTGCTTCTTTTGTTTTGTTTTGTTTTTGTTTTCCCTAATGACGTAGGCACTAATCATTTTTAATTTCTTATGTTGCTAGAAAATACTCATAAGTCCTAGGAGTGATTAGTCTGTGCCTTCAGACTTTTGCTACGGAAAGTTAATAAATTAGTGGAATGATCGGTTTGTTTTAATTCTAAAAATCAATAGACAAAAAATAATTTAAAAAATCGGTGAATTGATCAAAATTAATTTAAAATCAGTGAGTCAGAATATTATATTTTTTTTTTTTTTTGTTATTACAATGCACTATTTAAAATATTTTTTAATTTTTTAGTTCAAAACAATTTCATTTTGAATAATTTCTTAATATTATGATAATTATACACCTATTTTAATTTTTTAATTAAAAATAGTATTTAATGACTATTATTGATAATTGAATATTTACCACAAAATATTGAATTTTAGCAATGGTTATTGAGAGCTTTAGCGATGGTTTTAATCGTCACTGGTGACAAGTCGACAAAACTATCATGGAGTCAGAGATACAGCGATGGTTTTAACCATCAGTCGATAAAATCGTCATGAAGTTAGAGATATAGCGATAGTTCAATTGAACTGTAGAAATGCCATCGCTATGTTATGTCTTAACGACGATTTTATAACTGTTAACTGTCGTTAAATCATAATTTAACGATGGTTATATAAATCGCCGTTAAGTCATAGTTTAGTGATAGTTAATAAACAACCATTAAACTTTATCAGTGACAGTTTATAACCATCGTTAAGACTTACTATGATGACAATTATTTTCTAACTGTCGTTAAACTAAAATTAATTTTCCTTGTTTTTCTTTTTCATTTAACAAACGTTGGTAATGCCTCTAATTTACGGGCATGTGAAACAAATATTTTTTTTTCACAATCAGATATTTATCATAACATGCATAACACTATTCTTTGTTATGAAAATAGATACATATAGGTTCTCTCATGTATACATATTATATATACCAAATTATAAATGTCAAAGTAACAACAAAAGTAGGGATCCTATCTGTGGCGTTCAGAGTAAACTCTAAAATACAAACACACTACAATTCAAAAACTGTGAGCTTTGAAAGCAACGTAGATTCACCCAAAGAATATGTCACCTAACTGATCACTTATCTGCAGGATCAGACTCTGTATTCTTATATGAAAAATGTGGAAATATCGTGTAGTGAGTTTGACAATTCAGTGAGCAGATAATATCTCCTATGACCTCTTAGGTTAGCATATGAATGTATTTATATTTTAAAATTTGTCACATAGAAAATATAATTTAGAAGTACATCCATATGAGACCCGCATTTCAAACATTCACCAATCAAAGGATATTCAGAGATCTAAAACTATATTCAACACGATATGATCATTAAATAAATGTTGTTATGCATCAAAATATTTCATATGAAAACATTAGGAGAATCCCATATTAGAACCACCAAATAATCCTAAGCACGCAGTAAGGGTTGGTGATATATTCAACAATATAAGCTATAGAAAAGTACAAGTTTTTGAGATAAAATCATAACTTTTGTTGATGCATAATTAACATACTATATATGAACTGAAAATTCACTTTTTTAACATAATGTTCAAGCATGTCACAATTTTTAATACACTCAATTTACTCATTTGCTATACGCATAGCGACTAATCGACTACAGTCACAATAAGTGATCAGGAAATGTGAGTTCATCACCCATCTGCCTCCTCACATTACCACTGTCACCCGATTGGAGTGACTCTTCCTTGACTCACTCAAGTTAATAAAGCGTCCTCTACTCAATACCGTCTCAAGCCATATAACGTTTCGATATTCATAGACACACACACACACACACACACACACACACACACACACATATATATAAATGCATATTCATCAAATGCAATGTATAATTATCAAAAAACTCACCATGAGCTTTACGTTTGCCATTCAATTATAATTAACAACTTTATAGCTTTACATATCAATGTCTTGTGTACATAATATTCACTTTATCAAATAATGATAAATACATTTAGAACCACATATTCAATGAGTTTTAAAATTTATTTGCAAAACCATACTCTTCTTAAACTATGTGCTAGTTCGAAAACAAAACAGATATTTTAACACATTTCAGAAACTTATGATAGTATAAATAATTTGTAAATAGAACCAATTATATATTTAAAGTTCAAAAAGAGCATAGAGTAAGTAATAGAAAGAATTATCTACTCATAAGGTCAGAGCTCAAAGTTGGATAGCTTTAAATGTATTTTTTTCAAGTCAAATATGATTAAATGGATCTCAAAAACGAGTTCGGAGGGTTCAAAAACATAGAAAATGATTCTGGAATCGCGAAATTTAGCCTTTGGGAGTTTGGTCAACACTGGTCAACTGATGAATACTATTTACCATCGAAATTACTATTCATGCCAGCCGAATTTACTTTTCACGACGTACAAAAAATTGTCAGATGGCCAAAAAATTTTATATCCTATAGTTTATCTATCTTCTGAATCTATCTACGGTGTTAAATTTCTAATTTAATGTCTCTAAATAGGAGTTTCAGAGTTTACCTTTTTCTAAAATTTTCTACTTCTGATCTGCGGCGATTCTTCAGCCGATTTAAAAAATTGTTCAGCCAATATTGTAGTACTCTCCGTTTGAAATCCAGTGGTACCCTTAATTTTGAGATCGGATGCTCAAAAGTACTTCAGATCTAGAGAAAGAAAATAAAAGAGAAAGAATGAATAGTAATCTCCCGATAAACATACGGAAGATTTAAAAAAAAAAGATGGAGGGACCAAATAGCAATTTGCTAATTGTTAGAGGGAAGTCCTTACAAATTTCATTATTTACACTTTGACCCTTGAACTTTTAGAAAATTATATTTTGACTCCTAAAATATTAGTAAGTTTTCATTTTCATCCTTAAAATATTTCAATTACATCCTTACATCCTTAATCTTTTATTTCTTTTTATTAATCCATACATAAATGAGAATGACTAAACTTTAAGGATGTTACAATCGTTATGAGCTAAACTGTCGTTAAATGTTGTTTTAACGATGATTATAAACAGTCGCCAATGCATATTTTGATTATGGTTTTCTTTAATCGTTGTTAAACCCATAGTTTTTTTTTGGTTTTTTTTGTTTTCTGATTTTACCTTTTTTTAAAATTAAGTTTGTTTAATTTATCCCTATTATTGGATCAATAATAATACCAATATTCATAAGAAAATTAAATTAAGAAATAAGAGTCAAATGATACAATAAAAACATATTCAATTAAAATTTGAATTACAAGGCAAGTTTCATAATAATTACATAAAATATATAATGAAAATATAAATTAACTTGGTGTCTGGAGAACGCTAGTGTCCGCTAGTTTGATCACTCAATGCTTGAAACTAAAATATATATATTATTAGTAAATAATATAATAAATTGTAAGAATATTTATTTTTATAATACACTACTAGAAAATGATGATTTAGATATAGAAATAGAGATGGATGTGAAGAGTTAGAGATAGATTGTAAATTTTGAAGTTTAGAGATGGAATTTAGAGACGAAAAATTGTTCGTCTCTAATTTCATTTCTAATTATGTGAACAGTGTTAAAAAATTTTTGAGACGGATATAGAGATGAAAAATGTTCATTTTTTATTTTTCGTCTCTAATTATAAAAATAGTATATTTAGACGTAAAATTAGGGAAGGAAAATTAAATTTAAAAAAATCCATCTCTACTTTTCAAAATAATAAAATGTATAAATTGTGTATATAAAGTTTTCATCTCTAATTTCATATATGATATATATATATATATATATATATATATATATACATATATATATGTATATATATGTATATATATATATATATATACATGTATATATATACATATGTATATAGTATGTTTGTATATATATTATGTGTGTGTGTGTGTATATATAGGTGTTTATTATTAAAAAATAAAAAATAAGAGGTTAAAAAAAGGTAAATGAAATTTTCTATGAAATATATATAACTTATATAAGTGTGTTTTAAATCATATTTTTTTTTTTATATTTTATGTCATAGAATACAGTTAAAAAATTATAGAAATATTATTTTATCTATAATTATCATAGGAGAAGATATTTTTACTCAAGAAAAAAAAAACCTTACGTCAGAATTTCCTTTAGTCCAATTTTTATATAGAAAATAAATTTAGAAATATAATAATTTTTTTGAAATTTGGATTCTTTTTTTTAAAATTTATTGTAATATATTTTTAAATTTTAATATTTTGAACAAATTATTTAAAAAATTATATTGTCTTTAAAAATTAAAAATAAAATATAAACTTAAAAAATATAAAAATTTGTTGAAAATATGAAATTTTCTTTTAAATATTTTAAAAGTTATATTTATAAATTTTTAAAATATTTATTTGATAAAATTAAATTTTAAAAATAAATTTTAAAAATAAATTTTAAAATAAATAAATGAAAATACTTCAAAATACAACCAAAAGACTGCGTTTTGAATCAATGATCGTATCCTTGCAAAGAACTCAGTATGTGAACAAAAAAAAACTCTTTAACAAGATATATCAAATAGCAATATATCTTTAAATTTATATTTAAAAGTATAATAAATTTAAGATTTTAAAATACCTAAACTCAAACTTATTTGTTTAAAAAATTTTAAATAAGAAATTTTTTTCACGTCGAGATTGTTTACACGAAATTTTTTCATATAATATCAGAATAAGACTTAAAAGTCAGAGCACTTAAAAGGTGAGGTTTTTGCTTTGGTTGATTTATATGAGGCTACACCTAAAATTATTTTGTACAAGAAGCCTTACGTCTGCCCAAGTGCCCTGGAATAAAATAGATTACACAATCAAACGACTCCTTTGACCTATTATCAGTATTGTATAGCACTATGATCAACCTTACTTATTTTTAGAGCAAAGTAAAATAAATATTTTACAAAAAACATTATAAAAAGTAAACTACATAATCAAGTAGACCCCCTGAACTTTAAAAATTGCTTGAGTGAATAAATTTTACAATATTTTTTTTACTAGATTTTTTGAATAGGTGAATGAATGTTAATTTTTTTTGGGACAAAGGGCTGAAGCCCATTCACTAAAGAGAACATGAAGTCCAACTGAAGAATAGGGAAGTCCAACTAAAAGATAGGGGACAAGTAGAAAATAAAAAACAAGACACGGGATACTTTTGCAACCAAGGGGATAAACTGAGATAGGGGAAAAGCCACACTCTCTGAAAAATTCTGAAAAAATCTACACGCATTTCATCCATCGATCTAGCTTGAGGTTCGTATTTTTCTACAATTTATGCGACCTCTTTTCTCTGCATCATTTTGGGAGTACTTGGTGGATGGGAAACCCCATTTCTTCGTAGTTTCCTCTACGTGAAGATCTCGGCTACTGTATGAGCTAGCTAGTGTGTTCCTTTCCCGATTGACCCATTCAACTCTGATAATCGTACCATTAGAGGTAACCTCCTTGATTATGTCGTGGATGTGGTTAATCTTCTAGATCTGTCTCTTCTGACCACTAGTTCTTTGCAATGCTGAGGGAGCTGAGTTGTATTTGACGGAGCCCGTGAGAAGAATCCCTCTGTCATCTGTAACAACTATTGCCAGGTAACACTCTGAAGTCCTCTTTGAGAAAATCTGCATCTGTGTTTGGGGGTTTCCATTTTGATTATGTGTTCGAGCTCTCTTCCCTGCTGTATGCCTCTTTGTTCTCTTTTCTAGTCTGTTGACGCCAATGTTTAGAGACCATGCAACTGTTGATTCACAATAATACTTTTCTGCAAAGTTGTAGGATTAAATTCCACATGACTCTCCAAAAAACTATATGCTTTAGAGCTAGAATCCATTCCACTCAGGTTTACCAAATTCAATGAAAAATTCTAAAGCAGGGCTGTCAAGCCCAACCGAAACACTTGAAATCCCATTTCAATTTCAATTTCAAGCACCAGTAACATACCCAGTATCCCATTTCAATTTCATACACACGTTTGTCAAAGAACAAGATGATAACGCATTCCCATGTGTCATCTGAAATCTAAATGCTTAATCCCTCAAATCTGAAACAGAGCTGCTCTGATTTGTGTAGGACCTAAAATATTTGCCCAAATATGTGATGCCTTTTGAACAGGATCACAGTACCAACCACGAATTTTGGTTTTTTCAACCTTGATTCCACTTATGAACCTCAATAATAATAAGAAAAAATAAAATGGTTGCCTCACTGATTAGTAAGCTTTGAACAACATTATTGGCATTGTACGATGAAGTGAAAACCCATCTTTGTAGAGTTGACTGTTTGTATCTCATGATTGTCATATATTTGGAAATGGCCAATGGGGGACACTGGTAAATTTTTCTGGCTGATTTTGGAAATGATTTTTATTCCCTTGTTGAACTGAAATTCAATAGCTAAGGGTTCTGTTCTATTTGTTCATTTCTAGGCTTGGCATGGGCAGTTTATCAAAATATAACCAATAATTTACATATTAAAAAATATAAAACGTCATGAGCTTACTTGAGGATTTCATATATTTTTAGGCAACCAAGATTGCTTTTCCTATATTTTTAAGTAATATATAAACTAGGCTTCACAATTAGTTAATCTATAGTTTTCAAAAGTTAGAATTTGAAGATATTCCTATTTCCATAATTATCTTTTGTGTTATTAGTAATCCATTGATTAGATAACATTCAAAAATGCTAGTGGTATAAACCTGAATTTATTGTTCAACAATTTGCCAGGATAAACAGTAAGGTGGCAATGAACTAGACTTAGGTCACAGCAAAGTGAAATCACCAACGAATGACTATCTCCAAAGTCCAAACTTATGATCTAAAACAGACCACAAAAGGTATAGTGAATACAATAAACTTCAAACTGGTGAAAAAATTAATTATTAACAAGTTATCCCTAGAATGTGCTAAACTAATATTAACATGAATGAACCTCTCTTTTAATTTAAAACAAGTTAAATAACAATAAAACAGCATAAAACGTTCAGTGTAACATCCTTAATTTCATTCATTTTATTAATAAATGTACATAAATATTTAATGTAACATCCCTAATTTTGTTTCTTTAAAGGTACATAAAAATTTAATTAAGAAAATAAAATTTATTAGACAATTTTTATATATCTAAGAAAATATAATCCTTAGAAATTTTTCACCTTATGTGTATGCATAAAAAATGTTTCTAACATTAAGGGAACAAGTAAAGAGAGAAAATCTAATAGGAAAAATTAGAAATAACATACTAAAGATAGGCGAAATTTTTTGGTAAGGAAGATAAATTTTTGTGAAGTAAGTAAAGGGAAGATTGGATTAGGGTAATTTTTCTTAATTCAAGAGTTAGAAATTTCTAAGTTTAACATCTCCACCCATAAATTGGGCTTTCACCTATAGATACTTCATATAGAATTTTTCCACTTCACATAAGTTTCTAGCAAACCCATTGGATAACCTAAGCAAGAAATAAAACATAGACTTGGACTAGGATATAAAAGTTAGACCGATAGCTCAAAAATTATGAAAATGTGACCAAGGCCTCCAAGAAAGGTAAATTTTATCCAAAGTAAAGGAAATGGGTAGGAATGAGCCCAAATCTAAGAGGAAAAATAAAATAAAATAAATCATGTAATGAAATAATAATATAATAATAATAAAGATTAGGTTACATGGCATTAAGACAAAAAATTTTCAAGTGGTGTGATATCCTACATTCATAATTTTAGCAAGTGGTATGATAATACATGGCATTAAGATAAAACATCTATAACCTGCACTTATAATTTTAGCAAGTGGGTAATAATACATAGCATTATGACAAAACATCCTTATCCTACACAAATAATTTTAGCTAAGCAAGGAAGATCCAAGGGTTGAAAATTTGCCACCTAAAAAGGCAAACCTATCATACTTGATTAAGACAAAAGAAAAATGAAATGAATCCCTAAATCAAAGGGACCTTGTCCCTTGTCTTAAGAACATATTATCATAATTTTCAATATACAAATCTTCTTTTTCTATGCATATCTTGACTAAGGAAGAGGAAGACAAGAACATGAGTGGTTTATTTTCCAAAAATCAACCAAGTGCATCCTAATTGTGATAAGGTAGACCCATGATCATGAAAGATGAATTATTTGATAGTCTATTTAAGCAAAACCCACCCTTATAACATTATAATTTCGTCCAAGTGAGAGAGAGAAAAAACATAAGCAAGGTAGAGTGAGGAAAGGAGAGGAAGAGGAAGAGGAAGGAGAAGTCTAGAAGACTAAGTGCTCAAGGTAGGTTTAACAATATTTCTTTTTGAAAAGTTTTGAAATTTGTAATATTTATATGAGATTTTGATCTTAGAACTTTGATGATTAGTCATGGATGTTGCTATATCATGTTACATATTAATTTTGCATGTGATATATTTTTGAATACTTAGGCTGGTGTAGATAGTTTTGCATAGGTATGACTATGGGTGGCAAAATTTTATGCTTCTGTTTTTAAAGTTATGGGAAGAATCAGTAAGGAATTAAAACAAATGGTTAACATAAAATATGTAGATCCATGTCTCCCAAATTTTTTAACCACTAAAATAACTCAATTTTGAGTCCATATGAGGTAGATATGGTCCAATTAGTAAGTAGTGATCAAAAAATAGTTAACGATGGAAGAATCTGTCAGGTATGCTTCTGTGTTTGAATTTATGGGATATATCTGTAGGCAATTAAAAGAAATTCTTAACATAAAAAATGTAAATCTATGTTTCACGGATTTTTAGCCACTAGAATCACTCAATTTGGAGTCTATATGAGTTAGATATGGTCCAATTTGTAAGCAATGATCATAAAATGGTTAATCAAGGAAGAATCTTTTAGGAAAGCTTCTGTGTTTGAATTTTTAGGAATATTCTGTAGGGAATTAAAATAACAGGCTAACATAAAAATTATAGATATATGTGTCATAGAATTTTAGCCACTGTAATCACTCAATTTAAAATTCTTATGAAGGAGATATGGACAGATTAGTAAGTAGAGGTCAGAACCTACCCGAGAAGAAATAACTTATAATTTGAGGAAGTAATATCACCAAGATTCCTTAATATTTAGCTAAACTATTCAACATAATAGTTTTAGATAATAGTTTTATCTTTAAATTGACACCAAGATCACTTAAATCGGAATTAAAATGAGAGTTAAAATGATGGAGTTATGCTCCAATTAGTGAGAGAAGGTCAAACAGGATGAAAACCTACATCAGGAAATAACTCAACATAAAGTATGGTCGTGTTCTGTGTTGGAAATGGAATTTTGAAGCCTAAAGCATGGCTGTTTTATAGTAAATGTCCAAGCCGTGTTATAAGATACGTTTAGTCCGGTTTGGAAGTTGGTAAAATTTATTTTCAATATTTGGTTTACTCTAAATGAACCTAATTAATTTTTAGATATTAGTAAAAACCAAATTGATGAAGAATGAAGTATTAAATTTGTGAAAAGATGTGTTGGAAATGATATAAGTAGGATAAAAGTGACTAGAGGCTATGCATAAAGAAAATGAAGAGATAAAAATAATATTTAAAAAAAAAGAATCTTATAAATGACTAGTATATGTCATTGCCATTGCCATTGCCATTGTATGAACTATTTATCATCTTAAGTGTGTAATTTTGAAATGGAAACATTTTTTATGAAACATTATGGCATGTGAGTATAATGAACATACTTGTTATTGAAATCATATTTTTGGCTATTAATGTGAAAAGAAAAGAAATAAGCACCGTCACATGGCAATTTGTATGGTGCACCAGTAGGGGACGTCCTATCAACAGTTATGATGATGATAATGAGAAAAGAAAGAGAAAGTATGCCATGTCGGACGTAGCAAGAAAAGTATATACCAGAGAGTAGGAAATACTCACCCTAACCGGAGTAGCTTGATATGAGAATAAATTGTTAGTCATCATATGATATTATGAAAATAGTTAATTCTGCCATACATGTCATTACTGTACGATTCATGTGATAAAGTGCATTCATGTGACCTAAGGTATTTGCTGTAGCTTATATAGATGAACATGATGTGATGAACTATATTGATTATGATTTATTTTTGAACTTATTGGGATTTAATTTTCGCTATTTTTTCATATCATGTTCAAAAGGTTAAAAATGCAGCTATTTTTCATGACTCTTATTATTGTTGTACGTTAGATCGAGGTGCCCTACCTTGGGCAAATACTGATTATATCGGATGTATTAGTAGTAGACGTGACTAAGATTCCGGTGGAGGTGCCGCCACCTGCACCAGTGTCCCTGGAAGTAGTCTACGTGGATGATTAGGCATCATATGTATATGTATATGTTAAAATTTTGTATGAATGTTTGTAAATTAATGATGTGTATGTGAACTCAGTATTGTATCAATAATAATGGTAGATTTTAAACCTTAATTACATTTGGTTAAATCAAATAAATGTTCTTATGAGTTATGTAGTAAAAAGGTAATAACTTCATGGAATTTTTCAAATATAGAAAAAAAAAATTTGTTACAGAAATGGAGTTGTTACATTCAGAGTCAAAAAACATCCCTAGGTAGCTACTTTTTTGTCATCCAAAGATAGTAAAAGGGATATGAGTCAATCAGGAGTCTGCTGTCCCCAGTCAATGATCAAATGCCATGGAAATGGATCAAGACTGACGCATAATTAACTTCAATTTTAATAAGGCAGATTGCAATTTGTAGAAGTATATAGGTTGCTTTCAATCAAATCTCCAAGTCAACATCAGGAAAATCCCAGTCCATATTGATGCTTGATAATCACAATAATGTAGGGGCCTTAACTGTGATTCTACTAGTGGGGTAAATTTAGCATTGATTAGCAAGTGCAACCATGTAGGATACGAGTAGGAGGAGGCAACATAGACAAAGAGGGTGCCAGATGAGTTCTGTTGGTGAGTGAAGGATGTGGAGAATGGGTAAGTGCATAGAATGGGCCAGCTCTAGTGTCCCAAACTCATGTATAATGGACCTTAATCTGGACCACAAGCCACTTTATAGATAAGGACTCATGCAAGAACATAAGCAGTCCACATCAATTTTAGGCCTAAGTCTAAAAAGCTGCTATCAGATTTTTGTTGTATGAAAAAATTGATGCATAGCTCCAAGTGTAAGACAATGACAATAAGGTAAATGATCACATTATTGGCATATAAAATCCTATATGTGAATAGTTTGTCTGAAATATGAAACAAAACTTACAAAACAGTAGTTCCACTGGTAGCAAGAAATTATCACTGGAACCAGAGACAGGTCAGTAAATTAGTATAGTATGTTTACAATGCAAAAGTACATGTGACAGGCAATAATATGTCATTTCAACATCCAACAGAAAGATTTAACAAACAGATATATGGGTGCCATTACATGCATAAAGAGAACAAATCTATGTCTCTACCAATTTGCTAAGCTTTCATATATTAAATCAACACATTTTTAAGTACAGTTTAAGCTCGAATGCTATCATACCTATATAACATCAAAGAGAAACATGTTATGAAGTTGAGAGGGTCAACACATACAAACCACTGCCCTTTTCATGGGGCATAGCTTGATTTAATGGCATTGATTAGAGTCTCAGAAAGACCTCTGTCAAGTGTAAAGCCCTTCTCCATCATCTGGTCCTAAACCCTACACGCAATAGAAAGCTTGTTTTCCCTTAATAGCCCTCCAATTATCAACTTGTAAGTTACCTCATCAGGATAGGGTGCTTTCGTCTACATTTCATCATATATATGCATGGCATCTGTTACTTTAGAAGCTTCGCAAACTCCCATTGATGAGGGCATTGTATGAGACCACATTAGGCCTTATTCCATTCTCCACCATATCATGGAAGACGCTATAGGCCATAACAGTCTTCCTAGTTTTGCATAGGTGATCAACAATTGTTGTATAGAATATACGATCAAGAACCAGACCCATCCCAGTCATTTGATCAAGAAATTTCTTGGCTATATGAGAATTATATTCTCTTAGAAAAGCTTTTATAAGGATAGTGAATGTCACCAAATCAGGTTGGATTCCCTTCCTATCCATTTCCTCAAACAACTTGTAAGCCATTCTAGTTTGGCGTGCCTTACAAAAAGCTCTGATAATAGTATTGTAAGAAACAACATCACACAGCCCCTTTGTTTCCATCCTCTTCACCATTGTCAAATAAGCCTTCTCTAGATTGTTAGCTTTGCAAAGACCCTTTAGCAGTTCATTATATCTATATAAATCAAGCTCCATCCCAATTATCTCCATCTTCTCCATCAACTTCACTGCTTCATCCAGCATAATCTCATTACAGCAATAATCCAACAAGATGTTATAAGTAACCAAATCTGGCTCACACCCATTTCTCCTCATAAACGATTTGATTGTTAGCGCTTTATAAATCTGACCCATCCGACAGAACCCGCAAATCAAAACATTATAAATCAAATTATTAACCTGGACTCCACCCTTGATAACACTGACAGTAAGATCATATGCCAAATTAACCTTTCTACCACTGTACAAACCAATAATGAGCGCTGTACTGACCTTACAATCTAGGGTTAACCCCTTCTCTATCATACTATCTCACATTTGAGTGGCTTCATTGAACCACTCGGATTTACATAATTCGTCAATAATTATGGTATATGATACAACATCGGCTTTTCTTCCTTTCTCAGACATGGTATAAAATAGCTTTAAAGCAATTTCTAGCCTATTCTCGCGACACAACAGACTCAAATAAATGTTAAAAGCCTAAATATCCAGAACACACCCCAGCTTATAGCCTGCATGATTGCTTGGAGACAAGAACTCCCTAAGAATATTGTGCTTGTTCAACATGCTTTTATTTATTAATTTATTTATTTTGATGCAAAAATATTTAATTGATGAGGAGAAAGCAATACAACAATGGACGAGAAGGAATCATCCCAAATCATAATTGAAAAACTAAACAATCATTAAATGGAAAGGATCTTACACTGAAACTTTTCCATGGCAAGCCATTAAATTTATATTTTAAAATTACCGTGTTGGTATTGCTTCAATATGTTATTATAATTAGTGCATATTGAATTTAGATATTTTTTTTCATGTATGCTTAGAAATAGAATGGAAGTTCCTGAACATCGTAAGTGGATAAATAATAGGGTGAGTCTTGATAGGAGAATAGTTACAGAAGAATTTATGGCAGGAGTTGTTGAGTTTGTAGAGTTTGCTTGTAGTCAGAATCATTTTAAAACAATTGAAAAGTTGAGGTGTCCTTATAGAAAATGCAATGTCAGAAGTATTTTTCAGTTGATGAAGTGAAAACTTATCTTTGTATGAAGGGGTTTATGAGTAATTACTATTATTGGACCAACCATGATGAACCAAGACCTCTCTTTCCACCAATGGTTTCAAGAAACTCATATTATGGAAGTAGTTATTTTCGGGCATGCTTTCATGATCGGGAACAAATGGTAATGGATGCTGCTAGACCATTTATTGGTAATTATATAAAGCAACAAGGTTTTGGTCATTGCGAACAAAGGGATAAAGATCCTAACCCAGAATCCCAAATTTTTTTTAATATGTTAGAAGCTGCGCATGCTCCTTTGTATGACGGTTGTGAAAATTATTCTGAATTTTCAGCGGCAATGGAAGCTTTGGGTATCAAGTCAGACTTTAACATATCTGAGAATTGTTTCAATTGGTGAGTATGATTTATGGGAAATGCATTGCCAAATGAAAATCGTATGCCTAAAAACCTCTACCATGCAAAGAAATTACTGGAGCAATTAGGATTAGGTTGTATAAAAATTCATTGTTATCGAAACGGATGCATGATTTATCATAGTCCTCTTGATAAGGATTTTTGTCATTGTAAATTTTGTGGTGAAGAGCGTTACAAAAGGGTCATAAAAAATGGCAAGGGAAGAAAGCTTCCAGTGAAAAAAAAAGTGGTATTTTTCACTTATTCCAAGGCTACAAAGACTTTATTCCTCAATTTAAACTGCAAGTCAAATGAGATGGCATCGGGAAACTGTGAGGGTGACAGGCTCTTTGTCTCATCCATATGATGGTGAAGTTTGGAAAATATTCGATAAAAAAATCCTGAATTTGCAATGGACCCTCGAAATGTGAAGTTAGGTTTGTATGCTGATGGATTTGCTCCATTTGATAAAACAGGTTGAATTTATTCATGTTGGCCAGTTATTGTTACCTCTTACAATCTTCCCCCTTGGATGTGCATGATAAGAGAGTTCTTGTTCTTGACCATTATAATCCCTGGTCCTTCCAATCCAAAGAATAGAATTGATGTGTATTTGCAACCACTTATAGATGACCTCAAACTTTTATGGAACACTGGTGTCATGACTTATGATGTCTCACTAAAACAGAACTTTATTATGAAAGCTTGTTTGTTGTGGACCATTAATGACTTTCCTGCATATGGGATGCTTTCAGGCTGGATAACAATGGGAAAACTTGCTTGTCCAATATGTATGGAGTGTTCAAAGGCATTCACCTTTCGACATAGTCGAAAGACTTCTTTCTTTGATTGTCATCGACAATTTTTGCCACTTGATCATTGTTACAGAAGGAATAAGAATGCTTTTCGAAAGAGATATACTGAAACATCTTTACCTCCGCCTCAGTTAATAGGTGAAGTGTTGAAAATGGTTAGACATATGATAATATCCTAGGGTAAGGAGTTATTCACAATTGGACCAAGCAATCTATATTTTGGGAGTTACCATATTAAAAAACAAATCTTCTTCCACACAATCTAGATGTTATGCATATTGAGAGAAATGTATTTTTGAATATTTTATACAAAGTGATGGACACTAAAGGTAAGACAAAAGACAATTTTAATGCAAGGCTTGACTTGGCAGACATTTGTAGACAGAATGAATTAGAGCTGTAGGATGGAAGAGATGGCAAACTAATTAAAGCCAAAGCAAAATACAATATGCCTCTACATTATCAAGGTGTGTTGACATGAGAGAAGCAAAGTTGTTTGGTATGAAAAGTCATGATTGTTATGTGTTTATGCAACGCTTGCTCCCAATTGCATTCAAAGTATTATCAAAGCCTATTTGGATCACACTCACAGAATTCAGTCAGTTCTTCCGAGAATTGACTTCGCCATTGTTGTGAGAGGATACTTTACATGTGATGGAACAAAAAATTCCAATCATTCTTTGCAAATTAGAACAAATTTTTCCTCCAAGTTTTTTTGACTCAATGGAACACCTTCCAATTCATTTACCATACGAAGTAAGGGTTAGAGGTTCAGTGCAATATCGATGGATGAATCCATTTGAAAGGTAGAGTCATGTATCCTTTTTTTTTAAATTATGGAATTGTATTCATAGTACTAAATGTATCAATTAATTGTATTAGGTTTATTCGTACACTAAAAGACAAGGTGAAGAACACAACTGCAGTTGAATGTTCAATTTGTGAAGCTTATTTGGTGGAGGACACCTCTACATTTGCATCCTACTATTATCCACCTGATGTTCCATGTAGAAGGACTCAAGTACCACGAAATGATGATGGAGGTGAAGGTTGTTTAGATCACCGCTTTCTATCTTTAATTATCTTGACTGTCTAACCGGAAGATGCATATCCTTCATGTTGGAACAAAGGGACTTATAAACTGCGCATTTATATGTTATTCTAAATTGTCCTGAAGTGGAGTCATTGTTAACGTAAGTGTATAAAATGCTCATTTAAGTGTTATATATATATATATATATATATATATATATATATATATCACTATAACTTGTTCTAACATGTTTTCTAAATGTAGCACATATACTAATATGCTACAAAAATGTGGGATGAGTGACTCGGAAGTGGACAGACAAATATTTACAATGTTTTCTATTTGGTTTAAAGAATACGTATGTTGCACACATTCTCCTTAATTCTTTATTTTTTAACATTTTGCTTCTTATGTGAGACTAACTTAAATGTTTGATGACTAGGTGTTAAATAATAATGTCGAAGATGTCCTTCTAAAGAGTTTGGCATGGGGTCCTCAAAGAAAAGCCAAGAAATGGCCATCATATTATGTAAATGGTTATAAATTTAATACAAAAGATCATGGCCAAGGTATGGGTACAACAAATTTTGGTGTATGTTGTCAAGGTGGTACGAATAAAATAATAGAAAATAATTATTATGGGGTTTTAACAGACATTATTGAAGTACACTATACAGGATGGCCTATAAAGATGTTAGTTTTATTCAAATATGATTGGTTTGATCCCACCTTAAATCATGGAATAAAAGTAGATAACTATGGGATTGTTGAGGTTAGAACATCCAGGAGATATAAAAATTATGATCCCTTTATATTTGCACAACAAGCAACACAAGTATATTATACACAATATCCTAAAGGGCAACGTGATTGATTAGTAGTGATCAAAACTAAGGCACGAACCACAATACAAACCGCAGTAGAAACTAAAATGCTTGAAAGTGATGCTCTATACCAAGAAGAGTCATCAATGCAATCGCTTGTAATAGTTGCAAATGACAATCTCGAGCAGAGTTTTGTTGATATTGAAGGCCCTGTGGATGATGTATATGGTTCTTCTTTGAACCTACATGAAGTAGATACAGATATAGATATTGAAATAGAAGATGTGGATGAAGAAGATACTGAGGAAGAAGGAGAATGGGAAGATGAAGAAGAAGAGGAAGAAAATGATAATGATGAAGATGTCTAGGTATTGTTAACTTTCTTCATTTTACCAAGTGTATTATTTAGATAATATATTATGTATTTTTGAAGTAGGTTATAAATCTATGGATGGTAGTATAGTTATAAATTTTGTTATCATTGTCAATTGTAATTGTTTGTATTTTTTATTATTAAATTGTCATCAAACTTAATAAAAATACATGATTATCTTTTTGTCTACAGATGGCAGGTAGAGGTAGAGGGTGGGGACGGGCTATCTCTCAGCCATATACACAACTAGACACTTTATATATAGCTAACATAGCTTAACTTCACCAGATCCACATTGGACATACACTTACTTCATCTCCCTTTTCCCAGACTTGTCATACTTTTACCTCATCTTCCCATTCACAAGCAGCACATTCAAGTGCCTCATCTCCTCATCTTTCGAGTATAGTTTCCCCTATCCCACCTACACATACCATGTGTGCCCCATCTCCTAATTCATCCGCATGTCCAAATGTTGAGCCAATTTCTTTCACACCATAGACTATTCAATAGGGAGTAAGGGACATAGATGGTCGAATTTGGATTAGATCAGCATCTGGGTAAACGTAAGTAATATGTGTGTGTGTGTGTTTTTTAATTTCTTAGTATATTTAAATTGATATCTATACTTTCAGCTTTTATCTTGACTTCCTAACAAGAGGTGTCATCACAACAATTTTCAAGAAAAAATTTGAAGGTGCTTGGTCCAACTGGGGAAAAGTAGACAACAATACCATTAAAATGTGGTTTGATGAGTTCAAGGTAATATGTAACATTTTCTATCATATTTATTGATATGTTTTAAAAAAATATGTGAATGTTATGTTAATTTGTTTACTTTGTTTAGGACATTTTTAAGTGGTTGGACAATGATGAGCACAACATTAAAAAGTCATTTAACAGCAAGGGATCAACAGCCCTAAAAAAGACATTGTTTAAGGTGCGTAGCGGTGAGGACAAGGGTGATTGGATTCCACCAGTGATGCTACAACAGTTAAGGGCTGAATGGGATAGTGAAGGCTGGCAAGATAAAGCAAAAAAAAAAAAACAAAATAGACTTTCCAAAGAAGGATACTATAATTAAGGTATTTTTAGAATTTTCTTTTAAGGTTAAATTTGAGTAAATACACAGTTTAGTTTTTGAATTTACTAAGTTTTTATACTTTAATCCTTGAATTTAAGTTGCTGCACAGTTTTAATTTTCGAATTTATTAAATATCAGACAACTTAATCTTTTTGTTATCTCTACACTAACTACTTATTAATGTAGCTCGTTTGCATTGCACGTTAAATGTCAACTAATCATGCCACATTAACACTGATTCAACTTAAAAAATAGAGAGAGTAAATACAAAATTTATTATCTGAATTTACTAAATCCTTACAATTTACTCATTGAATTTACTATGTCCCTATAATTTAATCATTGAATTCAGGTCATTATACAATTTCGTCTTCGAAGTGATCAAACATAAACTATTTTAATCCTTATGTTATTTTTATTTTAATTATTTGCTGATGTGACATGTTAAGTGCTTACGTCGCACGTTAAATGCTAACTAATTATGCCAAATTAACATTAACTCATCCATAAAATTTTGAAATGAAATTTTTTCTTCAATTTCATATAATGTTGTTTGCTTCAAGTTGTTAAACTAACTATTACATTTGTTTTACAGAGCAATAAAAATTGTGGGATCATTCAAATAAAATGGAGACTATCATAAATGTATTTACAATTCAATGCAAATTTTTTTCGTTCAACCAACTATTTAGTAACAGAATGACAATATATTCCATAAGTTAAAGCACAATTTTCTCTATCCCCAAAGGAAAAAATAATAATATATCTCAAGTAAAAAGATCCGCAAAAAAATAGTATCTTACTACAATATACAACAACATTCAAATATGATCACAAGGACTAATTAATAAATATCAGCTAAAGATTTTTTAGTATTAAAATACTTAAATTAGAGCAAAAATTATAAGAGTTAGCACAACACTAAACATGAAAAGGATTAAAAACATTGAAATCATGGCATCTTCTTATAGCTCAAAATGTGTAAAGTGTGAAGTTAACCATTCATGATTATTAATATCACAAATTTTAAAATAAATTTTTTATTTTTAGTCATCAGAAACTTATTAAAATAATTTTTAAGTAAAAGGATGTTTCACGGCATTGTTATATGAAGACAAAAAAGGGAGAAAATAGAGTGGAAACAAAACATTTTGAAATTTTTTTAAACTGAGTCAGCACTGATGTAATATGATTAGTTAGCATTTAACATGTCATGTAAACACTTAATTAACTACATTAAAATCAGTTAGTGTAAAATAATAGAATGATTAAATTGTTTGATATTTGTTAATTCGATAATTAAATTGTATAATGACTTGATCCAAAGACTAAATTGTAGGGACTTAATAAATTCAATAACTAAATTATGTGTTTATTATTTTTTTAAGCTGAGCCAAATCTTCAAAACCCCAAACACCAAATTTCAAACTCTAAAACCATAATTTCTAAATCTCAAACTTCAAACCTAAACTTTAAACACTAAAACCCTAAGTCCTTAAACCCTATATTCGAAACCTTCAAAACCCCAAACACCAAATTTCAAACTTTAAAACCATAAGTTCTAAATTTCAAACTCTAAATCCTAAAACTTCAAACTATAAAATCTAAACCCTAACTCCAAAACTTTAAAGCCTAATGCCCTAAACCTCTAAACTCCAAACATCAATACCAAAAAAACTAAACCCTAAACTTGAAACCCTAAAATGCTAAACCACCAAAACTTAAACCCTAAACTCTAAACATTAAAATTTCCAAACACCAAGCACCAAATCTAAATTCTAAAATCCTAAGCCCCAAACACCAAACTCTAAACAACAAACCGTAAATTTTCAAACCCCAAATACTAAAACTATAAAATCTAAAATACCAAACTCTAAACTTTAAAACCGTAAACTCGAAGCTCTAAATCTTAAATCTCAAATTTGAAATATCAAAATATCAAACTTTATACATGTTATGGTTTTGAACTTTAGTGTTTAAGGTTGAGAATTTATGGTTTAGTTTTTTATGGTTTGGAATTTAGGATTTATGGTTGAGGGCTTTTGGGTTTAGAGTTTTGAGAGTTAGGAGTTAGAGCTTTGGGTTTTCGGGTTGGGTTTGTAGATTGAGGATTGGAGTCTTAGGGTATTTATATTTCGAATTTAAGGTTTAGAGTTTGGAGCTTTAGGGTATGAGATTTAAGGTTTGAAGGATTAGTGTTTAAGATTTAGGGTTTAGAGTTTGTTGTTTGTAGTGTGGGGTTTGATATTTAGAGTTTTAAGGTTTTGGTATTTTGGTTTTGAGATTTAGGTCTTCAGTTTGGAGTTTAAAGTTTTAGTGTTTAAGATTTGGGATTTAGGTTTTGAAAGTTTGGGTTTTGAAATTTTGAAATTTAGTGTTTGTAGTTTTGAAGTTTTAGTGTTTGGCATTTGGGATTCAGAATTTAGGATTTGGAGGTTTGGGGTTTGGGATTTAGGAGTTTTGGGGTTGAGGCTTAGAGTTTGGATTTTTGGTATTTGAAATTTGGAGTTTAGGGGTTTTGAGTTTAGGTGTTTAGGGTTTGGAGATCTGGGGTTTAATATTTTGGAGTTTAAGGGTTAGGGGTTGAGGTTTTCAGATTTGATGTTTTGAGTTTAGAGTTTTAAGGTTTATATTTTGGGGTTTGGTATTTTAGAGTTTTAGTGTTTGAATTTTGAAATTTTAGAATTTAGAGTTTAAAGTTTAAAGTTTAGATGTTTTTGGTTTAAGGTTTAGGATTTTAAAATTTTTTACTTTTGAGTTTATTGTTTATAGTTTATAGTTTTAGTGTTTAATATTTTATTATTTTGGATTTAGAGTTTTTTTTTTCTCTTTTTTTCAATTTTAATTATACTTTAGAATATAAGTGATGAGTTTTTTAAGTTAAGAGGTTTTAGAAAAATATTTTTTAATTAAGGGACCGAAACAAAATTGAAAATAAGTTAAGGGACTTAAGGTTGTTTTACCAAAATTATTAGTAAAGAAGAAGAAAGGAGGGAGTATTTCTGTTTTTTGGAGTGTTGTCTATGATTAAGCCATAAATTGGAGGAACATTGTAATGATTTTTAGTTTAGGGAGAATATTACAATTGATAATATAGATTATGGTAAGTAAGTGTTATTTAATTTTCAATTTAATATATGTATATTAATTTTTACTATTTTTATTAATTTAAAATTATAAAAAAATTAATAGATAACTTTAAAACAATAAATTGGTTGATTTAAAATAATAAATTAAAATTTTTATTAATTAATGAATTAAAAATGTTAATATTGTATAAAAATGTAAATAGATACTTTAACTATAAGTTTATTAAATATTTTATATTATATAAAAATAATTAAACTAAAATGTACAAGAAGAAAATAATAAAAGCATAAGCAAATGAAAAAAAGTTTATTGGTAGAAATACAAATTTGGGAAAAAAAGCACTTTGCCACCCTAATTGGTGTAATTGCAATTTTTTCCATTTTCTTTCAAATGAAGCAATGTCTTTCCTAATCTTTTTTTTATTGCAACTTACCCTCCATCATTAAACTTTACTTTTAAATTTAACTCTTGAGAGTGTGAAATGACCAAACTACCCATGTTTTTTTTAAAACCAAGAAATCATATTTTCTTTTAAAAAGTCATTTACATATTTTTTAAACAAACTCATTTCCTTTGTCTCTCTACATTAGTGTGAGCGGCGTGTTTCCCTACTCTTCAAAACACCATCTACTACCAGCAAGCGACGCTACCATGAGCAACATGATGTGCCTTGGTTGACATCACAACGAGCAACCTAGCAACATCTAATGACGACCTTTTCCCCCCAGTCTTTCACTATAAAAATATAACCCCTCTGCCTTAACCTACACCACTATGAGTAGAGCCCAAACTGTGTAAGTTTGTCTAAGTTCTTCTGACTTATGGTGTCCTTTGAATTTGGTATATAAATTTTGTTGGATTGTGCATTCAATGAGCTATATATGGAAACAATGACCTCTTGAATTTTTATATATTATTTTTGAGTATTAAATGGCTTCTAAATGTACAATTGCCATTATGATTCTTCTTGTTTTTAACTGTTCGTTTAAATCTGGACAGCTTCTCAGTACCTAAAAATACATCTTTTGAAATTATTTTTGTAACGCCCCCAATTTAAGGATACATGAAACATGTCACGCCCCTACTGTAGGAACGCGAATACATCCATTATCCGTTAAACTTTATTATCATGCAATTGTAAATCGTTTCATAATACCACATATATGAATAATATCACACATTTTCAAGTTAACAATACTAATAGTTATACATGCCAAGTCTATATATATCAGGTTTACAGCAGAAACAAGGATCCTTCCTGTGACGTTCAGAGCAACTCTAGAGTACAAATATATTACAATATAAAACATGAGAGCTTAGAAACAATTTAGGCTCACCACCGAAGTACGACCCCTAGTCGATCATGTGGCTGCTGGACCAAACTTCGTGTCTTTATCTGAAAAATAGATCCACATCGTGTAGTGAGTTTTACAACTCAGGGAGTAGATAACACCTTCTATAACCTCTAAGGTCAACATATGGATGTACTTTTCATTTCAAATTTTCTCATAAAGAAAAGTTACATTCAGAAGTACATTCATATGGGACCCGTATTTCAAAACATCTCTGTTAACAATTCATATTCAAAATTATATACAAAACTGTAAAATCATTTATCAAATAATGTTATGCATCAAATATTTCTCATATAACTTATTCGGAGGATCTCATATCAGAACCCCTATACCAGAGTTTGACCCATTCCGTACTTTGGGGGTATAGGAGTTGCCTAAACTCAGCATCCCGCTAAGGTTTACCCTACTACCATTCAAGAGGACACGTGAAGGTACTCTGTATGGGTCTTTCCCAAACACACAGCAAGGGAAGGCAAATAACATCTCATATAGCTGGCATCTCGCCCATATATAGGAGGCATTCCACTCTCCTTCACATATAATCTCCCATGTGTTGGCTCTCACACGAGGCTAATACCATCTCCACTGCTAGCTGAGGCAATCAAAGTGCGTACCAGGGCTAACATCACCTGTTGTTAGCAGACAGTATTTTCAATAGGATTCCTCCACAGAAAATACCATATGCACATATGCCATATAATCCAGTATAAAATTCTGAATATAAAACAGACTTTTCAGTCTCAATATATTCATCTGTGAAAACTTCCCAATCAGGGGAAACATATAATCATGCCCATATCCGAGGCAAACGTATCACTTTATAACATAATTTCACATGTTCAATGTGTATCAAATTTCATTGCCGTGTAATGCGAAATACATTTAAATATCACATGTTCAATGTGTATCAAAATTCATACTCTTCTTGAACTAAATATAATATTTCAACCATTTCAGATATTTTAAACCATTTTAGAAACATATAAAAGTATAAATAACATGTTATCATACTCATTTATCAATGTAAAGTTCAAGAACAGTAAAAACAAGTCATAGGAAGAATTATCTACTCACAAATTTGATGTACAAAGTTGGACACCCTTAAAATCCTCGTTTCTAGTCTGGTTTCGGTAAAATAAACCCCAAAATCGAGTCCCTTCGGTCCAAAAACCTTAAAAACGACTCTGGATTTGCGAAATTTGGCCTCCGGCAGCTCAATCAACACAAGTCAACGCAACAGGGTCCGGGTACACACGCTACACGCGCAACCAGGGAAGGCTGCGCGTGGGCTTCATTCTCCGGGGAAGATTCAGTGCGTGGGGGTGCGTGCAAGGGATTCTGGACCTAAAATTTGAGATCCAAAGGTTTCGGTACCTTCTGGATCGATCTACGGTGTCAGTTTTTACATTTGAGACCCACATATAGGAGTTTCGGGAATTACCTTTTTAGGCAATTTTTCCTTCAATTGTTTGGCCAATCTCTGGCCAATTCTCCAGAAACCAATCAGATAGATTTGTAGAACTCTTCGTTCTGAATCCGTTGGCGGTGGTGGTGTCGAAATCCGAGGTCCGTAGGCGGAGAAATCTTACAGAGAAGTTAGAGGGTTTCGGGAGGAACTTTCTGAGGAGAGATGAAAATTTTTAGAAAATGATCGGCCTCTTGAGTGGCTAAGGCCCTTAAAATCTCCCGGGAGACCTTTCTGTAAAATTTCACTTTTAGAGGGAGGTCCTTAAAAATTTTTCTTATTTACATTTTAACCCCGAAACTTTTAAGAAATTGCATTTTGGCCCCGAAACGTAAATTCTCATATTTCTTTTGTAATTATTTAATCCATGTAAATAATAAACTTATTTTCACCGGTTCTTATCTCCATTTTCAAAATTCTCTCTTTAATTCCAAATTTTCTTTAATCTAAATTTAATTAATTTTACGGCTATTACAAAACAAATATATTTTTTTTGCAACCGGATATTTACCTTAACATGCATAGCACTATTCTTTCTCATGAAAATAGATACATATATGTTCTCTCATGTATATACATTATATATATCAAGTTATAAATACCAAAGTAACAGTAGAAGTAAGGATCATACCTGTGACGTTCAGAGCATACTCTAGAGTATAAGTACAATATAAATCAAAATCTACGAGCCCTAAAAACAAAGTAGGTTCACCCAGAGCTTATATCGTCTAACTAGTCAACTATCTGAAAGGGAGGGACCAAACTCTGTATTCTTATATGAAAAATGTGAAAATATCGTGTAGTAAGTTTAACAACTCAGTGAGCAGATAATACCTCATATGACCTCTTAGGTCAGCATATGGATGTACTTATGTTTTAAAATTTGTCACATAGAAAATATAGTTCAGAAGTACATTTATATGGGACCCGTATTTAAAATATTCTCAAATCAAAGGATATTCAAATATCCAAAACCATATTCAGCACGGTATGATAATTAAATAAATATTGTTATGCATTAAAATATTTCACATAAAAATATTAGAAGGATTCCATATCAAAACCATCAAATATTCCCAAGGACACAGCAAAGGATGATGTTATGTTTAGCTGTAAAAGTTATAGTAAAATATTAAGTTTTTGAGATAAAGTCATAACTTTTGTTGATGCATAATTAACATACTATATATGCACTAAAAATTCACTATTTTTACATAATGTTCAAGCATGTGACAGCTCTCAATACACTCATTTGCTATACGCATAATGACCAATACACTAGAGTCACAATAAGTGATCAGGAAATATGAGTTCATCATCTATCTGCCTCCTCACATTACTACTGTCACTTGATTGGAGTGGCTCTCCCTTGACTCACTCAAGCTAATAGGGCGTCCCCTACTTGGTACCGTCACAAGCCATACAACCCGTCGATATTCATCCATACATATAAATACATATATATAAATGTATATTCATCAAATGCAATGTATAATTATCAAGCAACTCGCCATGAGCTTTATGATTGCCATTCAATCATAATCAGCAACTTTATAGTTTTACAAATCAATGCCTCATGCACATAATATTCACTTTACCAAATAATGATAAATATATTTAAAAACAACATATTCAATGAGTTTCAAAATCTATTTGTAAAACCATACTCTTCTTGAACTATGTGCCAGTTCGTAAGTAAAACAAATATTTTAACACATTTTCAAAAACTTATGATAGCATAAATAATTTGTAAATATAACCAATTATACATTTTAAGTTCAATAAGAGCATGGGGTAAGTTATAGAAAGAATTATCTACTCACAAGTTAGGGCTTCAAGTTGGACAGCCCCAAATGTATTTTTTTCAAGTCAAATCTAATCAAATGGACCTCAAAAACGAATTTAGAAGGTCCAAAAA
Organism: Gleditsia sinensis; assembly: GCA_037074535.1. Taxonomy (NCBI): domain Eukaryota; kingdom Viridiplantae; phylum Streptophyta; class Magnoliopsida; order Fabales; family Fabaceae; genus Gleditsia; species Gleditsia sinensis. Next base: position 63,547,705 of record CM073464.1, read on the forward strand.
CCAAAGAAACGACTCCGGAATCATGAAATTTAGCCTCCAAGAGCTTGGTCAACATTGATCAACTGATGAACACTATTCACGATCAAAAAATACTATTCACAACTGAAAATACTATTCGTGCAGGCCAGATTTATTGTTCACATCGGCTAAAATCACTATTCAATTCGGTCAGAGTTACTGTTCATGACACCAAAAATTGTCAGATGATTGTGAAACTTCATATCCTATAGTTTATCTATCTTCTGAAATAATCTACGGTGTCAAATTTTCAATTTGAGGTATCTAAATAGGAGTTTCAGAGTTTACCTTTCTTTAAAAAATTTTACTTCCAATCTGCGACAATTTTGAGGCTGATTTGAACAATCATTCGGTCAATATTGTAGTACTCTTCGTCCTAAATTCAGTAGTACCCTTAGTTTTAAAATCGGAGGCTCAAAAGTACTCCAGATCTAGAGAGAAAAAATTACTATTCATTCATCCTGAAAATATTTATGTCCTTTTAAAAAATCGATGGAGGACAAATTAGCAATTTGCTAATTGTTAGATGAAGTCCTTGCAAATTTTATAATTTACATTTTGTCCCATAAATTTTTAGAAAATTACAATTTGACCCCAAAAATATTAATAAGTTTTTATTTTCATCCTTAAAACCTTTCAATTACATCTCTACTCTTTTATTTCTTTTAATAATTCATACATAAATGAGAATTACTAAATTTTTGGGATGTTACAATTTTGTTGTTCATATTTGATTTCATCAAGTGTCGGTGGTTTCCTCTTTATGCCCATGAGTTTGGTTCTTAGGAATACATCTATTTGTAGTGATTTTGTTCTTTATATTTAGTTTCATCAAGTGCTAATAGTTTCTTCTTTATGACTAAATCTCAGCCTCTTAGCTTGGTAAAGATTTGTAATTGGACTCTAAGTCAAAAGTAAATGTTTTCTTATTGTGATGCATTTTAAATTTATGCTAAAAAAAATTTATCCTAGTACAATTCCCCTCTTGGTGATTCTACTCTTTCAACTTGAAAGATAAAAAAGGTGACACACTACATCATGTTTCTTCCTTAAACTTTCATTTAAGCCATTATATGTAACAAAAGTTAATATGGGAAATCTAATGCCATGGATTTTGTTTTAAATGGACAGTTACTTCTATTAAAATTTCCCTCTATTTATGATGGTATTATTTTGTTTTTGCAAATAAAGACAGTTAAGGATTACTCTAGATAATTAAGGTTTCTAAATATAATAGGCACTTAAAACCATTCACAATTAAATACTATCTCTCAATGATTTGTTATTATGGTTTTGCTTATTTTTAATTATTTGTTTGTATTTGGATTGCATCTTAGTTCCTAAAAATACATCTTTTTGAAGTGATCTTCTTTTTCATATTTGATTTCATCAAGTGCTAGTGGTAGAACAAATGCATATAGCAGATTGATTAATGAGAGAATAGAAAATGAAGAAATAAAGGGTTGTAATTGTACCTTCAGCTGTCTTGGAAGACAAGAACAGATGTAATGGGTGTGTTTATTGATTATCAAGAAAAGTTGTATTTGATCCAAACAAAAATATGAAAAATTCTCAGGAATTAATATTTAACATTTCTAAACAAAAAAAATTTAAAAAAAATACATAAGGGGTATTTTTGGAAAAATGTAAGAAAATTCTTAATAAACTTAAGTATAACTAAACATAAGAATAGAATATTTTTAAAAAATAATATTTAAATATTCTCAAAAAATATTATTTAAATATTCCTCGCAATTTTAAAGGCCAACCAAATACATTTTATACATTTTGAGGAATTATTATTTCTATCAATTATATTTCTAAGGAATTGTCCTTCATAGGAACAAATTTTTTTACTATTCACCAAACACCTCCTCAATGTTAGTCTAAACCTTCTTATCTTCCCTTGGTCGTCCACTTTCCTTGCAAGTCCTTGCATTATGTTCTTGTCCTTCGTAGTTTGAACATCTCACAACTTGGCCACGCTTACTCATTTTGTAAAGAATTTCACTTTCTCATCTGCACCCTTAGTCCTTTGTTTCTTAGGCCTCCCAAGCTTCTTTTTTTGCTTTTGAAGATCCAATCTGGCAAGTTTGTGTACGTCCATCCCATCTCATCTGATATTCAGTAAATGATTATTTTGCATAACTTGATGTATGTATCTTTTGTGTATACAGAGGACAAAAAATCAGCAGGCTCTTGATTATGCATCCAAATAGCTAATCAAGCATGTAGGCATGGTATTCCATTCAAGTCCCATCTTTGGCAGCTGCACAATTGTTAGGTTAAGTTTACTACAAACTATTTTTCCTTACATGTCACTTGGAAGTGGCAATCCCCAGAATAGGTAGTTTGACACACACAAAAATCATACTTAGCAATCTCTTGCTTTACCTTGATGTTTTTCCATATACCATGCTCATCTATCTTTATGCCATCCTTCTTCAGCTGAAATTTTCTCATTAATTTCATCTTAATCATCTCCATCATTATTATTAGTGGTTTGACTCTTGCGTCTAGGATGTAGTTGTTGAAGCTTTCATTAGAGTTGTCAAATAACTATAGCCACTAGCATTCAATGCCTTGATCCTCTCGATGGTGTTGTTGAATTTCCTTAGAGTCAAATAGGTTGCTACATCCCATAATAGATATTTCAATCCCTGACCTTTATGTCCTCCATCTCTAAAGTTAGCATAGAGGTGTCTAACACATATTATGTGATCTATGTTTGGAATAAGCAGCCGAAATACTTGTGTTAAGCCCTACATAAAATGAAACAAGTTACAAAGTATGAAAAAAATTCAATTGAACATTTCATACAGAACATATATACAAGACCACAAAATGATAGTATTACCTTTTGTCGATCAGACATAAATATATAGTCAAATTCTACAACTCCTCCAACATTATATAACAATAGTTTTAGAAACTATAACTATGTATCCTTGCTCTCTATCTCAACATTAGCATATGCTATTGAAAATAGGTTTTCATTCTCATCCCTCCTGATAGCTGATAGTAATTGTTCTCCAAATGGAGACTTCAAATTACAGCCATCTAGACCCACAAATCTTCAAAAACTAGCCAAAAATCTTGACTACATGGTTCTCAATGAGACGTACATCTTCTTAAACACATGATTTCCTAATGTACCATGGTCGGCAACATGTACTTTTATTGTACTTCCTAGATTATGGTTGAGAAGGGTTTGGGCATAGTCATACATCCTATTATACTGATGACACTGCTCCTCATAGATGGCCCTCAATGCCTTTTTCTTTTCTCTATAAACATGGTGCGAAGATGCATTAGTCTTTAGATTAGCAGTAATCACTGCCATTATATTAGAAACCTTTCAATTTGGTTTTCTTCTCAATTTCTCTATATATTTATCTATTAAATGAGTCGAGGTAATCTTCCTATTTCTATAGACTCTAGGACAAGAGTGCTTCGGATATAAGGTTCTAATCTAAAATATACTTTCGCCTTTTAATTTAATCATGTATATTCTAAACACGCAATTCTTTGCACACTAAACTATGTTTTTATCGTATTCGTTCTTTTCCTCCACTTTAAGTCCTTCCTTTGTTGCATGTTCCATTCATGGATTGCAGTTGTAAAAATAGCCACACTAGGAAAATTTTGACCTATGGTGAAAGCTATATTATCCATGTCCTTATTAGACCTAAACTTATCATACTTTCATGTGGCACAATCTTTATCACTGTTCATAGGTGGAGATATTAACTCATCAGATGGTGCATATTTTGATTGAAGATCGGTCTCTAAATAATTAGTAGGTAAGATTTCTGTCCTTGTCAATTACCTTGGTACCAAACTTATTCTCTTTTAGGAATTTTCTTGAATGGTTTCTGCACTACAAAATACAAATTAAGTATTATTTATGTATAACTATTAACATAGCTAAATAGTACATAGAATTTATCAATGTACTTAAAATTATTTCAATCTCGTGTGATAATTAATTTACCTAACAAGTCATAAATCTCTTTATCACCTCTTTCCAGTAGGATTTATTCTCAGTGCTGATGCTGTCTTCGTCAATATCTTTGTCATCATCTCTTTCCACTAACATATCATACAAGTCACTCATTGTGTATATCAAATAAATTGAAACCTCCATATCTGGCTAATACATATTGTATAATTCTAATATACTTTCAATCTCAGCATCTGACACATTGTTCATAAACTTTATGTTCAAGGTATGATTCAGAACAAGATAGTGAATAGAGACACTTGGTTTCAACATAAATGGTTGTAACTTATGCATAAGCTCAAAGTATAACATCATGTCTCTGTCCAAAGGATCTATAGTTGCCATATTATCTCTTATGTAGGCGGTCTCTTCTAACCCTCTATGTAGTTTGCCGCCATAATGAACAATGAAATTTACGTGTGATTTCTTACCCTGCATAAAAAAAATTGTAAGTTCATAAGTACATAAGGAATTAAGTTGAGTGGGTCCACTAGTATGTTATTATTATTTGTTATCAATTTATTTTAGGAATCTAAATTGTTTATTACAAAGTAAATTTCATCCGAAATATTTTATAATTTGTTAACACAATTATATTATATTCATAATATGATCACTACTTTCTTTCCTAATTTGTTTATCATTTTCTTTGTAAAAGTCTCTAAAAGCTAAAGCTCCAATGCTATTTGTAGGATTACAATTCTTTCGTATAATTTTTGCTACAATTCTTAAGTTTGTCCATTAGCATGAGCATGCTCTTCTTAAGCTTAAACCTTCTCAAGACATGTGAATGTATGAAATTTACTACAATTAAGTAAATTTTATTAGTCAATAGGCATGTATGGTAGAGGCGAATAGAAATTTTATAATCTTTATAACAAAATAATTTTGTTATCACAAATAATCATTTTAATACATCACTTTGAATTTTACAAATTTGAAACAATGATATGAAAAAAAGTACAAAATTCCATCAGCACACTTCTCTGCCATGGCTTAAACATGGTGGGACCACCACTAAAAATTATCATAATGGCAAGCCAAACAACATTCAATATGTTATAGAAACTAGATACTAGATAGTTGACTGGTCCTACCTTGAAATCAAATATGAAACTAAATAAGAAAACATTTACTTTTGACTTAGAGTTCAATTACAAATCATTATTAAGTTAAGAGGTTGAGATATAGTCATTAAGAAAAAACTACCAGCACTTGATGAAACTAAATATAAACAACAAAATCACTGCAAACAGATGTATTCCTAAGAACCAAACGTATGGGCATAAAATGAAACCACCAGCATTTATTGATGGGGTGCATGTAGGTAGTCATAGGGCTTATTAGAACTCAGAAATGGATTCCTCTCTCTATCTCTGGGTGTAATGCAATAACTACCAACTAATAAAGTTGGGAAAATAAAATGAATTCTAATGAGACAAAATTGTGTAAGTAACTTGCTTTCTTTATCTTCTAATCTGACTCCTTCAATAGCCCACCAACATTTTTCATGTTTAGAACTTCTTCACTATATATATGTTTAATGTTCAAAAAATTAATCCTATGAATTATAGTTGTACGCAAGATCTTCTCAGATTGTATGTCTTTATTCAATTATACATAATTTTTCAAGTATTTATAGGTATAAATGTGCTACATACTTCCTACACAAGTTCATAATATTTCATAGTAAAAAGTAATTTTTAATCAAAAGTTGAATCTTATGCTTCTAATTTATTCCTTCAAAGATCCTGCTAAGGTTAGATGATTTCAATGCCTTAACGAATGAATCATGAACCAATTATATATTTTTTAAGCAAGGTAAAAAAATCATATAAATATAACAAGTATTGTGGTAGAATTAGCTAGAAATTAAAGTGAAGAAAATCACAGGCTATGATTAAAATCATGATTAACTGAAATCTAGCTTGTATAAAGAGATAGTGATGCTATTAAAAGATGCTCTTAATTTCATCGTAATTTTTACTACAACTTTATAGTGTGCATGGAATATACAAAAGCAACCAAAAAGAGATCATAGCTGGGACCACAAACAAAATTTGCATACCCAAGTGTTTGTCAAATTACACTGCTAGGACCACATGTTGTGTACCTAAACCTTTGTCCTCCATAGTAAGATGAAAGCAAAGTCACAACTAAATCAAGGATGTCTTCGTGAAAGTGGTGCTCACGGGGTTGATGCTCACATGGAATTAGATAGTGCCTGTGTAACACCCACAATTTACGAGCAGGTGAAACAAATATTTTTTCTTCACAATCAGATATTTTTCATAACATGCATAACACTATTCTTTGTCATGGAAATAGATACATATAGGTTCTCTCATGTATATACATTATACAGATCAAGTTATAAATGTTAAAGTAACAACAGAAGCAGGGATCCTGCTTGTGACATTCAAAGCACACTCTAAAATACAAACACAATATAATTTAAAACTGTGAGCCTTCAAAGCAACGTAGACTCACCTAGAAAATATGTCACCTAACTGATCACCTATCTATAGGATTAGACTCTGTATTCTTATATGAAAAATGTGGAAATATCGTGTAGTGAGTTTGACAACTCAGTGAGTAGATAATACCTCCTATGACCTATTAAATCAGCATTTGGATGTACTCATGTTTTAAAATTTTTCATATAGAAAATACAGTTCAGAAGTACATCCATATGGGACCCATATTTTAAATATTCTCAAATAAAATGATATTCAGATATCTAATACCATATTCAGCATGGTATGATCATTAAAAAAAATATTGTTATGCTCAACTGTATAAACTATAGTAAAATATTAAGTTTTTGAGATAAAGTTATAACTTTTAAAATAACCTGCCTCATTCAGCGATCTGGTCAACCCAATTTAAAATGACATGCCTCATTCAGCGATCTGATCAACCCACACACTCAATTCATTTATTTGCTATACGTATAGTGACCGATCAACTACAGTCACAATAGTAATCAGAGAATATGAGTTTATCACTCATTTGTCTCCTCACATTACCACTGTCACCCGGTTAGACCAGTCCTCCCTCGGTTCACTCAGGCTAATAGAGCGTCCCTTATTCGGTACCGTCACAAGCCATACAACTCGTCGATATTCATTCATACATATAAATACATATATATAAATGCATGTTCATCAAATATAATGTAAAATTATCAAGCAACTCACCATGAGCTTTATGCTTGTCATTCAATCATAATCAGCAACTATATAGTTTTACAAATCAATGCCTTATGCACATAATATTCACTTTATCATTTAATGAGAAATACATATGAAATAAGATATACCATGAGTTTAGAAATCTATTTTCAAAACCATACTCTTCTCGAGCTATGTGTCAGTTCGTAAGCAAAATAGACATTTTAACACATTTTAGACACTTATGATAGCATAAATAATTTGTAAACATAACCAATTATACATTTTAAGTTCAAGAAGAGCATGGGATAAGTCATAGAAAGAATTTTTTACTCACAGGTCAGGGATCTAGGTTGGATAGTCCCAAATATAATTTTTCAAGTCAATCTGATCAAATGGATCTCAAAAACAAGTTCGGAGGGACTAAAAATCTAAAAAATGACTCTGGGAGTTTGATCACTGTTCACAGCATGAAAATACTATTTACGTCAGCCAAAATCGCTATTCACCGCCGAAAATCACTATTCACGAAGAATAAAAAATTGTCAGATGATTGAAAAATTTCATATTCTAAAGTTTATTTAACTCTTGAATCCATCTACGATGTCAAATTTTCAATTTGAGGTCTCTAAATAAAAGTTTCAGAACTTACCTTTTTCTAAGATTTTTTACTTCCAATCTGCAACATTTCTACGTCTGATTTAAAAAATTGTTCAATCAAAATTATAGTATACTCCATCTTGAATCCAGTGGTACCCCTAATTTTGAGATCGGAGGCCTGTAGATGCTCCAGATCTAAAGAGAAAACTTGGAGGTTATTATTCATACTATTTACACTATTCATAGGAATTTCGCAGAAAACTCACGTTGGCTCTTGGTTTGTCTCCCCCTTCCCTTTTATTTATTTATTATTATTTAAAAATTAAATATTTAAGATTATTTTTATTTTATTTTATATATATTCATATAAATATCATTTTTCATCCTAAAACATCCCAAACATTTCTAAAAATTTACATTATTGCAAAACTTTAGTTGAACTCCTAAATCATGACTTTTTATGATAAAAATTTTAATAAAACAAATCAACAAATAAATATCTTTATGCATAATAAAAGAAAGAATATATCTAAAAATAGAACAAAAATTTATTAGAGGCTAATATAATTATTTTAAGCAAAATAATAATTATTTTAATTAAAAGTATACTTACTTTTAGTAAAACATAATCATTTAAAGTAAAAATATATTTTTTATCGTAAAACATTATTATTTAAAAATTACGGGATATTACAACCTGCTCATGTTGGGTTGTTTGTGGTGGCTCCTTTGGTGGCTAACAAACTTGCAGTTGGTGGATTTAAGAGGAGCTCAATTTTTGTAGGGAAAGATTGGGAAAAAATGGTGGTTGTTAGATGCTGCTAGGATGCTCGCAGTGACGTCGGCCAAGGCATGATACATTGCTCACTATGGCATCGCTTTACCGATGGTGGATGATGTTTTGAAGGGCAAGGGAACATGGACTCACACTAATACAAAGAGAAAAAAGAAATGATTTCGTTTAAAAATATGTAATTAATTTCTTAAAAGAAAATATGATTTCTAGATTTTTCCTTAAAAAAACCAGGGGTAATTTTGTCCTTTCACATCATCAAAAGTTAGATTTAATAGTAGAGTTTAACGATGGAGGGTAAATTGCAATAAAAAAAAAAAAGATTAAGGGGACATTGCTTTAATTGAAAGAAAATGAAGGAAATTGCAATTATACTTATACATTAGGGTGGAAAAGTGTATGTTGTAACACCCAAAATTTTGTTAATGATATTCATAAAATGGAATAGTAGGAAAGGGTTCAAAAGAGTTAAAAAGGGAGTTATAGGGAAATAACAATGAATGTTTAATAAGGATTTTCTCATTTTTGGAAAGAATTATTAAGGAAGAAATAGTGATTTCCTTGATTACAGGGTCACAAAGAGACAACAACCTTAGAGCGGTGAAGCCATGGAGAAAGTTGCACAAAAACCCATTGGAACAAGAATCAAGAAGAGATTAAACACTTGGTGAGTTTTTCCCTAAACCAAACAAAGCCTTAGCCAACCCCTTGGTTACATTGTAATGGAATGGCACTCTTGAAATTTTTAGGCAAAGTGGGGGCAAGGGTTAAGGGGTGAGTGGCTTATGGGAGAAGCTTCTTTTTTTTTAATGTTTTCTTCTTGACTTGAGGTTTTGGGCTGCCAGCTCAAGAGAAGGAAACATTAGATTTTTCTTCACGCCAAGAGAGAGAGAGAAGGAGAAAGAGAGAGAAAGGAAGAAAGAAAGAAGAGGAAATCTAGAGAGAACGGGGAGAAGCAAGGAGAAAAGAGAGAAAAAGGGGTAGAACAAGAGTGAAGGAAACAAGTTGTGGAGAAAAGAAGGTAAGATCAACATCATTCACGACTTATTGGTTGATTCCGAATGTTACTTTTTATGTAGAATCTGGAAATATGTTGAACATATGAATTGTAGCCCTGTTTCTTAGCGTTCATACGCCCCTAGAATCACCTTAATCGGATTAGAAATGAGAGAGATATACCCTGATGAGTGAAGGTAGGTCAGATTTAATGCGCTGAGTTTTGATTCTGTTTCTTATTTGTTGAAGTGGTAGAAATAAAAGTTGTGGGTAATTGTTTTAGCTTTCCATGGACACTAAAATCACCTTAATCGGAGTTGAAATGAGTGAGTTATGATCTTTTTAGTAAGGAAAGGTCTGGCTGAATGGAAATCTGGGTTGCAGGAAAAACCCAAAGCACGACCGTGCTTGGTGACACGGCCAGGCCGTGCTTCGGGCTACTTTGTGAGTTTTCAGCCTGGTTGGCACAGCTTGAAGCACGACCGTGCTTGGTGACATGGCCGGGCCGTGCTTGAGGCTATTTTTGCTCTGTTTTACATTTTAAAAGTTCTAAATGAACTCTAATGAATAGATGATGTTAAGGGGAACTAAAATGTATTGATATACCTTTTTAATGATACAATGTAGTGTGATTTCCATCCTTTTATTATGAGATATTAAATCACATATTGCATAATGATGAAATGCATGTTGATTAATGTCTATGCTAGTATATCAATGCATGAGGAATGATGCATGATTGTCATATTTGCATATTATAGACTACTTGTGTGCATGGCTACAAGTGAGTTATTGATGTATGTGCCTTTGGGAGGCTATAGAAGCATGTATGTTGTCTATGAGGAATAGATGTAACATGCTTAAGGATGAATATGATTTATGTTTTGGGATATTTATTGATATGCATATTCTTGTTGTGATAAGTGGCTAAAGAGAGGTAAAAGACTTAATTTGGTCAAGAGGACCCTCTTTGAAGCAGGGTGGCCCAGAAATGGGTGTCTCCCTTGCTGTATTGAGGCGACTGACGGTCAGAATGATCCTCTCTGAAGCAGGATGGCCTGGCAACAGGTGTCTTCCTTGCTGTATTGAGGAGACTGACAATTCTAGGTTGACCTTTACCCATTAAGGTGACCCGGGATAGTGGCACCTTACGAGGTAAAGCGACTGAAGGGTCGTGGTTTGTGATACGGTACCGGGATAGGGGAAGCCCTATAGCCTAGAGTGGTCAATACAGGAAGGACCCTCCGACCAATGGCCCTCAAAGGGTGGGTGAGTAGTTGGAGGAGAAGGCTCACGCCACATTAAGGATTGCAATTGAGAGAAATTATCGGCTTATGAGCCACTATGAGTGATAATGAGCCACTATGTGTGGTATGGATCATGGACGACAGCACAGGTATTGTACAAATGCATATTTTGTTATCATGCATGATATTGATGCATAACCTACAAAAGGCTGGTAAGTACATTATTGTATCTTTATCGCATAAAAGAGAAAATGTTTTCTGTAGTTTATACAGCTGAACATGGCATGTGAATTTTCATATTATATATGTTTGGGTGTTGATCTTGCTGGGATTTTCATATCTCACTATGTTTTAATGCTATGTTCATATCAATAGAAATGGCATTCGTGGTGCTGACACTACTTCTGGAGTTGCAGACTGTGGATGTCCCTTACTTGGGACAGTTCACGATTATTGTGAACCTGTTAGTGATCAGTATGATAGAAATTTCTACTCCTGGCCCACCTCCCCCACCAGCAGTACCCCAGGGGTGATGGCCAGGGTTGGGCCGTAGGATAGCTTATTATGTATAGCCAACCCTAGTTGTGTAAATGGGCTAACCCCATTGTTTTGATGTAACCCTACGGTACTCTGCCTTTTTTGTGTTGTAAGTTTAGTACCTCGGGTTACATATGGATATATATATATATATATATATATATATATATATATATATATATATATATATATATATATATATATATATATATATATATATATATATATATATATATTGTTGAACTCTGATGTATATAGTTTTGAATATATGAATGTATGGGATGGTATATCTGATCTCTTGCATTTACAAAAAAAAAAAAAAAAATCGGGTGTTACATATGTTCTCCTAAAAATTTTGAAAATCATATAAATATGTCACACGCCTAATTTTAAAGTATGTGAAACACATACTTTACGATCATATATTTTTCATAAACATGGTTATTCTAATCATTTATCATGGAAAACATCATAGTAACAGCAAAAGCAGGGATTCTGCTTGTGGCGTTTAAAGCAACTCTAGAGTACAATTATATTATAATTTTAAATACTGAGAGTCAAGAAACAATTTAGGCTCACCACAGAAGTATGATACCTAGTCGATCAAGAAGCTGCAGGACCAAACTCTGAGTCTTTTTCTGAAAAACATATCAACCATGTGTAGTGAGTTTTACAACTCAGTGAGCAGATAATACCTCCTATGACCTCTCAGATTAACATATGGATGTACTCATTAGTTAAAATTTATCATATCAAAATCTACAATTCAGAAGTACATCTATATGAGACTCGCATTTTCAAATATTCTCAGTTTAAATCAATTCAAATATCTGTATCCAAATATGATACAATATAATCAATAATCAAACAGTGATATGCATTTAAAACATTTCTTATAAACATCTTAGGAGGATCCCATATCAGAACTACCATATTAGAGTTTAACCCCTTCCGTACTTTGGTGGTATAGGATTTGCCTAAACTCAGCATCCCGCTGAAGTTTGCCCTACTACCATTCAAGAGGACACGCGAAGGGACTCTATATGGGTTTTCCCAAGCACACAGCAAGAGAAGGCAAATCACATCTCATATAACTGGCATCTCGCCCATATAGGAGGCATTCCGCTATCCATCACATATCATCTCCCGTGTGTTGGCCCTCACACGAGGCTAGCACCACCCCCTACTAATTGAGGCAATCAAGGTGCGCGCTAACATTACTTGCTGTTAACAGACAGTGTTTCCAATAGGATTCCTCCATAAAACCATAATTTCATATATTCCGTATTAATCAAAACAAAGGTACTATTATAATACAACATTTTCATTCTCAATATATTCCTCTGTCAAAACTTCCCAATTAGGGGAATCATGTATACATGCCCATATCAGAGACAAACATATCACTGTATAAATTAATATCATATGTACATATGCCATATAATCCAATATAAAATTTTCAATATAATGCAGACTTTCAGTCTCAGTACATATTCATCTGTCATAAATTTCTCATTCAGGGTTTATCACATGTACATGCCCTTTCGCGAGGCAATCATATAGCTTTATAAATAATGCCACATGAATAAATATTCACTTTATCATTTAATGAGAAATACATGTGAAATCAGATACATCATGAGTTCAGAAATCCATTTTCAAATACTATACTCTTCTTGAATCATATTTCAAATTGTAAGCATTTCATATCATTTTAATGCATTTCAGAAACATATCAAAATGTAAATATCTCATAAACATAATCATATACATGCTCAAATATCAAGAAGAGTATAGGGCAAGTCATAGGAAGAATTATCTACTCACAGGGTAAGAGCTCCAGATTGGACAGCCCTAAAATGTACTTTTCCAATCTCTATTTGATCAAATTGACCTCAAAAACTTATTTGGAGGATCCAAAAATCAAAAAAAATAATTTCGAGAACTTGGTCACTATTCATCGCCGAAAAATACTATTCACGACGAACAAAAAGCTGTTAAATGACCGAAAATATTCATATCCTAAGGTTTATCTAGTTTCTGAATCTATCTACGACGTTAGAATTTCAATTGGAGGTCTCTAAGTAACAATTTCAAAATTTACCTTTTTATGAGATTTTCTATTTTAGATCTACGACGATTTAACGGCTAATTTGAAAAATTGATCGGTTAAAATCATAGTATTCTTTGTCCTGAATCTAGTAACACCTTCAGTTTTGAGATCGGAAACCAATAGATACTCCAGATTTAGAAAAAAAGTTGAAGGTTACTATTCACTCACTATTCATCCGTATTTTTTTCTTTAGAAATTTGCAGCTCCGTCTCCTCTGTTGTCTCCCCTTCCCTTTTTATTTACTTTTCTTTTAATAATAATAATAATAATTTAATAATTGCATAATAGGATTTTCTTTTATATATATTCATATAAATTTTGTTTTTTATCTTAAAATATCTCAAAAATTTCTAAAAATTTACATTCTCATAAACCTTTAGTTAAACTCTTAAATCATGATCTTTCTTAATAAAAATCGTAATAAAAAAAATCTCAAAATAAATATATTTATACATATTAAAAGAAAGAATATTTCTAAAAATAAAACAAAAATGTATTAGAGGCCAATATAATTATTTAAAACAAAACAATAATTATTTTACTTAAAAGTATACTTGCTTTTAGCAAAACATAATTATTTTTAAAAAAATAAAAATATTTTTGTTAATAGTAAAATATTATTATTTAAAAATAAAAATTACGCTCCAAAATATAAATTCTAATATTTTATTTATACTTCTTTAACCCATGTAGTAAATATATATATTTTCTATGGTTCTTATCCTCATTTTTGAAATTTTTTCTCTTTTATTCTAAATTTTCTTGAATTATAATTTTCGTTAAATTTTATGATTATTACAAAATAAATAAGAGTGAGAATGAATAGTTTGAATCTAAATTGATTAAGTTTTTTATATGATATGCATATCTACATGAATTGTCTAACATAATTTTTCAAAGCAGTTTAAGACTTAAATGACTCGCATAGGCTTAAGATAGCCAATTATATTAAAAATAAATTTAAATGCTAACTGAAAAAAAATGTTCTTCTCTACTATAAAAATAAATGTGCATTTAATTTTTTTTTAAACATTTTTTATTCTCATTTCTTAAAAAAAATTATTTTTCACAATTATGAAAATACTTTTAATTTTTATTTTTATTTATTTTTATTTTTCTATATTTTTTAGTTATATGATTATTTTTTATTATATTTTTATTTAAATAATAAAATATTATTTATACATGTTATAATAAATTTAGAATAATTGTAAAAATGTTACTATTACAAAATATATTACTGTACAAAAAATTTAAAAAATATTTTTTTAAAATAAAAATATAAAAGTAATAAACAACCATATGTTTACGTTTATGTTTTTATTTTTATTTTTATTTTTAATCAAATAGTACTTGACTATTTTCTTAAAAAGCGAAATAAAAGGCTCTAAAAGTCAATCAGATTTGTCTGCCTTGTAACCATTACGTGATAATATTTCACATGCTTGTCCTTTGCCCTATTAGGCGTCAAGTTTGAAGCAACTTGCCAATGGTACCCGTGATTTCTGCTTTGCCGCAGATGTCTTTTCGGGACAAGTGGTTTGATTTTTTGCAAATTGCTTAAAAGGAGGAATGATTAGAAGCAGGTTTTGTAGGTAATAAGTTGGGGGTTTTGGGTCATATAGTTTCGTAGGAGTGATGTAGTCCTTTGGGTAAAACGTAAAAGTTGAACTCCTTACCAAATTCGCCGAAAAGTCGCTGATCTTATTGAAGAATACCAAACTGCTCAAGTAATTCCCGATTGCCAATACAAAAAATAAAAAAAATTCCCGATTCGGCGGTGGGTCATTTTGCTTTTTTGTTTAAGTCGTATTTTATCATTCAACTTCTATTTCTTGATTGGTATGTCATGAAGTGAATGTGTGTTCAGCATAATTATTGGAATTAGCTCAAAAGTTGAACTGATTAAGAAATCGATTACTAATTCAACCGCAGAGTGGTTAATTGAATTATTTATTTATAATTAAAATTAAAATTTAACATAAAATTTAATGTTCTTTTTTTATATGATTTTTATTTTTATTATAAAAAATTAATATGATATAATTTATATTAATACATTAATATATTAAAATTAATTTTTATTTAATTTCTAATAATATATTTTTATAAAATTATTTATTTTGATATATATTAAAATAAAATATACAAATATTGATAAATTTATAATACACATATTGGCGTTACAATTGGTACCAAAGAGAAGAGAGATTTGATGTGTTTCTACTTTTTAGGCTATAAAGAACGCGAAACAAACCAAAAAAGGCTTTTGTCAATTTTGTCATTTTGTGTAGGAGTCCCACATGGCTGCTAAACAAAATCAAATGCTTTTCCTTCTATATAAATATAGAAACTTCTTCTATGATGTCCAAGGCTCCAAGCAAATGTTAATCGATTCAACTAATTAATTGATTTAAGTGGGAAGACAAAATAAAATCTTAACAATATCAAGGGTGTGTTTGGTTTAACGGTGTCCAAACGTGATTTTGTCCAAACTTGATTTTTGCAGAAACTACTGTTGGGTTGCGGTGGTCAAACTCCTGTTTGAAGAGGAAGAAACGGGCTTTTAAGTCCTCCCACCGCTTACCCAAACATGAGCTAAAGCTTGGGATGATGAGTTTTCATGTTTGCATTCTCCAAATCTATAAAATACCAAAGTCTTAAATGATGATTAATTGAGTCAATCAAATATAGGAATCCTTGGGGGTGCAACCCTATTACCTTGAACTTCATTTTCTTCCTTAGATGAAATGCATAAATTAGTGACTCTTGAAATTCATAAAGGCTCAAAAATCTTGAACCAATACCTGCGAATGAATTTGGTATAGCATACCCTTTATTCTTCAGCTTCTTCTGGGTGTCGGTGAGACCTTTATCGTTTATGATTTTCCAAGTTAATTTGAATTTTGATTATCACATCTATCCTTAGTCATCAACCAATAAGCATTAGGATTAAACCCTGCTCAAGAGCACTTTGTTGGTTGAGTACTATGTTTAGCAAAAAGTTCCTATGCAAGCCTTGCGTTTCTTTTAAGAGGAGATTTTTGAATCTTCAATTTGTTAAGCTTCTGGACAGGAAGATTCAAATATTTCAAGTTTTCCATACTTACACTTCTTTCTTCCATGAAAAGAGATCAACCTTACCTTTTTTTGAGATAGGGATGTATCGTAGAACATAAACATTCTTTTCTTCTTTATGTTTCTTTGGAGGCATTTGATTCTTTCGTGAAGGGTTTTTCATCAGCAATTACCCTCATCATTTGACTATCATGGTGATAATTGAAGGATTGGTCATAAGTGGAAGGCACAACACCACCGTCTTGGTTCCATGGACAACTTAATAAATATTGTATGCGGTTTTGGAAACGATCACGCATATCACATTGTAGTAGATTCCATTTCTCATATGCATAAGTCGAGTTTGATCATTCCAATGGCTCTCTTCCCCCTTTGATTGAAACCTTGTAACATCAATCGACTGTGAAAGTGCTCGTCGATTGAGATACATAGCTCTTTCATTACCTTTAATGGTAATACTTTTATTGCAAACCTACTATCAATATTCGATTAATATTTTCTCAGGTTTGAACTTAGAGACAAACAACAAACTATTGTGCTTAAATCGCAGCACACAGAAACAACTGTAAAACACAAAAGCTGAAAAAGATTTAGAAAGAGAATAGAAGTTCCATTAAAGAAAAGGCTAACTTAGGTCAACTGTTGCTCATTGGGATATATATGTGGGAAGCATCGCGCCTGTGAATGAATTGAACTTTTTGTAAATAAATTTAAGAATAAATAATATTGTAGATTAAAAGTTATATAAATAATAAATTAAAATTTTATCACTTTTATTTGACTCAATTAAATTTTTTATTTAAATAAATAGGTAACAATTTTTAAATTTTTTATTTATATGAACTTTAGTTAAGTATAAAATAAATCATATATTTACAACTCATTTGAGTTTTATTTGTATAAAAGTTCAAATTTCATGTCCGATTTAATTGATTTATTAAATAAATAATTTAGAGTATAACATTAAAATTTGTAACCAAATAAATTAAAATTTAATACTTAATTTATTTAATTTATAAATAGACTAACTGCAATTTAAATAGCAGATTAGTTTAAAAATAATCTATTTATGTAACAAGTTAGCAGCCATTCAACAAAGAAAAGTACTTCTTTTTCACATAATTGTTTTTATATTTTATTTTATATAAAATTAAATTGATCTAAAATATTAAAATTTTTATTTTTATTAATATAAAATCAACCATTCAATTTAAATTTACAAAATTTTAGATAAGGTAAAACCTTTACCAAAAAGTAAAAGATCTATTCAAAATAATTCTCACATTTTCAGTCCTATTTGTTTGAAAAGACCAACGCCTATTTCCTAGGCTATCTTATCTTATTATTAAAGAAAAGGTGTGCTTATGTCACGCACATGAAATTCAGGAATCAGAATATTATGGAATCCCTTTTCTTTCCAATAGACAAAATTATGAATTATCCGGTAATTATATGAATAAAGTACAGCCTTTTCAAATTAAGAAAAAAATCAATTAAATTTCTCTAATATATCCTTTCTTTCTTTTCTTTTTTTAATTACAAAAGAGGCATTGGAACCCGAAAGTAGGCATAAAAAAAGGGACGGGAGTAGAGATAGAATATTTAACGTCATATTTACAAATTGAAGTTAGGGATGAGTTTACGAGTGAGTGGAATCGGACTGATCGAATTATTAATCTGATTAAAAAAATTGAATTAAAAAATTAAAATTAAAATTAAACTGATTTTAAATTATATCAAATCAGATTTAATAAAATATGTCAAGTTAGCTATATTAAATATAAAATTTTTTAAAAATATAAGTAACTGATTCATTTATTTAAATTTAATTATTTTTAAAAAAAATTAATCTGCATAAATTTAATTTAATTAATTCAATTTGTTTGAAGAGTTCTTTTTAATTGAATTCCATCGAATTTAAACAAACAATTACAGTTTTCGTGACAAGGGAGGAAGATATAATTGAGGCATTATAATTTTTGTAGTCTAGAATAAAATATTCAAATGTAGTATAAATCACCTACTATATTTATATTTTATATCCATGACTATCAATAAAAAAAATTTAATTAATATATGTTTATTTAAAACTTAATAAGGATCACTTTTTAGTTTTGAATTCATAGCAGCTTCTGTAGGTATAAGCTTAGACTATTGTAATTTTTTATATAGTTACTATTATAAACTTAATTTTAGGGTTACTATTAGAGTTGAATTTTAGGTTTTAATTGATGTTTGAAAAAAATAAGTTAGGATTTCAAAGTTTAACAAAAGTATATGCATTAGGATAAAAAGGTTAGAATTTTAAGTTAATGATTAATGTTATGATTTTAAAAAAATGTGTAGTAAAGTAAAAGAGTTGAGGTTTAACACGCATTTTGTCGACTTGCATCTTAAGCTTTCCTGACCCTGCCAAGTGACATCCCAAATGTGGATAACTTGACAGGGATAAATGAAATGAAAAAAACAAAAGACGATTTTTTTTTTTTGGTTGAGTCGGAAAAATTAATATATAAAAATAAATAAGATACATGTAATTTTTTTTTAAAACTCTAACTTTTCAAAAGAAATATATAATTCTCTTAGAGTACCCAATTATTTACTGTTATATTTACATTTGATTAAAGCAAGTGAATTTAATAAATTATCAGCTCACCACACATTTATTTTTATTATATTTTAAGTAAAAATATCTTTCTTTCCTTCAAAATTTAAGTCTAATTCTCAATTTTACAAAATTTTATTTTATTAAAAGAACTGGCTTTCGGCAACCGAAGCATAGAGAGCAAAAATATGATATTGACAAAAAGCCGAACATTAAAGGTGCGTCTAGTTTAATTTGCAAAAATATTTTTTTTTTATATTTTTTATTTTTTATATTTTTAAAAGTAAATTTAATTTTTATTTTTATTTTTACTATTTTATAATTATATAAATAATAATACATTGTGTATATAATTTAAAATAATAATAATAATAATAAACAAACATATTTTTATATTTATTTTTAATTTTTAATAAAACTAAAAACTAAAAACAATAAAAGTAAACATGCCCTAACTATCATTTCATAGGTTCTACTGTGGACGATACAATAGATTTTCACTAACAACTACGTTAATTAAACTTTCGGGTATGACTAGCCCAAAACAACTAAATAATATTAGAATAAAATATATTTTCATATTTTATATTATTTTTATTACAAATTGTTGTGAAATAACTTAAAAGTATAGAAAAAAGTAAGAGATAAACAAGAGAGTAAATCGCTAATTTTATTCATATATAAAGAGATATTTATACAAATAGGTGGAGGAGTCATAATAGTAATATACAATCATAAGATAACTCTAGTGATACAATTATCTTTTAGATATAATAATTGAAAGATCGAAATGATAGATATTCACACAAGATATTGATAACACTCCCCTTTAGATGTTTATCTTTTAAAAATGTGCCTCGTTAAAACTTTTACTAGGAGAAACCCTGTGGGACAAAAACTTAGTGAAAAAAAGAGAGTACGTCATTCTTTCCTTTAAAATGTTATCAAACAAGTATATATATGACAATATCATTTGAGATTCTTAAGTTTTTAAACTCCAATATTATACATCAGTTTCTCGAATGTTGCAGGAGAAAGTACCTTGATAAACAAATCTATTAAATTATCGTTTGAATGAATTTTTTTGAATATCCACATATTGTGTAGGTGAAGAATTATATCTTACTAATAAATTAACAGCAAATTAATGATATGTGGGGTTGGGTATGGCTAGCAAGATATATCAATGCCCTAATTACACTAAGATATAATGCTTCAGGACCAAGTAGTTCTTCATCCTTTTCACATGCTCTGAAAAAAATTTTGTTCACATTTAATGACCTCACAATCATTAGAGTATATAAGTTGTACACTGGTCACATAAATTTCTTAATACACAAAGATGCTGTTATTTAAATATTCAATTTTCAATCTAAGGCAAAACTTTGTTCTTCTAAAATATTTCATTTCAAATTCTTTCTTTAAGCAATTAACAGCTTTTTGGAGCTCTTTAAGAGTTCCAATAATATTCAAATTATCAATATAAATAGCAATTATGGCAAACTCACTTCCAGATCTTTTTTTACAAAGATACATGGACAAATTGACTCATTTTTATACCCTTCTTGCAACAGGTATTCACTAAGACGATTATACCACACGCATCCAGATTATTTTAAGCCATAAAGTGAGTTATTTAATTTGATTGAGTAGTCTATTCGAGAATTAGAATTGTATATTTTAGGCAACTTAAATCTTTCAAGGAGTTTCGTATAAATATCATTATCAAGTGAGCCATACAAATAGGCTGTAATACCATCTATTAGACGCAAATCGAGTTTTTCATATACTGTCAGACTAATTAAATATCGAAAAGTAGTTACATCCACCATAAGTGAGTATGTTTCCTTAAAATCAATTCTGGGTTTTTGCAAAAAATCGTAGGCAACAAGTCTTGTCTTATATCTCACAATTTCACTATTTTTATTTTATTTTCGCACAAAGACCCATTTGTATCTAACTAGTTTTATATTTTCAGATGTATGGACTACAGGTCTAAAAGCTTTTTACCTTTTCAAGCGATTTTAACTCTGCTTCAATTACGCCTTTATATTTTGGACAATCGTTTTTATGTCTGCATTCCTAAACAGACTTCTGTTCGTGACCCTCATTATCATTTAAAACATCACGTGTTATATTATATACAAACTTATTGTCAACATTGACTTTTTGTCAGTTCCATCGTATTCTATTCATGACATAATTAATTGAGATATCTTCATTTTCACAAATTTTAGGTACCTGAGTTTCTTATGGAACTAAAACGTTAATTATGTCATGAGACTCTTTTGGAGTTGCTAAATTTTCGATTTGACCATCTTGATTCTTAGCTCATTTTCTTTTTTTTGAAGATTTTTATCTTTAGAACCAATGAACTATCACACTTAATGCGGGTCTTAGGCTTATTTGTAATGATGGATTGTTCGATAGGGATATCAATTTTTAATTAGAGCATTAACGACTGGTATTAGTAACTCTTTTTGGGTCAGTAAATAAGTTTGGTAATTAATTGGATAAATTTTGTAAATGAATTATCCTTTGAACTTTTAGTTCATATTGTATTGTACAAGGATCAAAATGAATTAGTGATAATTCATGCCAACTAATTTGTTTTTTTTCAGCTGCTTATGTTCTCCCTTTAATGTTAGAAAAACTGATTCATCAACATGACAATCAACAAACCGAGATGTGAATAGATCTCCTGTTAATGTTTTAAGATATTTTATTATAGGAGATTCATATCCAACATATATTTCTAACCTTATTTGAGGACTCATCTTAGTGCGTTGTGGTAGAGCAATAAGAAAATATACCGCACATCCAAAAATTCTTAGATGGATAATATTTTGTTCTTGATCAAAAATCATTTATAATGGGGAGTATTCATAATAACTTGTTGGTCTTATGCGATTTAATGATGCAAGATTACATGTTCCTAAGTGGATATTAGAAGTACAATTAATAAATGATTCTACAAGTCTATTTTGTGTATGGACATGTACTACAAGATGTTCAACATTAATTGCAATAAACATACAATGCTCATTGAATATTTGAGAAGTGAATTCATCAATATTGTCAAGGCATATTTTATTGATTAGAAAATTAAAAAAAATGTGCTCATAATTTAATCAATTGCAAGTAATTTCGCAAACGTCAGGTTGCGAGATAATAACAAGCACACATATGACCATCTAGTCGATACATCTATTAAAACATAAAATATTTAAATGGTTTGCATGGTGGATGTATTGGCCCACAAATATCGCCTTATATTCTTTAAAATGTGAGGGATTTGCTCCCAGTTTTGACTGGTGATGGTTGAATAATCAATTTCCCTTTGGAGCAATCAGGACATAAAAAATTATTTGATTAAAGACTCTGCTGACTCTTCAATAAATGTCCACTTAAATGTTTAATTATTTTTCACATAATAATTGATTTAGGATGGCCTAACCGGTCATGCTAAATAACAAAGTTATTTTGGTTTGCAAACTTCTGGTTTGCAATAGCATATATTTCAATTGTATTTGTATAGTACAATTTAGAGAAGAATATGGGTAACTTTTCTAATATGCATTTGTTACCTAAAGTAGTACTTGTGATATAAAGATAATTTGAAGATTAAATGTTGGATCAAGTACTAAAACTTTCTAAAGCCATATATATTATTATAACTTATTAATGAATAACAACTGCCACTACATTTAAAATTCTTGAGATTGAAAAATAATCTAAACAAATTCAATTCAAATTAATTTTCAATTTATTGTGCAAGCGCATAATAGTACATAATTTTAATATAAAAGAAACAGACTTAAACTTAACAAACAATAAACAAGACACCAAAGGAAAAAAATATGCACACGCCTACCCTACTCTTTACTATTTTGAAATTTGTGTTGCCAGTTACAATTCTATTACTATGATTTTATGTTTTATCTTCCAACATGGCAACGCCATTATTAGATGCAACAAGCTGTCTTATTAGCCATGTAGGTTTTCTTTAAGGCATATTATGAAATGACAATTTTCTATATAATACCCTCCATTAAGATAAGTGCGTGGTTTATTAAAGTCTCTATTATCTTTCTACAATTTCTAGCACCCAAGTTATGCACTTTATTAGAGTTAATAACACTCACAATGTTCATTCTCTCTAGTCAGTTCTTAATCTGACAGAGGCTCAAAAATCAACTAGTTTGACACCAATTAAAAATACTTAGAAATGAAAAAGTGCCGAAAACATTCAGCATATGAGAGGTCACTAAATGTAATTAGTAGCAAAACTCATTTAAATTATTAGATGCCAATAGTTTTCTTAATCTGACAGAGGCTCGAAAATCAACTAGTTTGACACCAATTAAAAATACTTAGAAATGAAAAGTGCCGAAAACATTTAGCTTATGAAAGGTCACTAAATATAATCAGTAGTAAACTCATTTAAATTATTAGATGCCAATAGTTTTCTTTAGTATTATAGCCTTCTTTATTTTATTAAATGCAAACATTTTCCTTTAATGCACTTTCAACAATTAAAATGAAAGTCATTTCTAACATTTTCAGTACTAAATTTCAGTTTAATCAATGATTCAAGAAAGTGACAATGAAAAGGCTCAAACCATTAAACAAGAAAATAATCAAATGTTTTCCACCTATGTAGTCCTTCTTTAAGGAATTTTTTCTTAGAAAGGAGCAACAAAATACAAAAACTAAGAATCAGAGAAAATACTGAACAATTCTGGATTACAAACACCTTCTATTGTCACAAGTCAACAAACTTTTAAATAATATCATAATTATAATACCAACTATGTATTTTAAAATCATATGAATTGAAGTTTAAATGAAATAAGAAACTACAGAATTATTGAAGTAATTGATACAGTATCAGTTTATCCTCCCAACTCCATTAGCTGAACAAGAGCCTGCTCTAACTTTTTGTTATACTGACAATACATAGTATTGAATTCAAATATATATTTGATGAAAAAAATTATTAGGTGAACATATAACATTTAATCCAGCAGTTAAAGTATACATTTATTGTATAAAAAAATCATACCACATGTTTCTTTGACTCAATCGGTAAATCAAGTCCTTCAATCCATGTTTCAGGAGGAGGTACCATTAAACCAAATGTCATAACACAAAGACTATATATGTTTTAAGTCAGGAGAAATTTGTTTAAAATCAGAGGGACTATGGGTCAAAATGTATTTTTTGAAACTTGTCATTTTCATCAAACAATAGATGGAGGAATATACCTCTATGATTTTTTTCAAAAATCTTATACTGACAGTTTAACAAAAATATTTATTCACAGTAAAGAACAAAAGAAAGAGATAATACCTTGAACAACCTTAATAAAGGGAGGTTTGTGCTACATCTGTTTATAACAAACTTAAAGTTGTTTAGCATATAATATGTAACATCCCGTAATTTTTATTTTTAAATAATAATATTTTGCTAAAAAAAATATTTTTATTTGTTTAAAAATGATTATATTTTGCTCAAATCAAGTATACTTTAATTAAAGTAATTATTGTTTTGTTTAAAATAATTATATTGGCCTTTAATAAATTTTTGTTCTATTTTTAAAAATATTCTTCTTTTTTTATTTTGTATAAAAATATTTATTTTGTGATTTTTTTATTAGAATTTTTACTAAGAAAAGTCATGATTTAAGAGTTCAACTAAAGTTTTATAAGAATGTAAACTTTTAAGAATTTTTGAGATATTTTAAGATGAAAAACAGTATTTATATGTATATAATAAAAATAATAATACCAAATTTTAAATATTTAATTATTAAATAAATATAATAAAAATAAAAGAAAAGGAAAGAAAATGGGGGGAGTCAGAAGCGTGAAGGAGGGATGCAACTGATTTCATAATAGTATAAATAGTGTGAATAATAACCTTCATTTTTCTCTCTAGATCTAGAGTGCCTATTAGCTTCCGATCTCAAAATTAAGGTTACCACTGGATTCAGGACGGAGAATATTACGATTTTGACCAAATAATTTCTCAAATCAGCCGTATAATTGTCGTAGATCGGAAGTAGAAAATCTCAAAAAAAGGTAAACTCTAAAACTCTTACTTAGAGACCTCAAATTGGAAATCTGACACCGTAAATGGATTCAAGAGCTAGATAAACCTTAGGATATGAAACATTTCAGCTATTTGACAATTTTTTATTTTTGGTGAATAGTATTTTTCGGCCATGAATAGTGACCAAGTTCTCGGAATTATTTTTTTTATTTTTGGACCCTCCAAACACGTTTTTGAAGTCTGTTTAGTCAAATGTAGATTGAAAAAGTGCATTTTGGGGCTGCCCAATTTGGATCCCTTACCTTATAAGTAGATGATTCTTTCTATGACTTGCCCTATACTCTTCTTGATCTTTAACCATGTATTTGATTATGTTTATGAGATATTTACACTTTTAAATATTTCTGAAATGCATTAAAATTATCTGAATTGTTTACAATTTGAAATATAGTTCGAGAAGAGTATAGTTTTGAAAATAGATTTTGAAACTCATGGTATATCTGATTTCACATGTATTTCTCATTAAATGATAAAGTGAATATTTATGCATGTGGCATTGATTTGTAAAATTATAAAGTTACTGATTATGATTGAATGGCAAGCGTAAAGCTCATGGCGAGTTGTTTGATAATTTTATATTACATTTGATAAATATACATTTATATATATGTATTTATATATATGGATGAATATCGACGGGTTGTTTGGCTTGTGACGGTATCGAATAGGGGACGCCCTATTAGCCTGAGTAAGCCGAGGGAGGGCTGTTCCAACCGGGTGACAGTGGTAATGTGAGGAAGCAGATGGGTGATGAACTCATATTCTCTGATCACTATTGTGACTGTTGTCAATCGGTCACTATGTGTATAGCAAATGAGTATGTGGGTTGACCAGATCGTCGAATGAGGTAAGTCATTTTAAATTAGGTTGATCAAATCGTCGAATGAGACAGGTCATTTTAAAAGTTTATAACTTTATCTCAAAAACTTATTATTTTACTATAGTTTATACAGCTGAGCATAACAACATTTGTATAATGATTATACCGTGTTGAATATGATTTAGATATTTGAATATCCTTTTATTTGAAAATATTTGAAATACGGGTCACATATACTTTTGAACTATATTTTCTAAGTGATAAATTTGAAAACATGAGTACATCCATATGCTGACCTAAGAGATCATAGGAGGTATTATCTGCTCACTGAGTTATCAAACTCACTACACGATATTTTCACATTTTTCAAATAAGAATACAGAATCTGATTCTACAGATAGGTGGTCAGTTAGGTGGCATATTCTCTGGGTAAGTCTACGTTGTTTTCAAGGCTCACAGTTTTGAATTATACTGAAACTCTTACTTAGAGATCTCAAATTGGAAATCTGACACCGTAAATGGATTCAGGAGCTAAATAAACTTTAGGATATAAAATTTTTCAGCTATCTGACAATTTTTTATTCTTGGTGAATAGTATTTTCTGACAATAAATAGTATTTTTTGGCTATGAATAGTGACCAAGTTCCCGGAGTCATTTTTTTTTATTTTTAGACCATCCGGGCACGTTTTTGAAGTAAATTGGGGGTGTTACATAATACAACCAATGTGGGACTTTAATAGTGTATTAAATAAAGAAAGGAGATAAGCTAATGTTATTCTAACACCTACCTCAAGCCGCAAATTATACACGCTTCAACTCGCTACAGATAAACTCCAAATAAGTTGGTAGAATCCTTCAGGGATATATAATTTGATGCAGTCCTTCAAAGACATATAATTACAGATAAGTTGGTACAGTCCTTCAGGGACATATAATTTGGTGTAGTCTTTCAGGAACATATAGTTTAACATAAGTTGATACAATCCTTCAGGGACATATAATTTGGTGTGGTCTTTCGGAGACATATAATTGCACATAAGTTGGTGTAGTCATTTAAGGACATATAATGTGGTGCAGTCTTTCAAGGACATATAATTTGGTGCAGTCCTTCAAAGACATATAATTACATATAAGTTGGTGTAGTCCTTTAAGGACATATAATTTAGTGTAGTCCTTCAAAAACATATAATTGCACATAAGTTGGTGTAATTCTTCAAGAACATATAATTTAGTACAGTCCTTTAAGAACAAATTATATCAATAGAATTGCACATAATGTGGTACGGTCCTTTAGAGACAAATTAAAGTAATAGCAATATAATTGTACATAATTTGGTGCGGCCCTTTAGGGAGAAACTAAAACAATAACAATATAATTGTATATAAATTAGTGTGAAACTTCGAGGACAAATTAAATCAATAGCAATATAATTGTATATAAAGATTACTAACCTTAAAGCAAGAGGTAGGGTATGGTGCTGATAATGTGTTATGAAATAACTTAAAAGTAGAGAGAGAAGTAAGAGAGTGAATCGTTAATTTTAGGGGTGTAAGTAAACTGATGGACCCGAAGGAAACCGATTCAAGATAAGCTATTCGGGTAGAAGGTATTGGGTTCATGGGTTACAGCAGGTTGAAATATTTGAGAAAATTAAGTTGTTTTGGTCGGTTCGGGTTGGGGACAAGCAAACTCGTACGACCCGACCCGACCCGAGAACCTAAGGTCTGTTTGTTTTCTATTTTTAAAAACTGTTTTCTGTTTTCAGAACAAAAAAACTCGTTTGATAACTATTTTCTGTTGTTGTTTCGGAAACAAGTTCTGGAAACAAGTTGTTTTTGAAACAGACAAATAGAAACAAGGAAAAGTTGTTTTTGTTTCCTGTTTTTGTTTTCAGAACACGAAAAAGAAAAAAATAACATGTTTTCAAAACAGTTTATCAAACAGATTTTTTTTACTTTTGTTCTACAAAACAATTTTTAAACATAGTTTTCAAAAACAGTTTTTAAAAACAAAAAAACAAAAATAGAATCAAACAAGCCCTAAGCCTTTTGTGGAAAACAATGTTTTTGGCTCCCTCTGTTTTTCTCTTTTCCTCCTGACACGAGTCTTCTCTTCTCACTCACACACACCGGGCCAACACACGATACACACACCCTCTCCTTCTTCTCTCCCTCTGAAAGTCTGAAACCTCAACTTGGGTACTGGGAACCACAATCCAGCCTCAGTATTCCGTAAGCAACTAACTCACACACACTGCATCACTGCCATTGGGACACGATATGGCCTCTCCTTCTTCTCTCACTCTGAAAGTCTAAAACTTCAGCCTGGGTATTGGGAAGAACCATCCGATGTCTGTAAGCAATTCACAGTCAACGCCTCAACAGCCTCCATCTCGTCAGTAGCCTCAACAGTCTGAATATGGTTTGAATATCTGAATATCATTTTATTTGAAAATATTTGAAATACGAGTCTCATATGGATGTACTTCTGAACTGCAATTTCTAAGTGACAAATTTTAAAATATGAGTACATCCATATACTGACTTAAGAGGTCATAGGAGGTATTATTTGCTCACTGAGTTGTCAAACTCACTACACGATATTTTCACATTTTACATATAAGAATACATAGTCTGATTCTTCAGATAGTTGACCAGTTAGACGACATGATCTCTAAGTGAGCCTACTTTGTTTCCATGGCTCATAGATTTTGATTTATATTGTGCTTGTACTTTAGAGTGTGCTCTGAAATGCTACAGGCAGGATCCCTGCTTCTGTTGTACTTTGATGTTTATAGACTTGGTCTGTATATTGTGTATACATGAGAGAAAAGATAAAGAATTGAATTGTGCATCTTTATAGAGATTATCTGATATTTAAAAAAATGCTTATTTTACGTAACGTAAAATTGGGACGTTACAAGTTGGTATCAGAGCAAAAGGTTTCTCTGTGGCTATCAGAGTAAAGGATTCTGTAGTAGGACTTTGAGTATGGGTATGTAACCGCGGACATATTTATATTCACGATGCTGCTGTGGAATTCTATAGGGTGTTTTTCTCTTCTTCTTTCTAACTCTTTTCTTTAGATATGCGATGTTTAAGAACCAATAACTATGTCCTAGACAATGTTTTTTTAGTGTGGACTACCAGTTCAGCTTTTAAACTCGTGTTGATAAACAATGATAAAGAGAATACTCTTGGGTATGAAGAAAAAGAATTAGCTGAAAATAAGAAGATTTCATCCAAACACAAAGGTAATGGCGTGTTCGGATGTCAATAAGGTTTGAATTGATTATTTGATTTGTTTATGTGAAACAATATGAAAAATGGCTAATACAATTTTGATAGTGAGTTATGATGTGATCAAGGTGGTTAACTCCAAGATAACGATTTGTAATAAAGTGAGTGTTTTGAAAATAGATTTAAATCTCTTTTTGGATGGATGAGTTAGAATCTATATATATAAATGGATTTGGTAAGTTGTGGGTTGAATTGAATTTGAGAATAGAGAATCTATGAAGATAATATTTTCAATGATATATTTTGTTAATATAAAGAATTCGAAGATAATTTGGTTTTCAATAATATTATGTATAAGCATTATGATAAAGGAAGGTTTACCCATGGAAATTTAAAATTTAAGGTATGTAAAATGGGTAATTCATGTGAAAGGCTCTTGGATAGACATAAGTTTTTCATGATCGATTGTTAAGATATTGCATAAGAATATTAAAGAATAAAGTCAAAATAGATTGATCTTGTTTAAGTATTTTGAAATACGTTTTAGCTGATAGAGTATGAAGATGTCATTAATAACATAAAATTTTAGTAAAAAAAAAGTTGCAAGTAGTGAACAATTAGTGGAAGCATGTACCCAGTAATTTAATTTTAGCTTTAACAGTCCATAAGTTATTATAGAAAGGGGTGCCAAGGATATTTGGCAGTAGTGAGAGATGTTTATGTAAAGTATACTAATGTAGATCAGGTTCCAGTGGTTAGAAAATTTTTTGATATGTTTTTAGAAGAATTGCCTAGATTAACCCCGAAACGAAAAATAGAATTTGATATTGATTTACTCCTTGGAACCCAACTAGTATATATATCCCTATATAAGGTATTTAAATGCCCTAGTACTTTTATTTGGAGTGCTCCAGTTCTATTTGTAAAAAAGATAGATCACTATGACTATGCATAGATTATAGATAGTTGAAATATCTACAACTTTTATATTGATTGGATCAGCAGATTCGGTAGCTATCAAGGCGATATATCACGATAACTTTCGGGGCACATAATGCAACACAACTTGTCAGCTTTAGTGCAATTTTCAATCCACCATTTTTGTCACCTACTTCCTTTGTTTTGTCTATAAATAGAGACATTTTTTGAGCTAAAGGGGGGAGAAAGGCTGAAGAGTGAGCTTGGGAAATCTTTGTTGAAGTTCTAAGTGTTTGTAATCTTTTTCTCTCTTTATACATTTGTATCTTTACTTTCTTTCATAAGTGTTATCATGCTTCTTTATCTTTTATTTTGCTTTCTTACCTTGATTATGGAGAACTAATCTCCTAATGCTAAGGTGAAAGGGTGAAACTCTTGGTATAAAAATAATAATTTATCTAACTCTTAATTTTAATGTTTATACTTAATGTTGTATTTATCTTCTGATTTATTTTCTTGTTATTTACTTTCTTAGATGATGGATTTGTTGCCTCTCTATTATTTATTTTCTGTCTTTCTATTATTTACTTTCGTGTTATTTACTTTCTTAGAAGATGACTTTGTTGCCCCTCTATTATTTATTTTTTGTGTTATTATTTTCTTATTCTTTTTTTTCTGAGAGGACGGCTATGTCGCTTCTCTATTATTTATTTTATGTACTTTTATTATTTACTTTCTTATTATTTACTTTTTTAGATGTTGGCTTTGTTGCCCCTCTGTTATTTATTTTATGCACTTCTATTATTTACTTTCTTGTTATTTACTTTTTTAAAAGATGGCTTTATTGTCCCTCTATTATTTATTTTCTGCACTTTTATTATTTAATTTCTTAGAGGACGGCTTTATTGCCCCTCTGTTATTTATTTTTTGCATTTTTATTATTTACTTTCTTAGAGGATGGCTTTATTGGCCCTCTGTTATTTATTTTCTGCACTTTTATTATTTACTTTCTTAGAGGATGGCTTTATTTCCCCTCTGTTATTTATTTTCTGCACTTTTTGTATTTATTTTCTTGTTATTTCTTTTCTCAATGGCTGGTTTTACCGCCTACTTTATATTATTATTATTGACTTTGTTTGTATATTTTTATTTTAAATTTTGTAAAGTGCAAATCTTGATACATTGTAGACAATCTTTGGCACAATAAATACTTGAATCATTCTTGATTTATTGTAGACAATATGATGATTGGCACGATGTATACTTGAATCCATTTTACAAAAGTTATTTACTATTAGTAATACAATAAAAGAAGGCAAATACACTTCATCTGTAAACCAAAGCGCGTTTAATGTAACATATATTCCGAATGGAACCTCATTTACGTGAGGATTCCATTTGAGTAATAAAAGAGTTAAAATTTATTATTATTTGATGTATCAAGAGTGGATCCCCTAACCTTAGCATATTTCTTACTTTGAATACATTCATATTTAATTTTAATATTTTAGTTCTTTACAAGCTCTGTTCAGTACTCTTCTCACAAAACAAACATTTTGGCAACTAAGTTGAAATATTTATTTTGGATCTGAATTAAAATTTTTCAATTGGCAATCCTTGTGGGATCGACCTTGCATACCACTAAATCTATACTTCAATAGATACATGCGCTTGCGAGTTTTTGTAACATCCCTAATTTCGTTTCATGTATTAATGAAAGTACAAAAGTATTCAAAGTAACATTCATAATTTCATTTCGTTTATTGATAAAGGTACATAAATATTTAATTAAGAAAATAAAATTTATTAGACAATTTTTAGATATCTAAGGAAATATAATCCTTAGAAATTCTTCACCTTACGTGTATGTATAGAAATGTTCTAATATTAATGGAATAGGTAAAGAAAGAAAACCTAAGAGAAAATATTAGAAATAAACATGCTAAAGAAAGGTGAAATTCTTAGGTAAGGAAGATGAATTTTTGTGAAGTAAGTAAAGGTCTTAAAATTTCAAGAAGATCGGATTGGGGTAATTATTCTTAATTTAAGAGTAAAAGTTACTAAGTTTAGTATCTCCACCCATAAATTGGGTTTTCACCTATGGACACTTCATATAGAGTTTTTCTACTTCACATAAATTTTTAGCAAGTCAATAGGATAGCCCAATGAAAAAATAAAACATAGACTTGGACTAAGATATAGAAATTGGACCGGTAGCCCAAAAATCATGAAAATGTGTCCAAGCCCATTATGAAAGGTAGAATTTTAACCAAAGTAAAGAAAATAGGCAAGAATGAGCCCAAACCCAAGAGAAAAAATAAAAGTAAAAATAAGAGTATAGTGATGAAATAATGGTGTAATCAAGATTAGGTGACATGACATTAAGACAAAAATTTAGCAAGTGGTGTGATATCCTACATTCATAATTTTAGCAAGTGGTATGATAATACAAGGTTTTAGGACAAAACATCTATATCCTACACTCATAATTTTAGCAAGTGGTATGATAATACATGGCATTAGGATAAAACATTTCTATCGCACACAAATAATTTCAACCAAATAATGGAGATTCAAGGGCTAAAAATTTGCCACCTAAAAAGGCAAACCTATCATATTTGAATAAGACAAAAGAAAAAAGAAATGAATCCCTAAATCAAAGGGACCTTGTCCCTTATCTTAGAAAAATATTATCATAATTTTCAAAATACAAATCTCCTTTTGCTATGCATATCTTGACTAAGGAAGAGGAAGACAAGAACATAAGTTGTTTGTTTTTCAAAAATTCAACCAAGTGTATCCTAATTATGATAAGGTAGACCCATGATCATGAAAGGTGAATTATTTAATGGTCTATTTAAGCAAAACCCACCCTTACAACATTAGAATTTTCGTCCAAGTGAGGAAAGGAGAGGAAGAAAGGAAAAAAGATGAAGGAGAAGTCTAGAGGACTAAGTGCTCCAGGTAAGTTTAACAATATTTTTTTTTTGAAGAAAAGTTTTAAAACTTGTAATATTGATATGGGATTTTGATTTTAGAACTTTAATGATTAGTCATGGATGTTGCTATATCATGTTACATATTATGTATGTTGAATACTTAGGTTCATGTAGATAGTTCTGCATGGATATGGCTATGGGTGGCAGAATTTTAAGCTTCTGTTTTTAAAATTCTAGAAAGAATCGGTAAGGAATTTAAAGAAATGGATAACATGAAAAATGTCGATTTATGTCTCACGGATTGTTAACCACTGAAATCACTTAATTTAGAGTCCATATGAGGTAGATATGGTTTGATTAGTAGTGAAATGTCAGAAAATGGTTAATCAGGGAAGAATATGTTAGGATAGCTTCTGTGTTTTAATTTCTGGTAATTTTCTGTAGGGAATTAAAATAAATGGTTAACATAAGAATTATAGATATATGTGTCACGGATTTTTATCCACTGGAACCACTCAATTTGGAGTCCATATGTGGTAGATATGGTCCGATTAGTATGCAACGGTCAGAAATTGGTTAATCAGGAAAGAATATTTTAGGATAGCTTCTGTGTTTTAATTTCTGTGAACATTCTGTAGGGAATTAAAATAAATGATTAACATACAAATTATTGCTATATGTGTCATGGATGTTTTGCCACTGGAATAACGTAATTTGGAAATCGTATGAGGGAGATATGGACAGATTAGTAGGTAAAGATCAGAACCTATCCGAGAAGAAATAACCTGTACTTTATGGGAGTCATATCACCTTGATTTCTTAATATTTTGCTAAACTATTCAACATAATAGTTTTAGATAATTGTTTTATCTTGAAATTGACACAAAGATCACCTACATCAGAGTTAAATTAAGGGAGTTATGCTCTGATTAGTAAGAGAAGGTTAGATAGGATGAAAACCTGCATCAAGAAAATAAAGAAATAAAATTAATATTTAAAAAGAAGAAGAATCTTATAAATGAAAATAATAAATGACTAGTATATGCCATAGCCATTGCCATTGTATGAACTTCTTACCATCTTAAGTGTGAAATTTTGACATGGAAATATTTTATAAAGTGATATTTGAAATGGTTATATTCATGGCATGATTACTAATGATTTTTTGGTAATAATTATATTTTAATGAACATACTTGTTATTGAAAGCATATTTTTGGCTATCATTGTGAAAAGAAAAGAAATGAGCATGGTCACATGGCAATCCATGTGGTGCACCAGTAGGGGATGTCCTACCAACGGTTATGATCATGTTAATGAGAAAAGAAAAAAAAAGTGGGCCATGTCGGACGGAGCGAGAAAAGCCTGTACCGGAGAGTAGAAAATACTCACCCTTACCAGGGTAGCTTGATATCAGAATAAATAGATAGTCATCATATGATATTCTGAAAATAATTAATCATGTCATACATGTCATTATTGTACAATTCTCATGTGCATAGATATAGTACATTCATGTGACCAAAGATATTTGTTGTAGTTTATACAGCTGAACATAACGTGATTAGCTATATTGATGATGATTTATTGTTAAACTTACTGGGATTTAATTCTCACTATATTTCCATATCATGTTCAGAAAATTAGTTATGCAGATTTTTCTATGGCTCTGACTTTTAGTGCACGTTGGATCGAGTACTTTATATTGGGCAAATCCCAGAAGCAAATAAAATATTTTGGTCGAGTTGACTTAGATCCCGGTGAAGGTGCAACCACCCGCACTTGTATCTCCGGAATTGGTCAACCAGAATAAATAAGATGTAGATTTTTATGTGTTTGATATGTTGTACGTATGTTTTGATTAATGACATGTATGTAAACTTTGTATTGTATAAATTAAATAAATGTTATTTTGAGTTAAGTTGTAACGAGGTAATAACTTCATGGTATTTAAAAAAAAATTGATACTTAAATGGAGTTGTTACAATTTTAATAAAAACAATAAGTTTTTGGCGCCGTTGCCGGAGATTCCGATGGAAAAACTAATTAGATCCAGGTAAGTAAAATTCTTCCCCTAGTTATTTTTTAGAATATTTATTTTTTGTATAGAAAATTTTCTTTGTGAAAAAAAACATTTTTTGTTGCAAAATTTTGTGATTTTTTTTTGTTGTATTTGCATTTTGTTACTATATATATGTTACTAAGTTATAAAATTATCTTCTTTTGTAATTGTGTTATATGCTATTAGAAATATTTATTTATAATTTTTCTTTTAGTTTATGTGTGTTTGAAAACGTGATAAAGATCAGCGTTTGGTTAGAAAATGTTTAGGATCACCCTTTGATTTAAAAATTGGAACATTAGACTTTGTTGAGACATTATAAAAAATGGAAGAACAAGTTGTTCATGAGAAAGCTCTTATGGAGTACTTCTCACCTGTCATAGCCAATACTCCATCTTGCATAGTTTTGCCAGAAACTACTATAACTCACTTTGAACTCAAACCAGCCATACTTCAACTTTTACCATTATTTTATGGTTTGGAAAGAGAAGATCCATACATGCATGTAAAGGAATTTCTCGAAATTTGTTCAAATTTCTCTTTCAAAATTTCAATGATGAGTCAATTAGGTTTAGAATTTTTTTCATTCTCATTAAAAGATAAAGCTAAAGCCTGGTTGAACTCCCTTCCTACAAGAACTATTACTAGTTGGAACCAATTGGTAAATAAGTTTCTGGCAAAAAAAATTTCCATGTCTAAAACTGATGCCCTTAGGAGAGAAATTTTTGATTTTTGTCAAAAAGAGGGTGAACAATTTTTCGAATGTTGTGAAAGATTTAATGATCTTCTTTTAAAATGTCCTCATCATGGTTTTGAAATTTGGAGATTAGTGAAATATTTTTATGATGGTTTAACTTCATCAAACCGTCAAATGATCCAAAGTATGCATGGTGGGAGATTTTTACAACTGGATGAGGGAAAAACTTGCGAGTCCTTAGGATATTTATCTAAAAATTCTCAACATTGGAACTACATAGATTCTAGGGATAAGAAGTCTCAAACACACAAAAAGGGAGGAATTTATGAGGTGAGTGATGACACAGATGTGAGAATTGGCTTAGCTAGCCTGACTAGAAAGGTTGAAATTTTAACTTTAAGCCACACCCTGAACCCTTCTACCAATACTAGGATAGAGGCATGTGCCTTATGTTCTAGTACATCTCACATTACACAATCTTGTCCATCCATACCAGCTTACTAAGATGCATTCTCTGAGCAAGTCAATTCTCTTCAATTTCATGGAAAATCATCAGACAGCCCGTTTGCACTTACATATAATCCAAATTGGAGGAATCATCCAAACTTTTCATGGAGGTAAAATCAGCCTTCAATGAATCAAGGTGGGCAACAATTTGCCCCTCCTAACTCATATCCTCAAGTTCCTCAATATGCCCCTCCTTTCGGAGTATCACAACAAAGAAGACCTTCTTTGGAAGATACTCTACAACAATTCATGCAATCAACTCAACAAGCTTTACAATCCCACACTCAATCTATTTCAAAGCTTGAAACACAATTGGGTCAAATAGCCAATGCTATAGGAGAGAGAGAGAAAGGAAAATTCCTCAGTCAACCTATTCCTAATCCTAAGGGTCAATTTGAAGTAAGATCATCAACAAATCCTAATGAAGAAGTGAAGTCTGTAACGACCCTTAGATTTGAAAAAGTGATTGATAATTAAGTTCACATGCCTGGAACTAAAGAATAGAGTCAGCATGAACCACAAATTAATGACTCAAGTGAGAATAAAAGTGAACATATTCCTTGTGCCCCTAAAACTCCATTCTCACAAAGACTTGTGATAAATAAGAAAGGTACTCAATATATTGACATTTTAGAGGTATTTAAGCAAGTAAGCATTAACATCCATTTTCTTGACGCTATCAAACAAGTACCTGCTTACTCAAAATTTTTGAAAGATCTTTGCACGGTGAAAAGGAAAATTAATGTTCCAAAAAAGGCATTTTTGAATGAACAAGTGAGCTCCATAATTCAACAAAAAACTCCTGTCAAGTACAAAGATCCCGGTTGTCATACAATTTCTTGTGTTATAGGTGACCATGTGATTAACCGAGCCTTACTTGATCTAGGAGCAAGTGTGAATCTGTTGCCGTATTCTGTGTATGTAAAACTTGGGTTAGGAAAGTTAAAACCTATACCAGTAACCCTTCAGTTAGCTAATAGGTCCACAAAAATTCCTAGAGGTGTCATAGAGGATGTGCTCATTAAGGTTGATAAATTCTACTTTCCAGTAGATTTCATTGTTCTTGACACTGAATCTGTTGAGAATACAGAGACACAAATTCTAGTCATTTTGGGTAGACCATTTCTTGCAACATCCAATGCGATCATTAATTGTCGAAATAGAATTTTGAATCTATCTTTTGGAAATATAATTGTGGAACTTAATGTTTTTAATGTCTCTCGTTAACTTGTGAATACTAGTGATTTATGTGAGGTCAACATGATTGAGAGTATAGCTGATGATTCATTTTTAAATTTTTTTGATGATGACCCTTTAGAAAAATGTTTGGCTTACTTCAACATGGACATAGATAAGGACTGTTTGATCAATGAAATAAATTCTCTATTAGAGACTACTCCATTGATGGATACCAATGAATGGAAAGTCAAAACAGAGACAATTACATCTTTTGGGTCTATCCTATTATCATCCATAGAAAAACCGCCCCAGGTAGAGTTAAAACCTTTGCCAAATTCTTTAAAATATGTGTTTCTAGGACCTACTGAGACTTTACTTGTTATCATTGCATCAGACCTAGATAGAGAACATGAAGTTGAACTCATAAAAGTCCTCAGTGAGCATAGTGAAGCCATAGGGTGGACAATAGCAGACATTAAAAGTATTAGTCCATCAATTTGCGTGCACAGGATATATTTGGAGGACAATGCCAAAACTTCAAGTGAGCCACAAAGACGTCTGAATCCAAACATGAAAGAAGTTGTGCGAGTTGAAGTGATTAAACTTCTTGATATGGGTGTCATTTACCCAATTTCTGATAGTGCATGGGTCAGTCATGTTCAGGTAGTTCCTAAGAAGTCTGGCATTACTGTAGTCAAGAATGAGGATAATGAATTAATTTCCACTAGAGTATAAACTGGGTGGCGTGTTTGTATTGACTATTACAAGTTGAATGCTGTAACAAGAAAAGATCATTTTCTACTTCCTTTTATAGATCATATGCTAGAAAGGTTTGCTAGACATGCATATTATTGTTTTCTTGATGGATATTCAAGTTACAACCAAATTCCCATTGCACCCGAGAATCAAGAGAAAATTACATTCACTTGTCCTTTCGGAACTTTTGCCTATCGTCGAATGCTATTTGGATTGCACCTGCTACATTTCAGCGTTGCATGATAAGCATATTTTCTGACATGGTAAAGTGATTTCTAGAAGTATTCATGGATGATTTTCCTGTGCATGGGTCTAGTTTTGAGGAATGTTTACACCATTTAAGATTGGTCTTAATTAGGTGTAAGGAAAAGAACCATGTTTTGAATTGGGGAAAATGTCATTTCATGGTTAAAAAAAGAATTGTTTTGGGACATATTGTGTCAAATCAGGGGATTGAGGTAGATAAAGCCAAAATTGAATTGATTTCCAGTCTTCCACCTCCTCGGACAGTGAAAGAGGTACGTTTTTTTTAGGCCATGCAGGGTTTTATCGCTGATTCATCAAAGATTTTACCAAAATCTCCAAACCTTTGTGTAATTTGCTTATCAAAGATGCACCTTTTATATTTGATAAAAAATGCTTTCAAACTTTTGAGAAGCTCAAATCCCTACTTACTTCTGCACCCATCATTAGACCACCCAATTAGAATCTTCCATTTGAAATCATGTGTGATGCCTCTGATTATGCAATTGGAGCTGTTTTGGGTCAACGTCTAGAAAAGTTTCCTTATATGATATACTATGCTAGTAAAACTCTTAATGATACTCAATTGAATTATTCTACAACAGAAAAAGAGTTACTAACTGTGGTATTTGCATTAGACAAATTTAGATCTTATTTATTATGATCTAAAATTGTAGTTTTTTCATATCATGCTGCACTTAAGTATCTTCTTTCTAAGAAAGATGCTAAAGCGCGTTTGATAAGATGGATACTGTTGTTGCAAGAATTTGATTTAAAAATTTGGGATAAGAAAGGATCTAAAAATGTTGTGGCTGATCACTTGTCTAGGCTGATAGTTGAATCGGGTGACAATAACTTGCTTATCGGAGACTCATTTCCAGATGAGCAACTCAAGTCTCTTTCTCAGTTACCTTGGTTTGCTGATATTGCTAATTATCTTGCCACAGGTCAAACGCCTACACATTGCAGTAAGCAAGATCGGGTAAAATTTTTAGTAAAAGTAAAGAAATTCTTTTAGGAAGATCCATACTTGTTTAAGTATTGTCCTGATCAAATCATTCAGAGATGTGTTCCTGATAGTGAGCAATATAGTGTTATTTCTTTTTGTCATGATCATACTTGTGGAGGTCATTTTAGTGCTAAAAAAACTACTACAAAAGTCTTACAATGTGGCTTTTACTGGCCATCATTGTTCAAAGATGCCCATTTATATTGTAGTTCTTGTGAGCGTTGTCAAAAATTGGGCAGTATTTCACGAAGGAATATGATGCCTTTAACTCCCATTCTTATTGTTGAGATATTTGATGTCTGGGGAGTTGATTTCATAGGTCCTTTTCTTAATTCTTTCGGTAATTTATACATCTTTGTTGCTGTGGATTATGTGTCAAAATAGGTATAGGCTCTTGCATGTAAAACAAATGACCACAAGATTGTGGTAAAATTCTTGAAAGAACACATCTTTTCGAGGTTTGGCACACCACAGGCTATCATTAGTGATGGGGGAAAACATTTTTGTAATAAGCATTTTGAGTAGTTAATGAGAAAATATGGCATTACACACAAAGTTGCTACCCCATACCACCCTCAGACTAGTGGTCAAGTTGAGATTTCAAATAGGGAAATTAAAAATATTTTGGAAAAAACGATTAACCCAAGTAGAAAAGATTGGTCTTTGAAACTTTCTGATGCTTTATGGGCTTATCGTACTGCTTTTAAAACCCCTATTGGAATGTCTCCTTACCGACTTGTGTATGGCAAAGCCTGTCATTTACCTGTTGAGTTAGAACATAAAGCTTATTGGGATATTTTAAGAAAATCATTTAAAGTAGGTCAAAAAATTCTTCTATATAACTCTCGTTTGCATTTATTCCCAGGAAAATTACGTTCTCAGTGGTCAGGACCATTCATTGTTCGTACTGTTTATCCACATGATGTAGTAAAGATTAAAAATCCTAAAAATGGTGATGTATTTAAAGTCAATGGCCAAAGATTGAAATCATTTTTGGAATTACGCAACCCAGAGGTAGAGGAGACACTTCTGCATGATCCTGTCTACCAGGATTGATTTGCTTCCTTTGTCAAAAATTGCTACGCATGCTATTTAGGTGAGATTTTTTTATTTAGTTTGTATTAATTTGTTACCTCATTAATATTTTCTTTTGAATTACTATTGTTTTCTTGGTTTTGTTACTTTTAATCTTTCTTCAAAAAAAAAAAAATTTTAAATTGAGAATGGAAGACATACTTGCAAACTTGAAAAATCATTTTCTTTCTCTTCCACCCAATGTACTGTTGAAAATTTATAAAGCACGGGTTGAAAGAGTAAGGTTGATGATGATAATGGGAATACCTGCTGATATTCGTTGGCTAATTGAAGCTAAGGTACGATTAGTAGGTGAGTCTACAAATGGTTACATCTCTTACATGCCTGGTTTAGGAAAAAGCAGTTTTACTAAAAAGCGTAGAGCTAAAAGAATGGGTGTCTGCCATAAATGTGGACGTGAAACTTGCAACACACGTTGTCGTTCTTTGCGATGGGTTCATGTAAATCGAGAAGATAAAATAAAATTCATTAAGGATCGTTTGAGTAAGGAGTCGTTGGATGATGAGTTTCATTCAATGTCTCTTGAGACGCATCCTAATGGATCTGTGCATATTGGGATTGTTGGTTTATGGCCCCATTTTAAAAAAGAACAAAAACAATACAGTCTTGGGAATCTGACATTAAAAGACCCGGTTTGCCAATTTATAAGAAAATTGGATGGGAAGCATATCCTCGACCCTTAGAGGGCGTTGAAGCCATTACTGGACGTAAAACCCGAGGAAGATGTAAGCCACAATCACAACTACTGTACATATGCATGTGTGCTGTTATTTTTGAATTTTTCATCTTTAATTTAGCTGTCATCCATCGGCCTACTCAAATGGCTATTGTACTTATACCACCGTCTTATTCGCTTAGCTGCTGTAAGTATGCCTTTATCTGAGTTCTATAAATGCACATATTATTATCTTTATCTTTATACTCAAAGTTAAGGTGATTGCAGGT
This sequence comes from Gleditsia sinensis, assembly GCA_037074535.1. NCBI lineage: Eukaryota > Viridiplantae > Streptophyta > Magnoliopsida > Fabales > Fabaceae > Gleditsia > Gleditsia sinensis. The sequence continues at coordinate 63,589,392 of CM073464.1, forward strand.
ATGGAAGGAATCACATTTCGTCAATTTCAAAATATTTGTGTCTTTTGTGGTTCCAGTCCTGGAAAAGATGAAGAGTATGTTAAAGCAGTACAAAATTTGAGTATTGTACTGGCTAGGAGAAAAATTCATTTAGTTTATGGTGGAGGTAGTCGTGGGTTAATGGGGTGTGTGTTTACAACTGCACATGTAAGAGGATGCCAAGTTCTTGGTATTATTTCTACAGCTCTAACTATATCAAACATCATTGGAAAAACAATTGAGGAAGAATTTAGGATGGCCTCCATGCATGAACGCATTGCTAGAACGATAAGCAATGCTGATGTTTTCATTGCCTTACCAAGTGGTTTTGGTACTTTGGAGGAAATTTTTCAAATAGTTTCCTGGGCACAATTGAATCTCCACCATAAACCCATAGGTCTGTTGAATGTTAACAATTTCTTTTATGGTTTGCTGTCTTTTCTTGATCAAGCTGTAAAACAAAGGTTTATCTCACACTCAGCATGACGAATTCTCATCTCAGCTTCAAATGCTGATGAGTTGATTAATGCATTACAAGTATATGTTCATATTCCTGATCAAGCTACAACTCAAATAGATTGGACAGCAGACAACCGCAGAAAGCGCAAATTAGATTTGAATCTTCATCTGTAACACCTTTTATTTGATTGAATAAATTTTTATTTTCTGGTTAGTTTACTGCAGGTTCATCTTTTCCTAGATTTCCTTTCATGTAATATCTCTTTTAATTTTTGTTGTTTGTTTTGTGCTTGTCCTTCTTCTTTCTTCACAAAAAAAAGGACGTGGGTATCTAGCCTCCTATCTCTATATAGGTTCCAGCACCTAGATTTCAAAAAAAAAAACTGAGTGATGTTTTGGGAATAGGCAAAACTAGCACCAATGATGAAAATAATTTAAAGTGCTTGTAACCTTAGGAAAATAGATGAGTTTTGAGTGTTATGTGTGAACCTGAACTCAATTGTAACCTATATTTTACTTGAGAATCCTAAAATCCTGAGCACTTAATCTTTTACATTTGATTGATTGTTTATTCAGAAAAGATTTATGTGATTCAAATATGCTAAGTGATCTCATGAAACTCTAGAACTTATTTGATTCTCACTTAAAACAAAATTCTAGACTACGCTCTATTTAAGAAATGAATTAGGCATTGTTGGAATCGTTTGAGCCTTTCAAATCAACCTACATATTATGACATCCCTAGTAACCCATTTTGAGCCTATATTTATCCTTTCTTGTACACCTATATTATTATCTAGCCTTTGAATAAAAATATTTCTAAGTTTTACCTTTCACTCACAGGAATGATCATTTGAAAAGCTACGGTTCATGGGTGAATGGAAGAAATTAAAAAAAAAGAGGAAAAAAATAGAATTTCCCAAAGAAATAAGTTTAGGGGTACTTTAAAAAAAAGTATTATGAGCATATAACATAAGGATGAGGATAAGGTTGGAGATAGAATTCACATGATAATATCAAAAATATTTGGGAGGACTTAAATGATCATGTATGTTATAGAGTGAATTGAGCTTTCATTAAAATCTTTTTATCCACCTTTAACATATGCCATACATTACAAGCCTAATGAAACTCCTAATGATTTTAAATTTTATGATTAGTCTACATTAGTGGAGAGTGACATGAAAAATAAGTTTATGGAGTCTCAAATGTAAAACTCTAGAGATCTGTTTTAAAAATTTGATTATGTAAATTTATTTGAATGCAAAAAGTCCAATGTCATAAGATTATCACACACACACTTGGGATTCAATAGTAAACTATATGTTACATTTGAATTAAAGTTTTATATAACTTCGGAATTCTGATATTTTCCTTGGTTGCACATTTTAAATCCTTGAGGAATGCTTAGTAAGCCAAAAACAACTTATCACTCACTCATCTTTTGAATTTTGATGTTTGTGTGTTTTGCTTGAGGACAAGCAAAAGATTAAATTTGGGGGTATTTGATGAATGAATTTTGTACTCATAAATTAAATATTTTTATCTTATTTTTTTGCCTTAATTAAGCATTTACTTCTCTTATTTATCTTTATTTTTGTGTATTTTTATAGATGAAGAGAAGAATAGGAAATTGACTCAATTGGAGGAATCAAAGTTAAATTGTGATTTTTTGGAAATGATGTCTATAAATCAAGCAGACAAAATAAATTCATTAAGGATGGTTGAGTAAGGAGCATTATCCTTTTGTCTCTTGAGACGCATCCTAATGGATATATGTATCAATTCAATCTTGATTTATGACCACATTTCTAAAAGAATTGAAACATAAAAATTCAAGGCAAAACACTCAATGTTAAAAATTTGTTTGTTGCTTGCTTTTCAACTTGATCTTACTACAGTATTTTGGCCGTATCTCAGAAAATACGTATATATTATGTACGAAATTTGGTAGATAAATAGCTGACATAATTTCATACAACTTTCATGTTTATGTGATTAGTAAATTCAGACATCCAAAGGGCCGAAATTGGGTTAGAACAGAACATGTTTACTGTTGCAGTCTAATCCAACCTTACTGTAATATTTGGGCCATATTTCAGAAAATACATATTTAATGGATACCAACTTTTGTAGGTGAATAGAAAATATAATTTTCTACAACTTTGATGTTCATGTGGTCAGCAAATTCGAACAGTAAAAAGACCAAAATTGGACTAGAACTGAACATGTTTACTGTTGCAATCTAACTTGACCTTGCTACAGTGTTTTGGCCATAAATCACAAAATCCGTAGCCACTTTTTCTCTACCTTATATGGATGGAAAGATAATGAAAATATATACAACTTTTATGTTGATTGGATCAGCAGATTCGGTAGCTATCAAGGTGATATATCACAATGACTTTCGGGGCACATAATGCAACACAACTTGTCAACTTTAGTGCAATTTGCTACCCACCATTTTTGTCACCTACTTCCCTTGTTTTTTCTATAAATAGAGACATCTTGTGAGTTAAAAGGGGGGAGAAAGGTTGAAGAGTGAGCTTGGGAAATCTTTATTGAAGTTCTAAGTGTTTGTAATCTTTTTCTCTCTTTATACATTTTGTATCTTTACTTTCTTTCATAAGTTTTATCATGCTTCTTCATCTTTCATTTTGTTTTCTTACCTTGATTATGGAAAATTAATCTCCTAATGCTAAGGTGAAAGGGTAAAACTCTTGGTATAAAAATAATAATTTATCTAACTCTTAATTTTAATATTTATACTTGATGCTGTATTTATCTTCTTATTGATTTTCTTGTTATTTACTTTCTTAGAGGATGGCTTTGTTGCCCCTCTATTATTTATTTTCTGCCTTTCTATTATTTACTTTCGTGTTATTTACTTTCTTAGAGGATGGCTTTATTGACCCTCTATTATTTATTTTCTCTGTTATTATTTTTTTATTAATTTTCTTCTGAGAGGACGGCTATGTCGCCTCTCTGTTATTTATTTTCTTATTATTTAATTTTTTAGAGGATGGCTTTGTTGTCCCTCTGTTATTTATTTTCTGCACTTTTATTATTTACTTTCTTGTTATTTACTTTTTTAGAGGATGGTTTTATTGCCCCTCTGTTATTTACTTTCTGCACTTTTATTATTTACTTTCTTAGAGGATGGTTTTATTGCCCCTCTGTTATTTATTTTTTGCACTTTTATTATTTACTTTCTTGTTATTTACTTTTTTAGAGGATGGCTTTATTGGCCCTCTGTTATTTATTTTCTGCACTTTTATTATTTACTTTCTTAGAGGATGGCTTTATTGCCCCTCTGTTATTTATTTTCTGCACTTTTTGTATTTATTTTCTTGTTATTTCTTTTCTCAATGGCTGGTTTTACCGCCTACTTTATATTATTATTATTGACTTTGTTTGTATATTTTTATTTTAAATTTTGTAAAGTGCAAATTTTGATACATTGTAGACAATCTTTGGCACAATAAATACTTGAATCATTCTTGATTTATTGTAGACAATATGATAATTGGCACGATGTATACTTGAATCCATTTTACAAAAGTTAGTTACTATTAGTAATACAATAAAAGAAGGCAAATACACTTCATCTGTAAATCAAAGCGCGTTTAATATAACATATCTTCCGAATGGAACCTCATTTACGTGAGGATTCTATTTGAGTAATAAAAGAGTTAAAAAATTTTATTATTTGATGTACCAAGAGTGGATCCCCTAACCTTAGCACGTTTTTTACTTTGAATACATTCATATTTAATTTCAATATTTTAGTTCTTTACAAGCTCTATTTAGTACTCTTCTCCCAAAATAAACATTCTGACAACTAGGTTAGAAATATTTATTTTGGATCTAAATTAAATTTTCTCAATTGGCAATTCTCGTGGGATCGACCTTACATACCACTAAATCTATACTTCAATATATTCGTGCGTATGCGAGTTTTAATAAAAACAATAACAGTGACAGTGTGGAATAAAAATCCATTACCTTGTATAGATGACCTGTTTGACCAATTACAAGGTGCTCAATATTTTTTTTTCCAAAAATTGATTTAAGATATGAGTTCTTGGTGATGTCATTTAGAGTATGTTTGACAAGTCAAATAAGCTAACTTATAGTGTATTTGACTAGCTTATAAACTTGTTTGACCAAATTAGAGGTGTTTGGTAAATAAGCTTATTTGAGTAGCTTATAGCTTTTTATCATACGCTACTTGAAGTAGCGTATAGCTTTTAGCTGATAGCGTTTATAATTTTATTCTTTTTTTATTCTTATTATTTTATTCAAATTTCAATACTATCATACTCACAAGATGACACTGTTTTTATTATGTTTAAACAATATCCAAATTATATACCATATGGTGAACTTCTATATATTATTGATAGTGATATAAAAAAATAAAAATTTAGAGACAACTACTAAGATAAAAGAGATTCGCAACAATATTACTAATTTATTGTGAGACACTATATGATATGTTTATTTTGTATTTTTTGAAATTACATAATGAAGTGTAATTACTAATAAAAATAATAAATTTTATATAAGTATATCCTTTTATGTCATTTTATATTTATCAGCTAATTCAATTGATATTTTACCAAACACTTATAATTCAATAAATTAGCTTAACAGCTTTCAACTTTCAGCTAAAAATTAGCTTTTCAGCTTTCAGCTAACTTTTAAACTTTCAGCTAGCTTATTAGCTATTTTTGTCAAATATAGCCTTAGTTTGACAAATGTCCTAACTGCATTCATAGATTTAAAGAATAGTAATTAGGTCATCTCTGGATCAATTTGTTATTATATTTATTGATGATATACTAGAATATTTCAAGAGTTTAGAAGATCATAACCAACATCTAAAGATAGTTTTACCAACTCTAAGGGAGTATAGTTGGTAAAGATGGTATCCAAGTAGACTCTAAAAAAGTAAAAGTGGTACAACAATGGCTACGTTTTACTACATCTAAAGATGAATATTCAAATCCAATTTGCACTTCTTGCGGTTGTTTGCCATCCATTCTATTTGAGTCATAGTTAAATCAGGTACATGAACATATACTTGTAAAGCATCAATCAACTCCTCAGCATTTAAAGCTGAGATGAGAATTCATCGTGCTGAGTGTGAAATGAACCTTTGTTCCACAGCATGATTAAGAAAAGACAACAAACCATCAAAAAAGTGGTTAACATTTAACAAACCTATCGGTTTGTGATACTCTCTTATTAACACCAACAAATTCATTATGAAAAATTTCAAGTCTTTCTTCTATTATATCTAAAAGCACATCATTCTAACTTATATCAATTCCGTTTAATTCACCCAATCATTTCAAGAAGATTTTTTTTCAACAATTATTCATACAAGAATTTTCAATTTCAACATGTTTCACACCCTAGATACTAGACTCAATTTAGGATGGTATAAACCTTTAACACAAATATCTTGATCACTTACATTATTTTCGGACATGATTATTAGAATATTCTCCATATTTCCAAATTAAGAGTTCAAAGATTAATTTAAATCTTAGTTTCCATATTTTATTCTCCAAGAACTTCAACACCACTAATTCTCTTGATTACATTCGTCAAAACACCATAAGGCTATCATCCATCCATTCCTTTCACACTTTTCATTACTTTAACCTACTAACAACTTGAACACCATAATAATTGAGTTTCAAAAAAAATAAACTAACTTTTCTTATAATGAGGGAAAAGAACTTTGCATTTAATGCCAAATATTAATAAGGGAGAATGCAATAGAATAGACGAAAAGCATAATAAAGAACGGTGCCAAAATAAAAAGTCAAAAGTTTAGACAAAATATTGGAGATAGTTAAAATCGGTGGTCGTAATTTTTGAAAATCTGTAAACAAAAATCTAGCTGTTATATCACCAAAAATCAGAGGCTGCAAGGTTTGAATATATGTGCCAAAATCTACTTTAAATCAGTTGGTATTCGGTGGAAAGATAGCACATGAAAAAAAAATATTTCTGAACTTATAAAAGTCTGTGAAAATCAAAGAATATGTAGTTAACTGGTAGGATGCAATTGATTGCTTCAAAATAGATGTAATCAATCAACTGCAAAATAACTAGTTCAAATTAAAATTTCTCAAAATAGCTAGTCGACTTAATAATACCGATAGTCGACTGGCAAGAACATTGGGAAAACAAAATAAATCATTTGATTGTCCCTCTTCAACAACTAATTTGTTTGCATTTTCACTCTTTTTTTCCTACAATCACGCCTATCACTTACAACTTTCCTACAAGAATCAAGACATCAATGCTTCATCAAGGACAATAAGGAAAAGACAAATTTTTGGTGATATATTAACCTTATTCTCTTTATATGCCTAATATGAGCGACGATCACAACTACTGTACATATACATGCTTGCCATCATTTTTGAAAATTTTACCTTCAATTTAACTTATATCCACCAATCACTCACATAGTTGTTCTAATTATACTTATCCTATTTGTATATCTATCATAAGTATGCTCTTCTTTGAGTTCTATAAATACACACATTAGTATCTTTATCTTCTCATACTCAAAGTAGGGTATGTGCAACTATGGAAAGAATTGCATTCCGTTAATTTTGAAAAAAATTTGTCTTTTGTGGTTTCAGTCCTGGAAAAGATGGAGAGTATGTGAAAGTTGCACAAAACCTGAGTATGATGCTGGTCAGGAGAAAAATTCATTTAGTCTATGTTAGAGGTAACCGTGGGTTAATGGGGTGTGTGTCTACAGCTGTACATGTAGGAGGATGTCAAATTCTAGATATTATTCCTACAGCTCTAGCTGCATCTAACATTGTAGGAATGACAATTGGGGAAGAGTTTAGGGTAGCTTCCATGCATTAGTGCATGGCTAGAATGATGAGTAATACTGATGCCTTCATTGTCTTACCAGAAAGTTTTTGTACTTTAAAAGAAAATTTTCAAATAGTCTCTTGGGTACAACTAAGTTATATGGAAAAATCACTCAAGTGAAGAAACATATTAAAAAGTAAATATATTATATAGAAAGGATATCTCCAATTATTTGAGTAATAAGGTTGATAACTCTGAATTATACCTTGATTTTATTCTCTACATGTAGTAGGATGGGCTGAAATTCGGGGACCAAATTTCTTAAGGGAGGAAGAATGTAACATCCCGTAATTTTTATTTTTAAATAATAATATTTTTCTATAAACAAATATATTTTTATTTGTTTAAAAATGATTATGTTCTACTAAAAGTAAATATATTTTAATTAAAGTAATTATTGTTTTACTTGAAATAATTATATTAGCCTTTAATAAAAATTTTGTTGTATTTTTAGAAATATTCTTTCTTTTATTATGTATAATGATATTTATTTTATGATTTATTTTATTAAGATTTTTATCAAGAAAAATCATGATTTAAGAGTTCAACTAAAGTTTTATGAGAATGTAAATTTTTAAAAAAATTTAGGATATTTTAGGATGAAAAGCAGTATTTATATGAATATATATGAAATAAAATAAAAATGAATCTAAATATTTAATCATTAAATAATAATTATTATTATTATAAAAAAAATAAAAGGGGAAGGGGAAACAGAATGTAGAGAATGAAACTAAGGAAGAAAATAAATAGTGTGAATAGTGAATAGTGAATAGTACTTCAATATTTTCTCTCTAGATTTAGAGTGTCTATAGACCTCTGATCTCAAAATTAATGGTACCAATGGATTCAGGACGGCGAATACTACGATTTTGACCAAACAATTTTTCAAATCAGCCGTAGAATCGCCGTAGATCAGAAATAGAAAATCTCAAAAAAAGGTAAACTCTGAAACTCTTACTTAGAGACCTCAAATTGAAAACTTGACACCGTAGATGGATTCAAGAGTTAGATAAACTTTAAGATATGAAATTTTTCAACTATCTGACAACTTTTTGTTCTTGGTGAATAGTATTTTTCTACGGTGAATAATATTTTTCCGACGGTGAATAATGTTTTTTGATAGTGAATAGTTTTTTCCGGTGGTAAATAGTGACCAAGTTCTCGGAGTCATTTCCTTAATTTTTGGACCCTTCGGACACGTTTTTGAAGTCTGTTTAGTTAAATGTGGATTGAAAAAGTGTATTTTGAGGCTGTCCAATCTGGAGCCCTTACCCTGTGAGTGGATAATTTTTTCTATGATTTGCCATATGCTCTTATTGATCTTTAAGCATGTATTTGATTATTTTTATGAAATATTTACACTTTTATATGATTTTGAAATGTATTAAATTATCTGAATTGGTTACAATTTGGAATATAGTTTGAGAAGAGTATAGTTTTGAAAATAGATTTCTGAACTCATGATATATCAGATTTTACATGTATTTCTCATTAAATAATAAGTGAATATTTATGCACGTGGCATTGATTTGTAAAACTATAAAGTTACTGATTATGATTGAATGGCAAGCGTAAAACTTATGGCGAGTTGCTTGATAATTTTACATTGCATTTGATGAATATGCATTTATATATATATATATATATATATATATATATATATATATATATATATATATATATGTATTTATATGTATAGATAAATATTGACGGGTTGTATGGCTTGTGACGATACCGAATAAGGAACACCCTATTAGCCTGAGTGAGCCGAGGGAGGGCCGCTCCAACCGGGTGACAGTGGTAATGTGAGGAGGCAGATAGGTGATGGACTCACATTCCTTGATCACTATTGTGACTGTAGTCAATCGGTCACTATGCGTATAGAAAATGGGTGTGTGGGTTGACCAGATCGCCGAATAAGACATGTCATTTTAAAAGTTATAAATTTATCTCCAAATTTTATTATTTTACTATAATTTATAAAGTTGAGCATATCAACATTTGTTTAATGATCATACCATGCTAAATATGGTTTGAATATTTGAATATCCTTTTATTTGAAAATATTTAAAATACAGGTCCCATATAAATGTACTTCTGAACTGCATTTTCTAAGTGACAAATTTTAAAACATGAGTACATCCATATGCTGACTTAAGAGGTCATAGGAGGTATTATTTGTTCACTGAATTGTCAAACTCACTACACGATATTTCCACATTTTATATATAAAAATACAGAGTCTGATTCTTCAGATAGTTGATCAGTTAGACGATATGATCTCTGGATTCCTGCTTCTGTTGTACTTTGATATTTATAAACTTGGTTTATATATTGTGTATACATGAGAGAAATGACAAAGAATTGAATTGTGTATCTTTATGGAGATTATCTGATATTTAAAAAAAATGTTTATTTTACGTAACGTAAAATTGGGGCATTACACAGAACATCCAACTTGCCCAACCCGCCCAATCCGAACCGATCCTTCTCTAACCTGAAGCAACCTGATATAAGCGGTTAACTCTCTTATCTGGTCAATTTCAGATAGATCAGATTCAACCTAATGGTTGTACAGTCGGGTTGGGTTGGTCTCTAAATCCAACCCAACCCAAACCGTTTACACCCCTAGTTAATTTTATTCATGTATGAGGGGATATTTATACAAATAGGTGGGAGAGTCATAATAGTAATATACAACTGTAAGATAACTTTTTTAGTTATACAATTATTCTCTAGATAATTGTTGGAGATAATATCTAATCAGATATGATAATTGAAAGATCGAGATGATGGACATACACACAAGATATTTATAACACAAATAAATTTATACACATAACTTTAATTTATACTTTATTTTTTTATCAAAATATTTTTATTTTTATTAAATATTTATTTAAATTAAAAAAATTATATATATATATATATATATATATATAAACACACAAATTTTTTATTTTTAATTAAATATTTAATATAAATAAAATATTTTGGTAAAAATAAAATATGAGTTAAGTTATAGTATATATTTTAATTTTAAGAAATATTTATATATATTTTAAAAATAAAGTAGAGAATTGTATACTGAAAATAATACACAAAAAAGAAAATTATATTATATTAATTATCTAAACTCCTATAAATATCACTTAATAGATTGCCCAATTAAAGAGTTCTTTGTGCTTAAAAACAAAATATCTTTTAAAATAAAACAAAGTTGAAGTTTTATTTTATTATTTTGGATACCTCTCCAAACTTCCCAAAACGGGCGTTCAACGCAGCACAGAATTGCGAAGCACGCTAGAGACTCAATTCTCGTTATCTTATTTTTCATAAAAAGAAAAAGAGAACTTGGAATTCTCATCCATTAACAGCCGTTGGATCAAGCAGATGCGTATCCGAGGCCTGTATAAATATAAACAATTGGAAGTCACCATCTTGCAATCAGAAGTATTCGTCATTTCTTTTGGTTCCAGTCAGTGTGAGAGACGAGTAAAGGACTGAGAGAGAGAGAGAGAGGAGAGGAGCAGCGATGATGGTGGGGCGCGACATAGATGATTTGCCAAAGAACGCCGCGAACTACACTGCTTTGACGCCGTTGTGGTTTTTAGAAAGAGCAGCTCAGGTACACCCCAGCAGAAGATCGGTGATCCATGGATCCCTCCACTACACGTGGCTCCAGACTTACCAGCGTTGTCGTCGATTAGCCTCTGCTCTTTCTAAACACTCCATCGGTCCCGGGACAACGGTACTTTTTTCTTTTCTTTTAGCGTCAACTTTCGTTTCCGTTTGCCCTCTGAGAAAATAGAGGAAAAGAGAAAATCCGATCACTCTGTTGTTGCAGGAAATGAAGGAAAGCTAGACCATTTAGCTGAATCAAAGTTCTCTCTCCCCTCCCCCCTTTTCTATTTAACCTTTTACTTTATAAAGTTTGTTAAGGTGAAATATAATAATATACGGTTAGATACTTATGTCGATTAGTTGAGGTGGAAAGTTGAAAAACTTTCTGGATTTGAATCTATCTTTTACCCGTTGCTCCATTAGGCCTGCGAAGTCAATAGCAGAGTTGCTTTAATTGTGCTATTTATCAAATGTTTTGGTGACTGACTTGCTATACTTGCAAATTGTTGGGTTTTATTAATGGATTGAATTTTACTTCTTTTGTTTTCTGGAGAAAGACTGATTAAATTGGTTTCAGGGAAAGAGTGGAGCAATGATGGTAAATAAATGTAATATTATTCGGTGCACAGAATTTGATTGTTTGTAAATTTAATAAGTCGGTCAACGATGATATTTTTTGTCAATATGCCACATAAGCCTCCTACCCCAGGAAGAAGACTTGCAATTATAAAAGGCATATCCTGGCAAATTGTACTGAATTATGTTAAGTTGACTTTTGGTACAACTAAGAATATACTTATATACTCTGGAGTATGAGATTTCTCTAATTCCAGGGTGCATTTAATAGCTGGTATGATTTTGACATGTAGGGCCGGCATCCAACAATTAAACTCACTTCTGTCATTGAATATACCTTGGAGTAAGAGATTTCTTTCACATCAGGAGTATATAAGAATTCCTCTATCATTAGATAGGTAAAATATAAATGGTTAAAATATGAAGCTAACTGATCGAACTATGTGTATGTGGTTTTTAAAGAACTTGGGCTTTGCTGTAGAAAGATGCTCACTTGCATCACTAGTGAAATTCATAAGATCTTTTGTTGGATAAAATTTTATGTGTGGAACTTGTAAAGTGAAAATTTGTCTTTGGCGGATGCTATTCTGTGTTGAACCAGGCCAACTCAAGTATGATCCTCTGATTATTGGCTGAGAAGCCTGAGAACAATGTAGATTCTGCCTCTAGTTCTAACATGGCTGAATTAAGCTGTGGCCACTTGATACATTTACCACTAGAGATGAATGAATCTGACTTTATATTTTCTTTATTCATTGACTTAAGAGTTAAGACAAACCAAATTCAGTTATCATGGCATGCAAATTGCTTCCTTGTCATGTCCTCTGCAGTTTAAGTACTGCCTTGCTATGATTGCTTGGTGGTTCCGTTGTTCAACTGACATTGCATGACTTCTTTATAGATTTACATATGGAGAGTTTGATTCTAATGTAGTAATTTATTAATAGTGTCTAATCTAGTTTATCCTTTGGATTAGATTACCAAATCATTATTGAGTGAGCTTAATTAAATCAAGCAAGACTTGGTTTAGGCTCAAGTCTATGTTATGTAGGCTAGCAAAATTGCCTGGCACATTGTTATGTCCGTGCTTATTTTACATTAAAATGAAGTAAATGCTTTATGCCCATGCATTCAATGGCTTTTCTTTTTTTGTTCTAAAGAAGAATAAATTTAATAGTCAAAGAAGGAGAAAGTATAACAGCAGATATAAGATCCTCCACTGTATTAGATAAACCTCCAATCACAGCATAAAGTAATTTCTCTATGCTCTTTATTTCAGCCTATGCATGAATCAGACTCTGCATTTAACTAGTGGAGAATTACAATAACATCAGTTAAAATTGAATTTTTGCTAGAAACTTCTTCAAAACCATGTGGTTTGACGTTCAGTGTGCTGATTGATAGTCATTTTAACCAACAAAAAGTAAGAGCCATATTTATTGTTATTCTTTTTCAATTATCATAGGTACAATGGTTAAAAAAACTCTATAGAGTGTTCAGTAGCTTATATGCCTTTCCGCCTACAACTACAAGTACAGAAATAAGTGATGCCCATAATTTTGGATTGACGATATTTGATTTTGCTCCATATCTTATTCAAGTATATAGGGGAAGTGTAGAAATTTCTGCAGTAGTTTTACTTGGACCTGTTTATCACAATTTGGTGAAAGATCTTTGTTCTGATCCTTAGGGGTTCCATCTAGTCTTTTCAATGTGTTATCTTATGTTGTATTGGAGTATGTCCACAGCTAAAGTAGTTTTCTGATACTGCCAACAGGTAGCAATTATTGCACCCAACGTTCCAGCCCTTTACGAAGCTCACTTTGGAATTCCAATGGCGGGAGCTGTATTGAACGCTGTTAATATTCGGCTAAATGCATCAACGATAGCTTTCCTTCTGGGTCATTCACAAGCAGAAGTTTTAATGGTGGATCAAGAGTACTTTTCCTTGGCAGAGGAAGCTTTGAAAATCTGGTCTGAGAAAAGCAAAAGTTTTAAGTCTCCAATTTTAATTGTCATTGGTGATGAAACCTGCAATCCAAAGGCACTCAGATATGCCTTGTGCAAAGGAGCCATTGAATATGAGAAATTTCTAGGAAGTGGTGACCCTGAATTTGCATGGAAACCACCAGAAGATGAGTGGCAGAGCATTGCTTTGGGTTATACATCTGGTACCACTGCTAGTCCTAAGGGTGTATTATTACATCATCGAGGGGCATATCTCATGTCTCTAAGTGGAGCTCTCATTTGGGGACTGAATGAAGGAGCTGTCTATCTTTGGACTTTACCCATGTTTCATTGCAATGGTTGGTGCTATGCTTGGACACTTGCAGCTCTTTGTGGGACAAACATATGCCTTCGCCAGGTAAATTAGTTTATTTGAGTGACTGAAATAAATTGTTGTTGACTTGTTGTCATTATTGGGTTTTATGCTGTACATGCCTCATTGATCTTTGCTATCTCTAGCATTAAGTTTAGCAAATAAATGAAGGTCCAGTTGAGAGAGGCCTTTCGAATGATAGTTGCATACTTGCATGCTTTATATTGAACTTAATATCTTGACTAGGGTTACATAATTCTACGGATTATAGTCTCTTTGTTCTGTGCTGTTCGAAGCAAAACTGTTTAAACACACTACTATGCTGTTAATTGATATTATCATATCCTGGGTTCATATTTGTTCTCTTTTAACAGGTAGCTAGCTAGTTGATTGCTATAGATATTCATCCTCTTTCAACTTTCTAAATGCTTTTATACAGGTTACAGCGAGGTCAGTGTATGAAGCCATTGCCAAGTATAAAGTGACTCATTTTTGTGCAGCACCAGTGGTACTCAACACTATAGTTAATGCACAACCTGAGGAAACCATTCTTCCTCTGCCCCATGTTGTACATGTGAATACAGCTGGGGCTGCTCCTCCTCCTTCTGTACTTTCTGCCATGTCTCAACGAGGATTTCGTGTCACTCACACTTATGGTCTCTCAGAAACCTATGGCCCCTCCACTGTGTGTGTCTGGAAGCCTGAGTGGGAATCACTTCCTCTTGAAACCCAGGCCCGGCTCAATGCAAGGCAAGGTGTGCGCTACATTGCTTTGGAAGGTCTTGATGTTGTGAATCCAAAAACCATGCAGCCTGTTCCTGCTGATGGAACTACGATTGGAGAGATTGTGATGCGGGGTAACGCTGTGATGAAAGGCTACTTGAAGAACCCAAAAGCAAATGAAGAAGCCTTTGCAAATGGATGGTTTCATTCTGGGGATCTGGCTGTGAAGCACCCAGATGGATACATAGAAATTAAAGACAGATCAAAGGACATTATCATCTCTGGGGCTGAAAATATTAGTAGTGTTGAAATAGAGAACACTCTGTACTCACACCCTGCAATACTAGAGGCATCGGTGGTTGCAAGGCCTGATGTGAAATGGGGTGAGTCTCCCTGTGCTTTTGTGACATTAAAGCCAGGAGTAGATGGTTCCAATGAGCAGCGTCTTGCTGAGGATATTATTAAGTTCTGTAGGGCAAAGATGCCTGCTTTTTGGGTACCCAAATCGGTGTTCTTTGGACCATTACCAAAGACAGCCACTGGGAAGATACAGAAGCATTTGCTGAGGGCCAAGGCAAAGGAGATGGGGCCTGTCAAGATGAGCAAGTTGTAATTTTATGAAGTGACTGGATAAAGCTGCTGATTGTTGCTGTGTTTGATAGGCTTGTACTTGACATTTTCATCTCTAGTAACAGCTTTTGAGCAATTTAGTATCAACCTTTGAGAGTATGTTTAGCCAAACTTGAAAAAGAGGGAAAAAAATGGTTTCTTTTTAAAAGAATCCTTTTAATTTTTTATGTATTTGGCCAATACATATTATATGATAGCAAAATTTATTTTTTTACTGCAAGAGAGAAACAGGAAATTGAAACTTTTCTTTTTTGAAGTAAAAGTAAAAATTAATTTTTTTTTAAGTACAGTTATCATCACTCAAAATAAGAAATGATAAATATTATTTAATCTTATCACTTTTTTAAATATTCTTTAATAGCAATTTAATAATATAATTTTTTTAAGAAAAGTTAAACATTAATAATTTCCTTGTTGCTTGTTTAGTTTCTTTTGTCTATCAAATAATAATAATAATAATAATAATATTGAACAAAATGTTTATGAAATGATTTGGTCAAATGTAAATTGGGTTTTTGTTAGTGATTTTTGTGAAATTAACTTTAAAATAAAATAGTTAAGAAATAAATAGAAATTGAAATCACAATCAAACATTAATAACTCATCCAAAGCTCAGTTTTTCTTACTGTTACTTATACAAACAGGGATCCATTCATCGTAGTGTTTACAAATAACCATTTTGAGTTGTTATTCAGTTTTAAATGAAATTTAAATTGAACTGAATAATCACATTGAGTGATTAGTTTGGTTGTTTTAGAATAAACATCATAATGCATTGGGTTTGTTCATAGATGTAAATTTTGGGCCCTTAGATTTGTTGCTTGTTTGGACTGAATTGGATTTTGGGTCCTACTTTTTTTTTTGGTACAGTGGGTCCTATTTTTTGACTTCTATACTTTGTTTGGAGTTCATAGGAAGCTTAAATTCACATAAGTAATTACAAAAAAACAAAAAACAAAATGAAAAAGAATAAGAAGACTCAAGTCTGGTGTCTTTAGACATGAGAGAAGAGAGAGGAGCGCCCGCGAGAGAGAGAAAAAAGCAATTTTGCTGGGCAAAGAGCTATTTTTATTATTTATTTATTTATTTATTTTATTTAAAAAAATCATTTTTTTCTATTTAAAAATATTTTTTAATTTTTTTTCAAAAGAGGTTAAAAACTTACAATCTTTACATTTTTTTTTATCTAAATCTACATAATTGAATTTATATCTATAATTTTAAATTTAAATTTAAGCAAAAAAAGATTAAATTTACAATATTACTTATAAGGAAAAAAAATTATAAAAATAATTAATTTTTTTTTTAAATTGAATAGTGTGTTATTTTTTTAATAATATATCTTTTTTTATATTATAATAATTATAATTTTATATATTAAAATATAATATTTAATAAATTTAAATTTAAGAGATATATTAATTTTTTGTAAGATCGTGCTAGCTCTTCTTAACTCTTCTTTTCACTTTACAGCACCCATAAAACTTGAAGCTCTTTTTTGTTTATCGGCAGCGCCTTCCGCCCTCTTATTTTTAGTATTGATTGAGTTTTTTTTTTTAAAAAAAAAAAAACTTTCTTTAGAAGAATTTTTTCATTTTGATTAGAAGAAATTTGATGGTAATCAATTTTTTAAAATATTTATTAGCTACTTTCTATATGTACGACATTTCAAATTAAAAAAAAATCATATTTAAGAGTTTTAATTTTAAAAAAATATTGAAAAAAATATATTATATTTTATTAAAAGACCTTTTTTTTTGGAATCTCTAATAAACTGTATTTTAAAATAATTTTTTATAATATTAATTAGTAATAATTAAGAAGTGTATTTTTTTATTTGTCATTTTTATCTAATTTTTAAGAGTTTTTATTTAATTTATAATTATATTATTATATTTTGCTATAAATTCTATCAATTTTAAATTTTATTTTAATGAATAATATAATTTTTTATTTATCTAAAAAAAAAAAAAAAGGACTCATTTCTATCTGCTTGGAGTTTATAATATTATATTTTGTGCACATCTTAAAAACGGCACATACAGATAAGGTATTTTGACTTGTGCCGAGGCAGAAAATATTAAAAACAAAATGTTGGAGTTTTGCGTATAGTCATCTCAATAAATTATCATCAAGCTCAAATCTTAAGTTTGACCGTAGGAGTATTTCTTGTTTGATTCGGTTCGATTAAATCGAGTTTTAAATTATTAATTTTTTTATTAATTTTGTTTTAATCAGTTTAAATTATAATTAATAAAAGATTATTTTTATAAAAAATATGTAAAAATGTTTTTTCTAATGTTTATACACTAAAATTTTTAAAATTTCAAATATTTCATCTTAAATTTAGTGTTTAGTAAATGAAAACAACAAATAATATATATATTAGTCAATCTCCAACTAAAAACTAAATGAAATTGCTCAATTTTTAATAAAATAAATAAATTTAAATTAATTTTTGACCAATTCCTTTAGTATTTTGGTTTTAAAATTACATTTGAACACCCCTATTAATTTGACGGTAACACATTGATGCCAAGTCTCTACCTCTTCAAGGCCATGTTGAGGCAACAAAGCATCTTCTTCAACATTAAACATCATTATTCTTCCTAGTTAGAAGAAGCTTTATTTTTATGCTTTTTTTTCTTTGTGGTGATTTGAGCAATGATGTGTACCATCTAGAAGCTGATCAGATTTCTTGACAGTGAAGGTGGCGTGAGAGAACATGAAACTCCTTGTCTAATATTGCAGTTGTTGGTGCGAATTTGGTTATGCAAATTATCTCCCATTTCAATAATTTTACTAGTATAATTAAGCCAATCATCACTAATTCAAATATATTTTTTAATAAAATTCATCAATCTCTGATATATTTAATATTCATATATTAATTTAGAATTAATTAGATCTATTTATTTTTTATATTATTTAATAACACATATTTTAAACATATTTATATATTTATTTGAAATTAATTTAATTGATTATTTTTTATAAACTGAATTTAATTAATACTTTTTTTCAATTTAAGACTGACTCTTAAATATTTTCCTTGCGATGTTTTCGTCCACTAACTGGTTTTAATTTTCAGCAACAAGGACCCCACTATATTTTAATTAAGATTCAGAAGCAAGCGAATATACCTTTATTAGGTGCATTCAACGACTGGGATTTACGTCACTGTCGTTTCAAGGATAAGAATGTTATTTGCCTAATCAGCAACGCCACATTCTTGCACAAATACTGTATGCTATTGTTTGTAGCTCATTAGAGCAATTTTTTTTTCGTAAAGCAAAAAAAAATTGAGAGAAAATTGCATTTATTCATGTACTCTTCTTTTATAATTTAAAAAATATTATAATATCTTTTTTAATATATATATATATATATATATATATATATATATATATATATATATCTCCTATTGTAATAAAAAAATTATTTAAATTAAACATTAATTTAAGTTTTAAAAAGTTCTATGCAACCATCCACTCAAGCCAAAAAATTTATTATACTCTTTTCTTTATTTATTCATATTTTTTTAAAAAAATTCTTTTTAATTAATGCCGAGACAGTTAAAGTATAAGCAATAAAAAGAATTAATAGACTCTTTAATTTGAATTTGTCAAATAGTATAAGAGGTACGGATTTTAAAAATATCAAATTTAATATTTAATTTAAATAAAAAAATATTATTATAATATAACATATAAATTGAGAGAGATAGTATAATATTTTTTTAAATTATAAAAAAATATGCAATTAAAATATAAATCAAAGTATATAAATACAATTTCTCAAAAAAAAAAATTGAAAGACAGATAAATAGTTCCCACTTCAAGACACTATAATTAATAGATGACTACTTAAAAATCATTAATAAAAATCAAACCCAATATATTTTAATCGATCTAATCCGATGTTATTAACCTTAATTGCAGCTTGTAAAAGTAGCTTTATCATCCTCAAAGGTTGTTCTCATCTATCCATGTGGCAACTTGCAGCCATCTAATCTAAAGCCTGACTTGATTTCATCCTTACTTTTTTTGGTCAAAATTCTCAAAGGGGATAGGGTTTTTGTGGGTCCATTTTGTATATGATCCAGTTGGGTCAGTTCGTGCAGTTGGCTTGGCCACCTCAACTATCTATCCCCTATCTTTCTCTCTCTTGATTTGCTCTCTCCCTCTCTCTCTGTTTGCCAATATAGAAGCCTTGCTTCTAGGTCATGTTACACTCCAGCCGATAGGATGCAGGTTGGCAATGCCTCCAAGAAAATATATATTAGGAAATCATACCCTCTCTTGATAAGCAAAAACTGTGTTACTATAATTCACGAAAGCAAAGAAACTGCCAAACTGCGCCTGATCAAATGATAATTATTTTAAATTTTTAAAGTTGAGGTAGTTTGATGGTTCAATTTATCTTTATTAAAGATATAAATGAATCGAGTTTTGAATTTGATATGCTAAAATTTTGAATTAAACTCAGTTTATTTATTAAATGAATAATTTTAATTTATATATTAATTTGCAAAGTTCTTGATTATTAATAAAGTATATTATTTTTTTATATTCCTTAATTATATATATTTTATTTAAAAAATAAATAAAATAATCTATATATCATTAAAAAATTATAATATATATTTTTATATATGCTCGGCTCATTTAATAAATAATTCAAAAAAAATTATAATTTTTAACTTGCTTAAAATTCGAATTCAACCTAATTTAAATGAATAAACTTGAACATACTAAATTAACTTGACTTAACTCGATTAAATCTTACTTGTTATCTCCGTTATTGTCCTCGCTCCTTAATTAGCCCATACAGTCATGCTTGGAAATCTGCTTATTTGGAGAAAATTTAATTAATAGAAAGTTTATTTATTGGTTGTTAAAATTTTTCATTAAATTATAATATGTGAAAAAAATTCTTTAAAAATGTTAAAAAAAATGTCTTATATTTGCGTATTATATTTTTATTAAAAAAAATAAATGATCTTAAAAGTTGTATATAAATTTTGTGCTTGAAGAAAAATCCCCTCCCTCACACACACTCATTAATTTTGATTTGAGATATTATAAAATGCTTAGAGAGGTCTATTCTTTCCTAACAACTTGATACATAGTTTAAATTAATTGCTTTTTGCTTTGGTCTTTTTATTATATTGCTTGATAGGATGGTAAACTGGTTTGCTTTACCAAGTTTCTTAGCTTCTTATTTTCCCACTATAATTTAAATAATATTCCTTCCTTTTGAGATCAATAAAAAATTAAAGGCATTCACATTTGATAATTATCTCCAAGCAAGCAAATTCAGACAAGCAACGACATCCCCAACTATCAGTAAGAAAACTTATAAACAAAACAATATTGTAAATCAAATCTCAAAGGATTTGTCCAGATGTATTTTTTATCTTAATTATTTGAGTTCGAGTCTTGAGATCAACACTTAAAAAAATTTATTTTTTAAATATAATACATCATAAAATCGTTTGAAAAAAAATTAATATTGATTGATGTACAAGATATAAAGATATCTTTTTTTATAACTGAATGAAAAAAAATATTGTAAATCAAAGCTTGAGTTAGGTGGTAGGATTAAATTTTATCAATTTTTATAAAATTTTCAATTTAAAATTCAATCATTTTCATATAAAGTAAAATTTAAAACTTGATCAATTATAGATTATAAGATCTAAGTTTCAATTTGGTAAGTAAACTTCCTTCTTTTTTAACCTTTTGGTTGTTGATGTTTGTTGGAGTTAACAGAAGCTAAGTTCCCTTCAATTTTCAAGTGTCCAATACGTTCGAATAATTAGTTGCGAGTGTCCGTTGGTGATGTCCAATGAAATATATATGAATTCTGTTACGCAGTCTCTGTAAATTCTGTTAAACGACTAGGTCCAATAGACATCATCTAAAAATGTGACCTATGAGCTTGATGAGATAAGAGACAACCCAACACACTAACAGAATGTTTTTTTTTTTTTTTGTTAATACGATGATTTCACATATTTTAAATTGAGGTGGTCTACTTTTTAAAATATTTTTTATGGACTCATATTTTTAATATTGTAATAAAAACTTTTCAAGAACTCAAACTTATTTATCTTTTGAACCATAAAATTATAAGTATTAACTAAAATATAATTTTAAATTAAAATTGGTGTGAATATATATACTAAATTAATAATAAATAAATATATAAATATTTCCAAAATCTTTCACTAAATATATATTCTTAGGAATCTCTCGACACTAACTTATATATATAATCAATGGCTTGAAATACAAAACCTTATATTCAAAAGTATTTCAGAAGATAATAAATTAGTTAAATAAAATCATGCTTTATAAAAAAATTAACATTTCCTGTGTAACATTGTATTTCATTTTCTTTTTCAAAATGCACATAAACATGAAATACCTATTATAATAAAATTAAAAATTTTAGATATTTAACTATATATTTTAAAAAAAATTAAAATTTTTCTTATCGTTGCATCTAATTGCAATTTTTTAATTTATTAATTTTTATAATTAACCCCAATATATCTACTTTAATATTACGTTTTGTACTTCAGTTTAAATTAAAAGTTAATTTTAATAATAGTTATGTAAAATTATTAAAATACTCCTTTTATAAAAAGAAGTACAAAATGAAGTATCAAGCAAACAGAAAGATATTTTAGTAATTTTATATAACCATTGTTAAAGTCAACATTTAATTTAGATAATAAGAGAAAAAATACCATGTAATAGATAAATTAGGAGATCAATTGCAAAAATTAATCTACATTAAAGAAGAAATTGCAATTGAAGGTAAATGATCAGGGGTGGCATAATGAAATTTTCTATTTTTGTATTCAATAACATAGGTATATACTACCCTAGGATGCATGAGAGACAAGTTAAATTATTTTCTCAATTATTTGAATTATGGGTTTCTTAATGTAGACATCTTTTAATGACATTTGAGATATCTAAACATATCAAAAAGTTCCTAATAATTTGCATTTATTTACAATAACTATATAGGTGTGAACTTAAACTTTTTAACTTTAATTCTTATCTTTTATCTATTGTGTTATATAACTGAATGTATCTACTTTTATACATAGCCTTTCCTTTTTCTTTTCTTTTTCCCTGTTTTTTGGCATTTTGGTTGGATGGGAGATAAGTGGGGAACTTGTGAAAGATGATGCAACATGATGGGTTCCTAAATATCCCATAACCAATTTTCAACCTTAAAAAAAGCTTTTACCATAGTTGCTTGAGTTATACTTCAAGTTTAAGCTTGTCCCAAAAAAAGTGTGTGGTGCTCCTTTCATTGTATCCAATCTTGTCCACATTTACCAGCTCATCTCTATGATTGGTTCTTAGCTGTAAACTGAAAAAAGAAGTGTAGCCATTTTAAAAAAAACCTATTTTATTGGAAAAATAATTATCATTTGGTATATTTGAGAGAAGATGAACAAAAGAAAAAACAAAAATTTATATTGATTTAATCAATATTCCAATTATTGGAATTAATCATTAGAATATGGAAATGAAGAAATACAACTTCTGCTACTTTTCTATATAAATGAAAATTACAAAACTAAGGGCTTGTTGTTTCATGAATTTTTAAGGGGTCCAATTATATATAGGATGAAACCAAATTTCCCTGTAAATTAATGATCGACACGTTCTGTAATTTACTGAATTAGGTTTTGCATCACTAGCATTATGGGTTTGGCGGTTACGTTTTATATGGTTTACTAACAATTAATTTACTTTTAAATTAACAACCAATCATTATCATTTTTTTTTAAATTTAAAGTAAAATACTTTAACCTCTCTTAAGTTTTTCATTCAACGTACTTATCTTCCTCTTATTTCAAAAATATACACTACTCAAATTGAATTCAAAAGTATGTATTATTTTATAAAAATATTTTTCAAAATTTCTTACTTTTTATGCTTTTAAAATTTTTAAAATTAATTCTGAGAAAAATATCAAGCTTAGTCCGGGGTTCGAATTTAAATAAATCAATTTGAGGTGAGCTCGAGTCTAATTTTTTAGTTTTTTTCTTCAAAAAACTTGGATCAAACATAACTGAGCTTAGCCTGCGATTAGTCTAATTAGACATTAATCAAAGACTAGATTCAACACTCAAATTCCTAAACCATCATTAATTAATTGTATATAATGACTTTAAAAATTACTCATATTTATTTGAAGATGTTGACAGTGAAGCCGTACATATTTTTTAGCTTTCGAAACAATTTATTAGAGTTTCAAATATCATTAACCAATGGTGTTTTAGGCACTTGACAATCAAATTTAACATCTTGATTAACTTTTAACATATTAACACAATCTAAAAATCTATATTAATTACCTGATCTTCATGACATGCAAAAGCTCATAACATCAAAAACTGGATTTTTTTTTTAAATTTGTGAAGTGGATTTGAATACAGATCACATATTTGTCAGTACTGGCATTACATATTCTTTATTCTGAATTGTTCTTCTTGCACATGAAAAGATATACAAAATGGATATCATATTTCTGGCCCTTATCCAATCATATACATATATGTCTAGCTATCTTAATTAGTCCGCTTTCTCAATCAAAGCTTGTGGACCCTTTATTGAAAGTAGGCACATTTTTTTTTTATTGAATATATTAAGTATTAACATGCATGCATTGTGGATCAATACAATACATTCTTTGTGAGGAAAGAGAGAGAAAGAGAGAGAGAGAGAATTTTTTCTTTGTTTATTTAATTCTACCTGAAACTCGAAGTTAAAATATCAGTATTGAAAATGATTTTAATAACATTGAGCCAATTAACTTATTATTGGTGGGTGAGAGAGAGAATTATAATTTGAAAATGGAGTCAAATAGTTTGTGGAGTGATTTACTAAGTCAGTTGAAGTTACATCACGGAATGAAATTAAACATGTTTGGGTCATTGGTAAACACCCAACGAATTGAATTAAGAATGTTTCGTATAGCCTGCAAGCAAAGTCTCTGCATTTGGTGAGAAGAACGTCCAAAACCCGTCAAATATTGGACTAATTCCTTGGCTCTTCGTTTTCTTTATTTTCTCCTCCTAACTTCATTATTTATCTTCAATGAAGAATCAGCAAGAAGAAAAGTTAAGCAAAAAAGTAATAGCAGAGCTGGGTATATGTCTATGTTTGTCTTGTGTAACTCTTACACAGTTTAAGTGATTACTGCTTCATGTAAATAAAAGCAGCTTTGTTGAATTTTTTTTTTTTAATTTTAAATATACAAAACATGCCCGTGAGCTAGGCTGCGGTACAAGAAAACAAAAATTACACGAACTCCCTTTTTGTTCTTCTGTTTTGTTTCTTTTAACAGCTTCTATAGCGTGCTAGCTAGGTTATGGCACATAATATAGTTAATTCGATATTAGTAATTATCTAATATTTTAAAAATTGAACCAATTATTGAATTAAAATATTTAAAATATAATATTTTATAATAATCAAATTAATATATATTATAATGTATTATAAATAGTGTATCTATATAATAATTTGCAACAAGTTATCATTTGGCCTGATTTTCATAAGTTCTTGACCATGTTTGGTCGATTTATATATACTGAATTCTTCAAGTCACACCCAGCCAAGATTTAAAAATTGCAATGACAATTGTAGTCATAATACTATCTATTGTTGTCATGGATTTTTTTTAAATATATTTAAATTTTTCAGTAGAATAAAAATTTTAAAAAATATTTTTTAAATAAAAATATTCTCACTTAAATAATAAGTTGAAAATATAATTTCAAATACGAAAATTACTAAAAGTATTTGTTGAAAAATTAGATCAACTTTATTATAGCACTTTAAAAATATATATAATTTTCATAAAAATAAAATTCTTGCTGTAGGACCAATTAAATTTTAAATTCATGATTATAACCTGCAAAGATTCTATCTCTTTGCATTGGCAACACCAGCCATCCAACTAACTGAGCCTAACTGCGTGTTACTTTGATCAACTCATGACTCGCATCTGTCTCACTCATATCTGCTCGGGTTTGGCTTCTCAGTCGTTATAAAAACTCTATCAGTCCATCCTCCGTATCGACGTGGAAATCCAATCATCAATTGAAACCCTCTTTCTCTACCCAAACCCAACCAAACCCTTTCACCAGACGCAACTCTCCCTCCTCTATATATACCCCTACCACCATTACTGCTCCATCACTCATTCCTTCATTCTCTCTTATTCCTCCATTTCTGAAGGCTGTTATGGCCAACAGCAACAGCTTCTCCTTCCTCTTGGTGCTTAGCTTCATTCTTGTTTCATTCGGGGTTAATGGGGGGAGGGTGCCATTTGCGTGCGACCCCAAGAACGGGTTGACGAGGGGGTTCAAGTTCTGCAGGACGCACGTGCCTATCCACGTGAGGGTTCAGGACCTCATCGGACGCCTCACATTGCAGGAGAAGATACGGCTGCTGGTGAACAATGCCATAGCGGTGCCTAGGCTGGGCATCCAGGGTTATGAGTGGTGGTCTGAGGCGCTTCATGGCGTCTCCAATGTGGGCCCCGGAACCAAGTTCGGTGGAGCCTTCCCTGGAGCCACCAGCTTCCCTCAAGTCATTACCACCGCTGCTTCTTTCAATCAGTCCCTGTGGCAAGAAATCGGACGGGTCAGATTTCCCTTCCTCATCCCTTCTCATATTTTGTTTTTTTTTTAATAAATTCATTTATCCAAATATTCCTTCATTTTCTTTTTCCAGCCATAGATAATTCAGTTATTATCCATTCATGAATATATACCATATTCCATGCATGCACCACCTAACTAGTCGGATAAATATCCTCTTCCAGAGTTAATTTCATATTTAATATTCAAAAAAATTTAGTTAATAAGAAACAAAATACTTCATTTATAAAATTTAAATTCAATTTTTATTATCAATAATTTTTTTAGTAGGTAATATTTATATATTATTATAAACTCGGTAGCCCCTCTAAATTTTTTTTCCTAATATATGTAAAACAAAAACAGACACTCTTGATTATTGCTAGTTGTGTGTGTGTGTGTCTATATATATATATATATATATATATATATATATATATATATATATATATATATATATATATTGGTTTTTGTAATTACCTGAATAAAAAAATTATATTAAAAAAATATAAATATACTATTTGAAAATATATTAGTCGCCAGGGCACTGAGAAAACAATAAATATAAATATATTGTGGCTGTAAATCATTCAAAGGATATCAGGTTTTCATTATTAATATCTTAGGATTTTAATTTTTTTAGTGGCTTACTTATTTCATTTTCAATTAACAAAAATTATTAATTATGAATATGTGCTTCATGTTTAAGTTTAAAAATATTTTATATAAAAAGGTGTTAAAATTAATATATCAAAACCATTTGTTAATATTCTTTTAATTACTTAAAAATTTGAAATGAAATCATCTTTGATATTGCGTCCCATCCCATGTGCCATTTAAAAATTAAATGTATCAAATATGAAACAAATTAAATAATGAGAAGATGTTGAAAAATCACGTACTTTGTGGAAATGGCCAGAATGAAAGTCCATCACGCCACCATATAAATAGCTCTGAAAACAACAACATAAATAGATGGTGGTTCCAGCTAGCTAGTTGTCCTTGTCTTTTCTTCCGTGGTTTAGTCTCTCATGACATCATTAATTATATACAAGTCCTAAGATTGAAATATATATTAATTAAGCTTTCGGTGACTATAATTATTAATTAATACACCATTTCTTAATTTGTTGTCTTCGTTAGAAAGCAGGCATTGCAGAAAAGGCTCCCCCATGATAGAATAAATAATTATGGTTTATTAATAAAATTTTAAAATGAATCATTAATATGTGCTGTCATATTTTTTCCTGCAAATTAAAATTATATTATATAATTAATATTTTAATGATCTACAATATTTTTTAATTATAATATTAACATAAAATTTTAAATCACATCTAATAATAATATCGTGAAATTTTTATATACAGTTAATTTATCAATTTTTAATACATAAAATTGATAAAAATAATTATGTAATTAATAGGAACTTATGATTATTTTTGTTTACTTGATCTATTAATTTTTTATAGAATAATTATCGGCACAAAATTTTCTCAAGTTGGTCCAGCACCCCCAACTTGCAAGAAATTTGCGTGCACATTTTCATTACGGCTTCCCTTTGAGAAATTGTGTGAGGCTCTATACATATTTATGCTTTAAAGGTAATTTGGTTACTTTTGCTTCGACGATGAGAGCCAATAATAACCTAATCACTTTTGATATAGAGATGAGATATAATTGGTCAATCGGGGTCCTTTTAAAAAAAATATATATAATATTGAAAATATTATATTGTTTTGGAGATATTATTAAGAAAATGTGACGCTTGGATTCCACAAATTTCCCTTATATTGTAGCACTAAAAATTTTTTTTCTTTATATTCCTATTTAGTAGTTTAGCCAAATGACAAAGAGAAATGAATATGAAAAAAAAAAGTTCCAAAAGTTGATGAAAGACACGTTGGGTTGACATTATTGATGCAGGTGGTATCTGATGAAGCAAGAGCAATGTACAATGGAGGAGCAGCTGGTTTGACATATTGGAGCCCTAATGTGAACATATTCCGTGACCCACGTTGGGGCCGAGGCCAAGAGACTCCCGGCGAAGACCCGACTTTGGCCGGAAAGTATGCGGCCAATTATGTCCGGGGACTCCAAGGCGATGGGTCTGGTAACCGGTTAAAAGTTGCTGCTTGTTGCAAACACTACACTGCTTATGATCTTGATAACTGGAAGGGCATAGATCGATTCCATTTTAATGCGAGGGTATGTAAAAATAAAATATTTAATTTTAATTCTTTTAGTTAGACATGTTAAATTTCTAAAATATTGACTTTTCTTTAAAATTTTGGCCAAATAAACTCTTTTCTTGGTTACATAGACATGATGCAAGTTGTTGAAAAGGATGTGCGCGCATAAAAAAGTTTTGTTTTTCATTCTATTATATTTATATTTGTCGCCTGTGTGATATTGATGGGAGAATGGGAATTGATCTTTACTTAAAATTACCTCTTAAGATTTTAAGAGAATTTTAGGTATAGACTCAATTTATATATACCAAAAAAAAAAAGACAACTTACACTTATTCACTTTATTTATATCTTCAATTATAATTTTTTTAATTTAAAAAATATTGTAATATTTTCTTAATTTATATACATTTTATTTTAATAAACACTTTCATTTAAAATAAATTAAATTTGACATTTTTAAAATTATATATGTGACACGTGACTCTTGTATTATTCAATCAATTTAAATTATCTTTTTTAGAACTTGTTTATATTTTTAATCATCTCAACATTAACTGAAAAATAATTTTCAAATTTTTAATTCGATGCCATTTTTTTTTTCAAAATGAATAAATAAGTTGGGGAGAGGTGGAGATGTTGATGGTCCCAAGTTGAAAATGAAATGTTGTTTGTTTGGTATGGACGGGTGCAGGTGAGCAAGCAAGACTTGGCAGACACATACGACGTGCCGTTCAAGTCATGCGTGGTTGATGGGGGAGTGGCCAGTGTCATGTGCTCCTACAATCAGGTCAATGGCAAGCCCACTTGCGCTGATCCTGACCTCCTCCGCAACACCATCCGCGGCCAATGGCGCCTCAATGGGTCAGCCCATTTCTTTTACTATTTACACTAATCTTACTTTTACAATGCTTAATAAGCATTACAATTGGTCACTATTAATTTTTTTTAAAAATAGATCTAAATCAATAACTGAAATTTGAACAAATCTTATTTAAATCAGTTTAATTCAATTTATTTAACTAAAAACTAAACAATTTGGTTTCTTTTTGGAGAATAAATCAAATCAAACTAATTAATCATTATATATATTTTTGCATATTTTGTGATTATATATATTGAATTTTTATTATTATTTTCATTAAAAAAATTTAATTTTTGAATTAGATATTTAGAATTTTACAAGTTTTAACCCTAAAAAAATTTTAATATTCAAATTTTGTAAAAATAAAATTTAATTAATTATAATTAAGATCAATTGGGCCTCAATCAAAAGACATTAACAAGTTCAAGGTCAACTCAACTAATTAAATCAAACCAAACTAGCTACTCGAGTCACTTCAAACAGATAGAATAGCTTCAACTTTTTGGTGTGCCAATTGGTTGGATTAAGTTTAGTTGCAAATAATTACACTCCATACCAATTTTAATTATTAAAATTTTGTCTTTTCACGTTCCTTACGATCCTCTCAAAGATCATAAAGTTGACTTCAAAAATTATCTATATTCATTTTATTCTCGTTTTGTAAATTTCGAACTTTTATATTTATTTGATGAATAAAATTATCTCTAATTTATTAAAAAAATGACATAACTCTACCAAACATGACTATAGAGGATTTTTTTTGCCTTAATGGTTGGTGTCTCCTAACATTATTTTTCTTATTGAATAGGTACATAGTCTCAGACTGTGACTCAGTCGGAGTTCTATATGACAACCAACACTACACAAGGACACCAGAAGAAGCAGCAGCTGGCGCCATTAAAGCAGGCTTGGATTTGGATTGTGGGCCTTTCTTGGCAATTCACACGGAAAGTGCCATCAGGAAGGGCCATCTTACTGAGACTGATGTTAATCTTGCCTTGGCAAATGGTCTTACCGTCCAAATGAGATTGGGCATGTTTGATGGTGAATCCTCAGCCCAGCCCTACGGAAACCTAGGCCCAAGAGATGTGTGTACCCCGGCCCATAAACAACTCGCCCTTGAAGCTGCCCGACAGGGTATAGTTCTCTTACAAAATAAAGGAAACTCTTTGCCGCTGTCCCCTGCGCGTCATCGCACCGTAGCAGTCATTGGACCCAATTCTGACGTCACTGTCGCCATGATAGGAAACTATGCTGGTAAGCTAGATATTATTATTAATAGATATCCCCATTATGATTCCCATTTAACCCTTTTTAATCTGGATAATACCGCAAATTGATTACATGTGAATTAAACGAAAAAATGGTAGGTAAATAAGTCAGTATATTTTACATTTTTTTATGTCTTAAATATCATAATACAAAATATTAAGGTAAAAGATATTGAGACACAAAATTTTATTATATAAAATATCAAAATACAAGATTTTATGATGTTTAAGATTATGACCTTGTTATTAGAGGTTGGCAACAGACTCTGACAAAAATTAGATTGAAAAAAATTAATATTTAAATTTAATTAAAAAATTAAATTATTCAAAAAATTTATATTATGTCAAATTAAGTATAAGAAAATTCTAAACAAAAAAATTCATCTAACACATCTATTTAAATTTAAATTTTTTTAAAAATTAACATACATAAACTTGATTAATTCATCTTAACTTACTTAAAGTAATTTTTTTTAATTAGATTCAATCGACTTCAAATGGATGCATAAGTTAGATTCATCTCTATTTAGTATAGCAATTAAAACTTGTCAAAAAAATAATACAAATAGTATGTAATAAAAGTTAAAACTTTAAGAATATAATATTTTTATTATTTTTATTATTTTATATAAAATTTTATTGAACTCAAGATAAATTTTATTGAACTCAAGATCCAATGAAAAATAATTTTTTAACGATTTTTATCTTTAATATATCACATGATTATTTTTTATTTGTCCAATTTATTTATTTTAAATTAATTATGTTTATTAAGAGCATTTTAAGGATTATATGATCATTCCTCATTTTCTTGCAAATTGATTAATGTAGGTGTGGCATGTGGTTATACGACACCGTTGCAAGGGATTGCCAGATATGTTAAGACCGTTCATCAAGCAGGATGTAGGGACGTTACATGTAACGGTAACCAGCTATTTGGATCTGCAGAGATAGCGGCAAGGCATGCAGATGCAACGATCTTATTAATGGGCCTTGATCAGTCCATAGAAGCTGAATTCAGAGACAGAGTTGGGCTTCTCTTACCAGGCCACCAACAAGAGCTTGTCTCAAGGGTGGCCAGGACCTCTAAAGGCCCAGTTGTCTTGGTCCTCATGTGTGGTGGGCCTGTGGATGTCACATTTGCCAAAAATGATCCCAAGATCAGTGCCATTTTATGGGTGGGCTATCCTGGCCAAGCTGGAGGAACTGCCATTGCTGATGTCCTGTTTGGCACAACTAATCCAGGTTGGTTACTTTATCTTTTGATTTATGATTAGTCTCGTGCTTGATATTTTTTTTAATAATAATTTTTCACTTATTTTTTTTTAAAAAAACCTAACCCAGGTAGATTAACAGCTAGATCTTAGATTTTATTTTCTATATTTTAAAATTTGACCCAGGTTTTTTGTTTGGACTAGTAAATTTGACCTAGGTTTGACTAAATTTACATTTTGCTTTTTGAAAGGAAAAAAAAACCCGACCCATAGCTGAGTATTTGGTTG
This sequence comes from Gleditsia sinensis, assembly GCA_037074535.1. Classification (NCBI taxonomy): domain Eukaryota; kingdom Viridiplantae; phylum Streptophyta; class Magnoliopsida; order Fabales; family Fabaceae; genus Gleditsia; species Gleditsia sinensis. The sequence continues at coordinate 63,621,168 of CM073464.1, forward strand.
GCCTTCTCTTGCAGGAGGAAAGCTACCCATGACATGGTACCCACAGGGCTATGTGGCTAAAGTGCCCATGACAAACATGGACATGAGACCAAACCCAGCGAGAGGGTACCCAGGTCGAACCTACAGATTCTACAAGGGCCCGGTAGTGTTCCCCTTTGGGCATGGGCTGAGTTACACAAGATTCACCCACAGCCTAGCACTTGCTCCCAAAGAGGTTTCAGTCCCCCTGGCTAGCCTCCAAGCCTTGACAAACTCAACCATGTCAAGCAAAGCAGCTGTGAGGGTGAGCCATGCCAATTGCGAAGTACTAGAAGTTGGGTTGCACGTTGATGTGAACAACGAAGGCACAATGGATGGGACTCACACCCTTCTCGTATTCTCAAAGCCACCTCCTGGAAAATGGGCAGCGATTAAGCAATTGGTGGGGTTTCATAAGATCCATGTGCCTGCAGGCTCAAAGCAACGAGTCATGGTTGGTGTTCATGTCTGCAAGCACCTTAGCGTTGTGGACAAGTTTGGGATTCGAAGAATCCCAATGGGTGAACATGAGCTTCATATTGGTGATGATCTCAAGCATTCAATTTCTGTCCAAACTCTGGAAGAAACCAAGTCTTAAAAACATTAACTAATACCCAATTTGAGATAGGAAAAATAAAACTAAAAGAAACAAGTTTGTGAGCTTGCAAGTGTAAGATAAGGAATATGTGACAATTTGTAAGATAAGGAATGGGTGTTCTTCGAATTAGTTTGTCGAAGGCTGATAGTCAGGTGATGTTCGAGTTAGTTTGTCGAAAATCATAGTTACAAAAAGATTTCTTTTTTTAAGGCGAATGAGTGTAATTATTGTCACTGTAAATGTAAAATAAGGTAATAGGTGTGACATATTTGTTAGCCAATTATAGTACAAACAATTGTATTATTGGCACTTGATATGTTGAAAAGATTTGAATTGAACAAGCTACTACTCATTTTCATTCCATTTGTATGCTCAAGGCAAACAAACAAGATCAGGTTTTGCTATTGTTATCTTGCACCCTCATTCCTAGACATGTAACTTTTCTTCTACAACAACAGCCATTATTGTGATCAGCAACCCTCCCCAATGGCCTTAAAGTAAAATAAAATCAATTCCTAAAGAGGGGAAAAAAAAATCCTCTACACTAGCAGTGTTAAAAAATTAGATTGGGCCAGCCAATCAGATTGAAAAAAGCAAAAAATAAAAAATAGCAGTAGTCGTTCCACCATTCTAAGTGAATCCTCAAAATTGGTCGTGCAAAAAAATAAAAAAATAAAAAAAGTGAATTGGTAAGAAAAAAAAAAGACAAAATCGATCAAAACTAGTGAACCAAACCAAACAAACTAGTTTTGGCCTTTATTGTTAGTTTTTGAATTTTTTTTTAACTTAAAACAATGTTATTTTGATGATTGCTTTAATATAAATGAATATTATATATGTGCTTTGTTTTTTTTTTAAAAAAAAATATGTGATTGAACAAAGTAATTGTAAGGACTATTGCTCAATAATTGATGTATAATAGAGCTGATGACTATGCTTCAAATAGATTGATATGTACTATTTGTTTTTTATTGACTTGTTTATTTTTTATTTTATTTATATATTATATAATATAAAATAAAATAAAATATCTATTATATATTTACTATAAGTTCTATAGCGATTGAATCATAAACTATATGTTTTATTGGTTTGATGATGATCGTCAAAATTTTAAAATATTAATAAATAATAGAAAGGTTCAATTTTAAATTTCATATTTGGTAAAATAATAATTTTGATATTTGTACAAAAGAAATGTATATGGCATATTGACATTAAATTGAAGTATAATATAACATAGAAAAAAAAATTTAGGTAAAATTTATTAGCGTTTGTCAGAAAATCTCGTAATAAAAATATGACAATAAATATTTTTTTAAAATTAATCATATAATATTAAACTGTATATATCATATATTTTTTTTATTCAATTTGATAGTAAATATATTAAAAATTACAATTTCATAATACATTCAAAACATATAATATATTAATATTTTTATTTACATATTTAAAATATTTGAAAAATTCAACTTTAACGTCTATATTTAATACACACTATATTCAAAATTTCTTAAGATATTCAAATTTTATATTATCATTTTTATGGTCAAAAGGTTAGTTTTGGACATGACGGGTAATATAGTATTCTATATTTCAGAGTTAGGTACCCCGTACCTGCATAGTTATGTCGGAATTTTCTTATTAGTGAGAGATATTTATATATATGCAATTAATTAAGAACATAGAATTTGATTAAACGGTTCTGTATTGTTCAGATCGACGGCTGTGATTTTAGTGTCGGTTATCTTTGTCAACCCTCATTAATAAATTCTTGGTGCATGGACCACGTGGTCTTTTGTCCTTGCAATTCCGAATTAAACATAACAAAATTGGATATAAATGAGTGAATGATATCAGAAGGAAAGACTTGTAAGAGTTAGCAAAGCATTTGGCTGTGTAAACGTCTAGAATTTTCATTCTTCCTTGTATGTTTTAATTTGATTTTGAGAAAAAAAAATTAATTTTGATAAGTAATTAATTGAAAATTTAAAATTAAAATTAAATATAAAAACTACTTAAACATTTTTGAAGTTAACAGCTGCATACACATATAATGCTAGTCACAAATTCATTTTTATTTTTTAAATATTAATTACCGATTAGATGATTATTATTATTTATAAAAATTTTATAATTTAGTACATTTATATTTTAGTTGACTTTGTTAATTGAAAGAATTCAGATTAAATCTTTGTATTCCTTATTGGGAAGGTTAGAATTCAACTAACAATCTTGTCTAATGGTCAATCTTTATCAAGAAACATCTTAATGTTAAGGGTTATATCTCTAGTTTTTTTTTTTTTTGTAACAAAGAAAATTTATTAATGGAAATCTGTCCAACCACCTACATTATCTTTCATACAAGTCATAGCATAATTACAAAAGGAAATACATATATTATAAGGAAGGATATTAAAAGAAAAAATATTTCAAATCCTCTTAAATGATTATGAATGTCTAGTCCAATATTTTGACAATCTTTTCTTGGTCGATATTCATTCTCAAACAATTTTTTGTTTGTTGAATTGATAGTGTAGATATTAACATAATTCAAAATTAGTTGGTTATAATAGTAAACAGTTTTTAAAATTTTAAATTTTGATTCAAATCTAAGTTCTAGAAATACTATTTTAAAAAGAATTATAACTCATGTGCTCAAAAATATGAAGAGATTAGTCTTTCACCCTTTAAGTATAAAAAACTTTTGATAAATTGTGTCTAATAAAAAAAAATGTTAACAGTGTTAACTATACTCAAATATGCATTAAATTAATCTATCACTTAAATCATCTCAAACCTGTGAGTAAAACTTGGCATTTGTTAATATTTTTTATTTCACCATCCGTATGCCTAATGTAACGTCCCCAATTTACAACACGTAAAATAAATATATTTTTTTCTATAATTATTTCTGCAATTAGATATTCTCCATAAAGATGCACAATTTAATTTTTTGTCATTTCTCTTATGTATACACAATATACAGACCAAATCTATAAACACCAAAGTACATCAGGAATGGGGATTCTGCCTGTAGCGTTTACAGCACTCTAGAATACAAATACAATATAATTCAAAAACCGTGAATCTTGGAAGCAACGTAGATTCACTCACAGAATATGTCACATAACTGATCACCTATCTGTAGGATCAAACTCTGTATTTTCATCTGAAAAATGTGAAAATATCATGTAGTGAGTTTAACAATTCAGTGAGCAAATAATTCCTCCTATGACCTCTTAGGTCAGCATATGGATGTACTTATATTTTAAAATGTGTCACATAGAAAATACAGTTCAGAAGTACATTCATATAGGACCCGTATTTCAAATATTCTCAAATCAAAGGATATTCAGATATTCAAAACCATATGCTGCACGGTATGATCATTAAACAAATGTTGTTATACTCAATTGTATAAACTATAGTAAAATATTATGATTTGAAGATAAAATCATTACTTTTAATGCACTTGTCTCACTCAGCAGTCTGGCACACATAATTTAAAAATGACATGCCTCACTCAGCGATCTGGTCAACCTACACATTCAATTTAAAAATGACCTGCCTCACTCGGTGATATGGTCAACCTACACACTCAATGTAAAATGACCTGCCCCATTCGGTATCTGGTCAATGCAATTTGCTATATGCATAGTGACCGATCGACTACAGTTACAATAGTGATCAGGAAATGTGAGTCCATCACTCATTTGTCTCCTCACATTACCACTATCACCCGGTTGGAGCGGCCCTCCCTCAGCTCACTCAGGCTAATGGGGCGTCCGCTATTCGGTACCGTCACAAGTCATACAACCCATCGATATTCATCCATATATATAAATACATATATATTAATGCATATTCATCAAATACAATGGTAAAATTATCAAGTAACTCGCCATGAGTTTTTAGCTTACCATAATTATCAAGCAACTCGCTATGAGCTTTACGCTTGCCATTCAGTCTCATTTATAATATGACATGCATCATTTTCATAAGTATATAGCTTTACAAATCAATGCATCGTGCATATAATATTCACTTTATCAAATAATGATAAATATATTTAGAACTACATATTCATTGAGTTTCAAAATATATTTCTAAAACCATACTCTTCTTGAATTATGTGCTAGTTTGTAAGTATAACAGATATTTTAACACATTTAATAAACTTATAATAGCATAAATAATTTATAAACAGAAACAATAATACATTTATAGTTCAAGAAGAGTATGGGGCAAGTCATAGAAAGAATTATCTACTCACAGGGTAAGGGCTCCAGATTGGATAACCCAAAAGTGCACTTTTTCAATCCACATTTGACTAAACAGACTTCAAAAACGTGTCTGAAGAGTCTGAAAATCAAAGAAATAACTCTAGGAACTTGGTCACTATTCACCGTAGGAAAATATTATTTATCGCTGAAAAACAATATTCACCGTTGGTAAATACTATTCATTGATGGAAAATACTATTCACCAAAAACAAAAAGTTGTCAGATAGCTGAAAAATTTTATATCCTAAGATTTATCTAACTCCTGAATCTATTTACGGTGTCAGATTTTCAATTTAAGGTCTCTAAGTAAAAGTTTCAGAGTTTATATTTTTTGAAATTTTCTACTTCAGATCTACGGCGATTCAACGGCTAATTTGAAAAGTTAATCGGTCAAAATCGTAGTATTCTCTGTCCTGAATCCAGTGGTATTCTCAGTTTGGAGATCGAAAGCCAATAAACACTCCAAATCTAGAGAGAAATTAAAAGTTACTATTTATTACTATTTATCACTATTCATTCCACTATTCATCGATTTGACAACTCTTCTTCGTTTCTCGTCTCCCCCTTCCTTTTTTCCTCTTTTATTTTTTTTATAATAATAATAATTATTTAATAATTAAATATTTAGATTTATTTTCATTTTATTTTGTATATATTTATATAAATACCGTTTTCACCCTAAAACATTATAAAAATTTCTAAAAATTTACATTCTCATAAACTTTTAGTTAAACTCTTAAATCATGATTTTTCTTGATAAAAATCTTAATAAAACAAATCACAAAATAAATATCTTTATACATAATAAAAGAAAGAATATTTCTAAAAATATAACAAAAATTTATTAAAGGCCAATATAATTATTTTAAGCAAAATAAAAATTATTTTAATTAAAAATATACTTACTTTTAGTAGAACATAATCATTTTTAAACAAATAAAAATATATTTGTTTATAACAAAATATTATTTTTTTAAAACAAAAATTACGGGATGTTACACCTAATAAGTTTGTCATAGTTACCTGTTATTGGCCATTAACTAAACTTCATTCTTCATTTTGTTCTATCATCTTCCTGCTCCAAATTGTTAGAGTCCAACCATTAAAATTCATAACTTGATCATTAGTACGTTCATTAGCTGATTTGAGAATCTTCTTCTTATCAACTTCTTCAGCACTTTTCTAAGGGGAAGTTTAATCTTCCACAGAAATAACAAAATTATGGGGGGAAGTTTAATTTTGCAAAGCAAATCCCACAAGCTATCATTTTCAGAATGTATGTGATGTGAGCACGGTTAGCGAATGAAAATGGAATGTAGACCTACTTGAAGTCTCAAGTGGACCTATCATAAGAGTTTAGACTAAAAGATTTAAAGAATCATTTAATGGTGTAATTCTAGAGGCCCAATAAGGAGATACCTGCATTACTTCAAAAGAAGAGTTAAAACTGGTCCATGTAATTAAAACCCAATTAAATATGGGTCAAGACCAACCAATTTAAATATAAGAAGATTTAAGGCTGAAGATTGAATATAGGCTCAAAATCAATGAGTTATTTTATGGCCCAATTTAAGCTACATTTTTTTTTATTTCTTTACTTTTAATGTTTTGTTTATTTGACTAGAAAAGTTTTCTATTTGATAGTCTCTAGAAGAGTTTCCTATTTGTATTTATCCTTGTCCTATAGGAGTTTCCTATTTGATAGTTTTTAGAACAGTTTCATATTTTTAATTTTCTTTGTCCTATAGGAGTTTCCTATGTAATTTTCCTTGTTAGTTTAGGTTATTGGCCTATAAATAGGCATGTAAACTCATGAACAATTCAGTTGATTATTTATAATATTGAGAGAGTTTTCTCTTTGGTTCTTTAAAGAACTTTTCTAAACTTATCAAGATTTATCTTGTGGCGTTCAAGCAAGACTTATCACTCGCAATCTTCTTCTTCTTTCTTGAGCGTGGCGTCTGCAATATTTCTTATACCTTTGGTTCTTATCACTTTATAGATAACAGGTCAAGGTCATTTTCTTTAATTTATTTTGTTATAAATCTGATTAGAACACGATTCTTCCAATCGGATCCCATATTGATTCCGGGTCTCACTACTCTTGGTGAGATTCATATCAGGGGTTCACATCAGTATGGTAGTCATTTGATTATGTTTGTTCATCCACCATCAGTAACCTTCTTTAACTTTGTAAATCCCAGAACGCCTTCCAAATCCCAGAACCCCTATTGTGCAGGAGAAAGTCTCTAACCTTAGCTGAATGATTAGGAAAATCCAACTGCACAAGCTATAACATCCCGAAATTTTTTTTTTAAATAATAGTGTTTTGTTATAAATAAATATATTTTTATTGTTTAAAAATGATTATGTTATGCTAAAAGCAAGTATATTTTTAATTAAAATAATTATTATTTTGCTTAAAATAATTATATTGGCCTTTAATAAATTTTGTTGTATTTTTAGAAATATTCTTTCTTTTATTATGTATAAAGATATTTATTTTATGATTTGTTTTATTAAGATTTTTATCAAGAAAAGTCATGATTTAAGAGTTTAACTAAAAGTTTATGAGAATGTAAATTTTTAGAAATTTTTGAGATGTTTTAGGATAAAAAACGGTATTTATATGAATATATATAATAAAATCCTATTATTCAATTATTAAATAATTATTATTATAATAATAAAATAAATAAATAAAAAGAAGGAAAAATGGGAGGGGAGATGGAAACCGAATAAGGAGCGTCTGCAAATTTGATTAATAGTAGAATAAATAGTAACCTTCAATTTCTCTCTAGATCTAGAGTGCCTATTGACTTTCGATCTCCAAATTGAGGATACCACTGGATTCAAGACAGAGAATACTACAATTTTAACTGATTAATTTTTCAAATCAGCCATTGAATCGCCGTAGATCTAAAGTAGAAAATTTCAGAAAAAGGTAAACTCTGAAACTCTTATTTATAGACTTCAAATTAGAAATTTGATACCATAGATAGATTCAAGAGTTAGATAAACCTTAGGATATGAAATTTTCAGTTATCTGACAACTTTTTATTCTTGATAAATAGTGTTTTCCGACCATGAATAGTGACCAAGTTTCTGGAGTCATTTCTTTGCTTTTTGAATCCTCCGGACACGTTTTTGAGGTCTAATTGGTCAAATTCGAATTGGAAAAGTACATTTTAGGGTTGTCCAACCAGGAATCCTACCCTATGAGTAGATAATTTTTTCTATGACTTACCCCATGTTCTTCTTGAACTATAAATGTATAATTGTTTCTGTTTACAAATTATTTATGCTATCATAAATTTATTAAATGTGTTAAAATATTTGTTATACTTACGAACTGACACATAGTTCAAGAAGAGTATGGTTTTAGAAATGGATTTTGGAACTCATTGAATATGTGGTTCTAAATGTATTTATCTTTATTTGATAAAGTAAATATTATGTGCACGATGCCTTGATTTGAAAGCTATATACTTGTAAAAATGATGCATGTCATATTATAATGAGAATGAATGGCAAGCGTAAAACTCATGGCAAGTTACTTGATAATTTTACATGTATTTATATGTATGGATGAATATCGACTGGGTGTATGGTTTGTGATGGTACCGAATAGGGGACGCCCTATTAGCCTGAGGAGTCGGAGGAGAGCCGCTCCAACCGGGTGACAGTGATAATGTGGGGGGGGGGGTAGGAGGGTGATGTACTCACATTCCCTGATCACTTATTGTGACTGTAGTCGAGGTCACTATATGTATAGCAAATGGGTTATGTTTTTATTGCATTGACCAGATTGCCGAGTGTAACGTCTAGTTTTTTTTTTCGATACGCATGTTAAATACGCCATATGTATAAACACAATATATATATATATATATATATATATATATATATATATATATACATATTTATTACAAACCTCATACATGTTATAATTATACAATACAACATTTCAAAACACAATATACATGTTTACATATATATTACAAATCTCACACATATTATATTTATACAATACAACATTTCAGTACATAATTAAGAGTCTTTATACAGCACTTCACCCTTGAAATACAAAGGGTGAGGAGGTGGTGCTGACATCTAGATCTCCATCAATAACGTCATTTTGTGTTGCATCTCATTTCTTTTTATCTGAACATAATACCACAATAATAGTGAAAACAAAGGTTCCCAGTAGACTTAACATAAATAAAATATGATGAAAAAAACATGAGTTATGTTCAGCTGTATAAACTACAGAGAAATATCAAGATTTTGAGATAAAATCATAATTTTTGTTTATGCATAATTATCATACTATACAAGCACTAAAAATTCATTTTTTTAATGCTCAGTCATATCGCGGTTTTTAATTTACTCATTTGCTATATGCATAGTGACCGATCGACTACAGTCACAATAAGTGATCAGGGAATGTGAGTACATCACCCTCCTGCCCCCTCACATTACCACTGTCACCCGGTTGGAGCGGCCCTCCCTTGGCTCACTCAGACTAATAGGGCGTCCCCTACTCGGTACCGTCTCAAACCATACAACCCGTCGATATTCATCAATACATATAAATGTATATATATAAATTCATATTCATCAAATACAATACATAACTATCAAGCAACTCGTCATAAGCTTTACGCTTGCCATTTAATTACTTTCATAATATGATGCATTATTTTTATATCAAATGATTAATAATCATTCATCATATACCAATATTCAATATAATTCATTTTAAATTAAATAAAGATAAAGAGTAATTTTTGATACCAAAATCATCATTTTAAAAGTACTTTTTTTGAATATATATTTTTTTAAAATATTACAACAAACAAGATTATTTTTAGACATAAAACAGTGAAAAGTATGATAATCCAGCACCCAACATGGCCTAACCATGTTCAAGACACGGCCATGCTTGAAAAATACTTTAAACATGCTTAAAAACAGTTCCGAACACGGCCTACCCGTGTTGAAGCAACTCAGAACACGGCCTGACCGTGTTCTGTGACCTTTTTTCACTTATTCCATAATATCTCCCTCATACGAACTCCGATTGAGGTGATTTCAAATTCTATAGGAAGCTAAGACAATTATCTACAACTTTTATGTTTATATTTTCTTCAAATTCTCTATGGATTATTCCCAAAAAAATTAAAATAAAAACACTTATGTTTACTATCCTGAATTCTGACCTCTGCTCAATTAATCAGCCATATCTCCCTCATATGAACTCCAAATTAAGTAATTCTAAAGCCTATAGATCCGTGCGACATATATCTAAAATTCATATGTTAACCATTTCTTTAAAATCCTTACCCAATTGTCCCAGAATTCCAAAAACCGAAGCTTCCCCAATTATTCCGAAATTCAGCTTAATTTATCTTTTCCTTTGATTTTCTTTTATATAATCCCATGCACCCATATGCATGTCCAAACATCAAAAAAAAAATTTCATATAAATATCCAGACCACATGTTATCCAAAATCACATCTAAACAAATCTAAAAATGTATATATAATCTTATATAAAATTCATTAATAAATGTTAAACTTACCTCAAATTCATTTAAACTCGATGCTTGATTCCTTGATTTCTCTTTACTCTTCCTTCTCCTTCTTCTTCCTCTTTCTCTTCTTCCTCTTCCTCTTTCTCTTCTTCCTCTTTCTCTTCTTCTTCTTCTTCCCCTTTCTTTTTCTCCTTTTCTTTTTCTTCTCTTTTCTTTTTCTCCTTTTCTTTTTCTTCTCTTTCCCTCCGTCACTCCCTCCCCTTCTCCTTCTTATCTTCCCATTATTTTATTTTATTTTATTTTTTCCCTACTTACCCCATACCTACCACCTCTTTATCTCCAAAATATCCTTGCCATCATCCATAATTACACTAATGCCATCCCCATAAATTAAATGCCATTTTAACCATTTTTACTATTTTATTTGACTTAAGTAAAAATAATTTAATCCTCCCATAAGATCCAAAATCCGTTCTCCTCTCTGAAAGAAAGAAATTTCAATTAGTAATATAAGAAAAAATTGGGGATGTTACAGTTCTCCCCCCTAAGAAGAATTTTGTCCTCAAAAGTCAAGGTTTAGCTATCTTCAAACAGTTGTGGATACTTCTGCCTCATGCCATCTTCCCTTTCCCATGTGGCTTCTTCCATTGTTAAACTCTCCCAACCTACCTTCACCAATGGAATGGTTTTATTTCTCAACTGTTTCACTTCTTTATCCAGAATTACTATCGACCTCGGTCGGTAGATTAGATTTTCATCTACAGCTATTATTTTTTCTTGAATTATGTGCGACGAATTTGGTAGATACTTTCGAAGTTTTGATAAATGCGGAGGAAGTGCAATCTAATACGCCGATGACCCTATCCTTTTTAGAATTTGATAAGGTCCTAAATATCTTGGACTCAATTTCTTAATTTTCATTGTTGGGTCAATTCCGGTAGTAGGAGAAATTTTTAAGAACACATGCTCACCTTCTTGGAATTGTATTGGTCTCCTTCTCCTATCGAAATAACTCTTTTGTCGACTCTGAGCTGTTTGCATTTTATCTCGAATTATCTGTATTTGCTCAGAAGTATGTTGTACTAACTCGGGTCCCAATAACCTTTTCTCCCCCACTTCATTTCAACATAATGGCGATTTACATCTCCTACCATACAAAGTTTCATATGGTGCCATTCCGATACTAGAATGATAACTGTTATTATACGCAAACTCAGCCAATGACAGATATCCATCCCATCCTTTCCTTGCTATAGCACGCACGCTCTTAGTATATCCTCTAGAGTCTGTATAGTTTTCTCCGTTTGACCGTCTATTTGAGGATGATATGCAGTACTAAAACACAAACGAGTACCAAAAGCTTCTTGTAGTGCTCTCCAAAATCTGGAAGTAAATCTAGGATTTCGATCTGAAATGATACTATTAGGAATTCCATGCAACCGTACAATTTCCTTCATATACAACTGAGCCAACTTATTCAACGAGTAATTTTTCTTAATGGGTAGAAAATGTGCAGATTTCGTCAGTCTATCAACTATTACCCATATCGCATCATAACCTGTCTGAGTCTTAGGTAATCCGACAATAAAATCCATAGATATACTATCCCACTTTCACTCAGGGATTTCTAAAGGTTGTAACATCCCAGAAGGTTTTTGATGTTCTATCTTCACCTTTTGACAAACCAGATACTTAGACACATATTCAGCAATGTCTCTCTTCATTCCTGGCCACCAGTATAATCTTTTCAAATCTTGATACATTTTTGTAGATCTTGGATGGATTGTATACTTACTTTGATAAGCTTCTTTCAGAATCTTAGCCTTCAAATTCTCTCTTTGTAGTATACATGTTCTGCCCCGGTACATAATAATTCTATCATCTGACATTGCAAAGTTAGACTGATCTATTCGGTCTTATAAAAATTGATCATGTGCCTGCGCTTCCTTAATCAGAGTCTTCAAGTCACTTTTAATTCTTAATTCACTAACAATCAAACTACCAGGGACAGTCATAACTGATAATTTCAAATTTCTGAATTCTTCAATTAGCTTCATTTCTTTTATCAGTATTTGACTTAAATGCAACGACTTCCGGCTTAACGCATCAGCTACTACATTTGCCTTCCCTGGGTGATACTTTAATTCAAATTTGTAATCATTAATGAATTCCATCCACCTTCTTTGCCTCATATTCAATTCTTTTTGGTCAAAGAGATACTTTAAACTCTTGTGGTCACTGTATATTTCAAATACAGCTCCATACAAGTAGTGTCTCCACATTTTCAGGGTAAAAACTATTGCTGCTAACTCTAAATCATGAGTAGGATAATTTTCCTCATGCGGTCTCAATTGTCGAGATGCATAAGCAACTACTCTACTTTCTTGCATCAAAACACAACCTAAACCTTTCTTGGAAGCATCCGTATAGACTACAAAGCATTCAGAAGGGTTAGGAACAATTAGAACAGGTGGAGAAGTCAATTTGACTTTAAGCTCTTGAAAACTATTCTCGCATTCTTCAGTCCAATTAAAGAGACTTCCTTCTGTAATATCCTGCTAAACCCAAGAAACTTCTAATTTCAGTCACAGTTTTTGGTCTCTCCTATTTCAGCACTGCTTCAGTTTTACTGAGATCCATCGACACACAATCTTTAGAAATTACGTGATCCAAAGCCTTCACTTCTTCCAGCCAAAATTCATATTTTTCCAACTTAATGAAAAGTTTCTTTTCCTTCAAAACCTGAAGTACTAATCGGAGATGCTGGTTGTGTTCTTCATCACTCTTAGAGTAGATTAAAATATCATCTATGAACACTACTACGAATTGATCCAAGTAGGGTTTAAAAATGCGATTCATATAGTCCATAAAGACTGCAGGTGCATTTGTGACCCCAAAAGGCATGACTAAAAATTCGTAGTGTCCATACCGAGTTTTGAAAACTGTTTTTGGAACTTCTTCTTTTTTAACTCCGATCCGATGATATCCTGACCTCAAGTCTATCTTAGAGAAAATAGTAGCTCCCTTTAATTGATCTAATAGATCATCTATTCTAGGCAACGGATACTTATTCTTAATAGTCGCCTTATTCAATTGCTTGTAATCAATACACAATCTCAAACTGCCATATTTCTTCTTTACAAATAATATAGGCGCTCCCCAAGGTGATACGCTAGGTCTGATAAAATTCTTTTCTAACAGCTCTTCAATCTGCTTCTTCAGCTCTTGTAGTTCCACAGGAGACATTCTATAGGAAGTGATAGAAATAGACCTCGCCTCTGGTGCTAGATCGATGGAAAATTCTATTTCTCTCTTCGGTGGAAGTTCAGAAATTTCAAAGGGAAAAACCTCTGGAAATTCACGGACTACTGAAATCTCAAGCAGTTCCCGTTTCATACTCGGGTTGATGGTATACAAGAAAACACATTTCAAATCCGCATCCCTCATCTCCTTATAGAGTCGGTGAGCACTAATAATGCTCTACTTTTGGTCCTCCGGTGGGTCCGAGAGAAACTCAAAAGTCTTATTGCAGCAATCCAGTAGGACTCAGTTTTGACTTAACCAATCCATACCCAAGATGACATCTATACCGTCCAGAGGTAGACAGGTCAGATCCACTACAAAGGATCTGTCATTTAATACAATGGGACAATTCAAACACACTGAGGAGGTAATTATTTTTCCTCTTGTAGGTGTCACCACCGCTAACTCATGTGGTAACTCTGCAACAATGTTGTAATTTCCCTACACATTTTATTGCTATGAAAGAATGGCTCGCGCTAGAATCAAACAATACATTCAGAGATAAATTGTTGATACATCACGTACCTTGCATCAAATCAGGAGTTGTTTTTGCTTCAGCACCGCTCAAGGTGAAAACTCTTCCTATCGTTTGTTGAGTTCGTGTAATACCTTTCCCATTTCCCAGTGGGCAATATCGTGACATGTGCCCCTTCTGTCCACATTGGTAGCAAGTGATTGAATCAAAATAACATGGTTTATTCCCATGGAATTTTGCCGCATTTTCCACACTGAACCATTGCTGGATTTTTCAGACAAGGTCTGGGTTCCACAGTTGCTGGTTGTTTACCTCTTATGATATTCTTCCCTCTGGTATTTCTATCCATAACTGAAAACTCTCTCTTCCGTTTCCACTGAGTCCACCTCTCCTTTTCATCCTCGACTGCTTTTAGACTTGTCACCAGCATCCAACATTTATTTACCAACGAGGCATATTCCCGAATCTCTAATGCCACCACAGCATTTCTAAGCTCTGGGTTCAGTCTTGATTCAAACTTCACTACCTTCCAAGCTTCATCTGGATTATTCTTCAGAGTACTTGAGAACTTAGACAGTTCTTCAAACTTGGTAATATAGTGCTCAATGGTCCCATTTCCCTGTCTAAGCTGAAGAAACTCAATCTCTTTCTTGGCTCTCACATTATTGGGAAAATATTTGTTCAGAAAAGTCTCTCGGAACAAGTGCCATGTAATTTCTCTGTCTTGATGTACCAATAAATTTTTGGCTCCTCTCCACCAGTATTCAGCTTCTTCCTTCAACATATATATCCCAAAATTGACCTTCTGCTCATCAGAACAATTTAGAACTTCAAAAATCTTCTCGAGTTCCGTCAGCCATCTCTCAGCAACTATTGGGTCATATGCACCCACAAAAGACAGAGGTTGCATTCCCATAAATTCAGACCATCCATTACCATTTCTAGTTCTGTTTCCATTTCAGTTTCTTTCATTTCCCCTAACCTCGTCATCATTATTAATATTCTGAAGATACTGTAGAATCTGATTCGTAGCAGCTGCCTCAGCTTGAATAGTTGCGGCTATGTTATTTAAGGTAGCATCTGCACTGCCTGGCAGATTCCTTCTTGGTGGTGCCATAACTCACTGTATTAGTAAAACAAAATATTAGTCACTATTGAGGTGATCAAACTCAACGGTAATTCAAAATTTTACAGTAATTATCACATTACACAAGATTATAAATAGAAAATACTAGTACTTTTCTACTGTATTTATCCGCTACCTTACACAATGTTTCCACATAACTATTCAAGACTCCTTTAAGTCAATCTAGGTGACCACCCACCCCATGGTCACCTAAGATCGACCGCTCTGATACCAACTTTGTAACGTCCAGTTTTTTTTTTCGATACGCATGTTAAATACGCCATATGTATAAACACAATATATATATATATATATATATATATATATACACACACACACACACATATTTATTACAAACCTCATACATGTTATAATTATACAATACAACATTTCAAAACACAATATACATGTTTACATATATATTACAAACCTCACACATTTTATATTTATACAATACAACATTTCAATACATAATTAAGAGTCTTTATACAGCACTTCACCCTTGAAATACAAAGGGTGAGGAGGTGGTGCTGACATCTAGATCTCCATCAGTAACGCCATTTTGTATTGCATCTCATTTCTTTTTATCTGAACATAACACCACAATAATAGTGAGAACAAAGGTTCTTAGTAGACTTAACATAAATAAAATATGATTAAAAAAATAGGAGTTATGTTCAGCTGTATAAGCTACAGAGAAATATCAAGATTTTGAGATAAAATCATAATTTTTGTTTATGCATAATTATCATACTACACATGCACTAAAAATTCACTTTTTTTAATGCTCAACCATATCACGGCTTTTAATTTACTCATTTTCTATATGCATAGTGACCGATCGACTACAGTCACAATAAGTGATCGGGGAATGTGAGTACATCACCCTCCTGCCCCCTCACATTATTACTGTCACCCAGTTGGAGCGGCCCTCTCTTGACTCACTCGGCTAATAGGGCGTCCCCTACTCGGTACCGTCTTAAGCCATACAACTTGTTGATATTCATCTATACATATAAATGTATATATATAAATTCATATTCATCAAATACAATACATAACTATCAAGCAACTCGTCATGAGCTTTACGCTTGTCATTTAACTACTTTCATAATATGATGCATTATTTTTATACCAAATGATTAATAATCATTCATCACATACAAATATTCAATATAATTCATTTTAAATTAAATAAAGATAAGGAGTAATTTTTGATACCAAAATCATCATTTTAAAAGTATTTTTCTTGAATATATGTTTCTTAAAAATATTACAATAAACAAGATTATTTTTAGACATAAAACAGTGAAAAGTATGATAATCCAGCACTCAACAGGGCCTGGCCATGTTCAAGACACAGCCATGCTTGAAAAATACTTCAAACATGCTTAAAAACAGCTCCGAACATGGCCTACCCGTGTTGTAGCAACTCAGAACACGGCCTGACCGTGTTCTGTAACATTTCTTCACTTATTCTATAATATCTCCCTCATACGAACTTCGATTGAGGTGATGTCAAATCCTATAGGAAGATAAGACAATTATCTACAACTTTTATGTTTATAGTTTCTTTAAATTCTCTACGGATTATTCCCAGAAAATTAAAATAAAAACACTTATGTTTACTATCCTGAATTCCGACATCTGCTCAATTAATCAGCCATATTTCCCTCATATGAACTCCAAATTAAGTAATTCTAAAGCCTATAAATCCGTGAGACATATATCTAAAATTCATATGTTGACCATTTCTTTAAAATTCTTAATGAATTTTCCCAGAATTCCAAACACCGAAGCTTCCCCAATTATTCCGAAATTCAGCTTAATTTATCTTCTCCTTTGATTTTCTTTTATATAATCCCATGCACCCATATGCATGTCCAAACATTCAAAACAAAATTTTATATAAATATCCAGACCACATTTTATCCAAAATCACATATAAACAAATCTAAAAATGTATATATAATCTTATACAAAATTCATTAATAAATGTTAAACCTACCTCAAATTCTTTTAAACTTGGTGCTTGATTCCTTGATTTCTCTTTACTATTGCTTCTCCTTCTTCTTCCTCTTTCTCTTCTTCTTCTTCCTCTTTCTATTCTTCTTCTTCCCCTTTTCTCTTCTTCCCCTTTCTTTTTCTCCTTTTCTTTTTCTTCTCTTTTCTTTTTCTCCTTTTCTTTTTCTTCTCTTTCCCTCCGTCACTCTCTCCCCTTCTCCTTCTTATCTTCGCATTATTTTATTTTATTTTTTCCCTACTTACCCCCTACCTACCACCTCTTTATCTCCAGAATACCCTTGCCATCATCCATAATTACACTAATGCCATCCCCATAAATTACATAAATTAAATGCCATTTTAACCATTTCTACTATCTTATTTGACTTAAGTAAAAATAATTTAATCCTCCCATGACATCCAAAATCCGTTCTCCTCTCTGAAAGAAATAAATTTCAATTAGTAACATAAAAAAAATCGAGGATGTTACACCGAGTGAGGCAGGTGCATTGAAAGTGATAATTTTATTTTCAAATTTTAATATTTTACTATAGTTTATACAGCTGAGCATAACAACATTTGTTTAATGATCAAACCGTGCAGCATATGGTTATGGATATCTGAATATCCTTTAATTTGAGAATATTTGAAATACAGGTCTCATATGAATGTACTTCTGAACTGTATTTTTTTGACACATTTTAAAATATAAGTACATCCATATGCTGACCTAAGAGGTCATAGGAAGAATTATTTACTCACTGAGTTGTCAAACTCACTACATGATATTTCTACATTTTTCAAATGAGAATACAGAGTCTGATCCTGCAGATAGGTGATCAGTTATGTGACATATTCTGTGAGTGAGTCTACATTACTTCCAAGGCTCACAGTTTTTGAATTATGCTGTGTTTGTATTCTAGAGTGCTCTGAACGCTACAGATAAGATCCCCTTTTCTACTGTACTTTAATGTTTATGGATTTGATCTGTATATTGTGTATATATGAAAAAAATGACAAAGAATTGAATTATGCATCTTTATGAAAATTATTTAATTGCAAAAAAAAAAAGTTTAATTTACTTAACGTAAATTGGGGCGTTACATGAGCTACCAGAAAGAATGATTTAAGCTAATAGAAGACCCATCAACAATTTGCTAGATTAAGTTATTTGTAAAAGTAGTTCTGTTTTTAAAAATTCCTCTCCATTCCCAAGAAGATGGTTTAAGTTATCATTTTGCTTTTTTTTTTTAAAAAAAAACTTTGCAAATGAGTTATATTGATGAAATTATTGATACAATTGTAAATAATTAAAATTAATAAATTTACACATTTAAATAATTTTTTTATAAAATAAAAATTTATAAAATACACCATTCAATTAAAATTTTATATAATAAATATCATTCTCATAAGATTTGATATCATGTAATAGTTTTGTACTTCATCCATATAATTAGGATTAATTTATAAATTTTTAAAATATAAAATATAAAATTACAAATTTATTTGTGTCTATTTTATGACTAAAAAGTTATTATACAAGATTAATGCTATATCTACCTATAATGAAAAAAAATTATATTGATAAAATTATTATTTGATAATAAGAGCATGTTTAATTTTACATCTTTGTCCCTGGACCTTCATTTATAACTATGATAATATGCAAAATCCAAGTGGCACGTGCCAAACACGTTAGACAGTGTCATACTATAAAGTATGAAGAATCTGCATAATTTAAATTGAGAAAAATAATTGTGAATAAAAAAAAAATTATATTATTAGATATTAGATAAATTGGTATTGGTTGAACTTGGAAGTGTCGGTAACGTGGATGATTGGCATGTGTGAAATTGTACGGTGTAGGTAATGGGATGGACCAACCGATGGTGATATTCTAACGGCTAAAATATCTACACCCAATAGGTTTTAGCCTTTTAGCCTTTTAGCCCTTCGTCTCCCTTTATAATTTAAATTAAAACACATTATCATTTGGTTCAACTTCTATATAATTTTTTCTTGTACGACAAAATTTAAGTTGAAAACAAAGGCTTCAATTCGAGCATATTTCAAAATTCAATGAATACTTATAAAAGATAAAAGATAAAAGATAAATAGTAAAGTTTGGATTCAAATATGTAATTGTCTAATTATGAAATTCACTCCATGCTATTTAACCCATCTTGTATATAAAATTGAATTTAATAATTAAAGAATTTTTTTATAATATTAAATTTAAATTTTTATATTGTAAAAAAATTGAATAAAAAAAATTAGCTCTAAAATAGATTTATTTAATAAAAAAGAGAAGAAGAAAGGTCTGCGACTCAATGAAAATCCTCCTCTTAACTTCTGAAATTCTCTTGTATTTCACTAATAGTATCCAATTTTAATTATTTACCAATTACTATTCATAGTTTCTTTCTTAGCCTCTCCATTTTTATAAATGCAATCTCTTTGTATTTGCAGAGAGGTACATATTCTTGTCTTACCCTTTCACTCAAGCTTGCTTACCCAATTCTCTTCTTTTCTTTTGAACTTTCACTTTCTCTTTCTCTTTCTTTGCCTCTCTGCATCTCTTCCTTCCTCTCACCACAAGGTAAATATCAAGATCCTCTCTTTATGCTTCTTTTCTTTTCTACCTTTTCTGGGTTTTCACTGCCTTTATAATTGGCTCCACCTGTGAGCTATTTAGTTGCTGCTGTTCCTCGCTTGGTTGAGAGTATTCTCCTGCTCTGTTCTTTTTGAGATCCCTTCGTCTCACTGCTTCTCTGCCTCTGTCTTCTCTTTCTACTCAATTTCAAGGTAATCCATTTTTCTTGGATATTCTGAAAATAGGGTAAAATTTCTGATTATTTTCTGTAGTCAAAGGGTCATCCTTTTTGGTGCTTGAACAGGTAAACTGAGATGGAAGACTACAGCAGAGAAGAGTATCTTGCTACCCAGGACCTTGAGGTACCTTACCTCCTAATTTCCCTTTTTCTAATTCTGTCTTAATCTAATTCCCTTATTTATGCAACATTCTTTAAATGGGATTTTAAAATCTGAAAACAAAGAAAGTATCACTCTTTAATATCATGACGATGATGGTGTAGGCGTTCAGATGAGGCCCAGGTAAAGCCATCACCGTCTGCAAATGGGAATTAGGAATTGAAAGTTCCCTTTAGAAAAAAAAAAAAAACTAGTTTGATAAATTTTGGTGTAACATTGCAGGGTTACCGCACGTTTAGATTTTTTTTTTCCATGTTTTTTTGGACATGGATATAATTTATGAATATGGTTTTTTTTTTCTTGAACGACTGCAGACTTTTTTCGTCTTCTCCGCTGCTCAGTTTGGTGTTTTGTTTCGTGGCATAGTGATCTTTGAATGACATTGTGTGGAGTTGTCCTTTTTTTGTTGTCTCAACGAATAAAACTATTTTTCATTTTTTTTAAAAAAAATCTGTTCACTGCAGACTTTTATTTCAAATAAATGAATTTTTTTCGGGGGGGGGGGGGGGGAGGGGATATTTTAATTAAAAAAGAGTAGATTACTTTTTAAAAAATTATATTAACACTTCTTTTAATTTTAATTTATATAAAAATATTTTATTCAATCACAAAATTGTAAATAAAATTTATACTTTGTTTTTTTTTTAAAAAATTAATAGTTATTCATAAAATAATTTAATTCAATATAATCTAAATAATTAAAATATTAAATTAATACTATATAAATTTATAATAAAAGAAGTTAATATAATTTTTTAAAATTTAAGAAAGCATAAATGTAATTTTTTTTTAAATTTTAGGGTAGATTAATATAATTTATTCTGAAAAAAAGAAACATAAAGTAATTAAGGTATCCTTGAATATATTCTTTTAAGCTTTTTTAAATAATGGGTTTTTTGTTTTTAAGAAAATTGTTATATTAAAGGCATGATTAAAGTTTTGATGATGTGACCTATTCTTGTGAGTCGGCTAACGGTAAAAAGGATAGAATGAGTCAAATGAAAATATTTTATTAGAATTTAGAAGCATTTCCTAAATTTTAAGTCACGCTCAATAATCATATTGGATTTGATTGGGTTTGCCCCTACAACGTCATGATTCATGACCTATTCTTCTTTGAAAAATGACCTTTGAGGGTGTCATTTGAATTTTTTTGGCATATATTGCAAAGGAAATTAAGGGTTTAGTCTTTAAATTTATAAATTTATTTAATTTTAATAATTAAATTTAGAAATATCAATTTTATTACATATTAATATATTCAAAAATTAATATATAATAAATTTGATATATTTAAAAATAAGTAAAATAGTTAATGTATAATATATTAATAATTTTATAAATTAATCTGTACACTTAAAAAAGTTTAAAAATCAAATTAAATAAATTTAAAAACTCAAAATTTAAATTACAAGTTTACTCATTTATTTTATAATGAATGGATTAATTTATTTGTGTTTTTTTATTGGTCTAATATCAGCAAACGTCGAAGGGGAAGAAGTATGGTGGGCTAGCTCCCAAGAAGAAGCCTTTGATATCCAAAGTAAGCCCAACGACACATTATTAAGGTTTTTGTTGTCCCAAAAAAAAAGAAAAACTATTAAGGTTTTGTGGAAATATGGGCATGGTATAATTATACAAATATGAGAGTTAATTATATAAAATTAAAATTTTAAAATTTTAAAATTAATTTCTTCCTACCATCATGTACTTAACTCTAAAAAGTTTGCTTGTTTTTGTTATAAGATCACGTCTTTTTTTATTTTTGTTTAATTATTTAATTAATTTTCATAATTTCGATTAATTTTTAAATAGATTCTTATAGTTTTAAAGTTTAAAATTAGATTATCAATAGAAATCCGTTAACTGATTTTAAATTAGTAAAATAAATACAAGTCATATGTGATTTTTAATGGTTAAAATTCGGACGTATATGTATATATAGAGTTAAATATAGAGACTTCATTAAAGAAAATTAAAAATATAGAGACTAATTGAGTAATTAATTTATTTATTTTATCACTTTGTTAATAACAAAGGTTTGAATTTGATTGGAGATTCTCTAAAATTCATTTTGCTATTACTGTGCATAAAGGATCATGAACGAGCATTCTTTGACTCAGCAGACTGGGCATTATGCAAGGTTTGGCAATATTGTATTACACACAAAATCTACTCTATTGCTTCCATCAAAATACCGAGACCTCATTTTTCTGATTGTAATAATTTTGTTTAATATTTCTAAACAGCAAGGTGCTGGAGTGAATATAAAATCCACAGCAGCCATAGAGACCTTGCAACCAAAACTACAGGTACAAATTTTACAATTTTTTTTTTCTAGTATCTCTTTCTTCAATTTCTGTTAGATTAAACTATTATTTTGATCCTTATAAAAAATTAGTGTCATTAGTTTAAAGATAATTGTTATCATTTCAATTTCAATTATTTTTTAATAAATACATCATTTTAGTCTTTGACGTTAGGTCTATTAAGAAAGGCTAATAGAGTTTCCCTTATAGACTAATTTTATTCATAGCTACTCAATTGAATTGTTAAAACATAAATAAAAATAATATGCACTATTTTTATTTTTTAATAAATTTGATTTCAATTTATAAAAAAAATTAGCCATGATTTTATTAACAAATAATTCATTTTACTTCTATTTACATTTTAATAGTCTCCATTGGCAATTAACAATTTACATTAGACAAATTTAGTTTTCTTTATATACTGATGATGTCAAAAATTAAAATAATATATTTTTTAAAAATAGAAATCAAAATGATATTTATTATCTTTGAAAGATCAAATTGATGACATTAATTTCTTTAAGACATTAAAATAGTGATTTACTCTTTCTGTTTTAATTTTTGTATATTTTACACTTTTTTTTTTATATCTTTAAAAGAGAACACCGCACCAGCAGCTTCCTCCAAGAAGGCCTGCTTGTACATCTGGCCCAAATAATCTCGTGAGTTACTCGATTTTATATAATTTTTATTATAATTATATTTTTTACATTTTTATTTATTATAAATAATCATAAATGTATTTTATGTTTTGTTTTGGTCAGGGTGAGTAGATTTAACAAGCATTCAAAGGAGTTGTTCAATCCATTTTATGTTACTAATTATGAACTGGTGATGTACATTATGATTGGCTGAATACTTTCAATAATTAGCGGTTTAATAAAATTCCATTTTCTCCGTTTTACTGAGAAATGAAAAACCAATCTCATTTTTGCCTAATGCGTGGGTGGTAGCAGAACAAAGTAGGATTTCGTCCAAATTAATTCAATTAAATTTAATAAAAAACCATTTTTTAAGTGAATTAATTAGTACAAAAAAATATTAAAAAAATCCTCTCCTTTCTTATATTTTACTTTTATTACATGGTCTTACTTTTTATTATTAAAATATAAAAATATCTCTTCTAAAATTTAAAAATAAATTACAACTAAACTTATTTAAAATATTAAACTAATTATTGTGTTATTGTACTATTTAATTATATTTTTTTTATTAAAATATTTTCATACAATGTTATATTATTATATTTCTATTTTTTTATTGAAAAAAAATACAAGTGACATTAGTGGTTTTGTGTTTTTTTAATATTTAAAATAATTTTATTACTTGGTTAATTTTAAATATATTTCAATTACTTTTAATATTTTATTAATCTAAAAATTACTTTTAATAAATATTAAATGGTTCACGTGTTTAAAAAAGAGAGTATAAATATTAAAAATACTCTTTAATGTATAAACATTTGTTTATACGTTTTTTAGATTCAGAAATTGAAATTTTGCATAATTTTTTGTAGACAAGTATAGAAAATATATATCTCTGCAATATATCATAAATTTTGGACAACAAACAAATATTTTATAAATTGTTTCATTCGAGATGTTCAAAATATTTATAAAAATAATTTGTTTTCGGTAGCTTCAAAATTTTTTGAGAGTATTTTTTGAGTCTCTAATTGAATTATCATCATACAAAATTAAATATTATTTATAGTTTTTAATATTAATATTTTTTTTAATGTTTATACTATTTTTTTCAAAAAGATACACCCTAAATTGAAAGTAATATTTTTATTGTTAAATTATTAAAAATAATTTAAATATATTTAAAAATAACCAAATAATATCATTCTTTTAAATAGAAATGAAAAAACCAAAAAAAATCATTATCTAATGTCACTTGTATTTTTTTTATAATAAAAAAAATATTAATATAATAATATAACATTAATCAGAATATTTTGATAAAAATATATAAATAAATAGTAAAATAACAAAATAACTAACGTAATATTTTAAATAAATTTAGTCATAAAGTATTTATTGGTTTTAGAAGAATTTTGCATATATTTTAAAAATAAAAAAATATCGTCTAATAAAAATAAAATAAGAGAGTGTGATTTTCTCAAATAAATAATATCATATTCAATTTGGCAGTATCATCTCATTATCATAATTAACACAATGTGAAATATGATATCTTTTTTTTTCCTTCAAGACATATAAATCTTTTATTGTTGACAAAGATAAGCTTAATTACTTTTCTTGTCATTCTAATTTGTTCAAGAAAATAATTTAGTCCCTCTAATTTCAATTAAAGTAATGTTGTCAATCTAATTTATTTGTTAGGAGCTATTTAGTTTATTATTTTAATTAAATCAATGATGTATCTCTAATTGATTAAAAAAATGCAAAAAATTTAAATAATTTTGTTGTGATTTAAGGAAAATTTTCTGTTTCTTTATTTAATTTTTATTTTTAATTGCTTTAATATAATAATTAATTAATATTAAAGGATTAAATTACTCCAGTAAATAAATAAGAGAGACAATATTGCTTTAACTAAAATTACAGGGACAAAAGTCCGTTTGTTTTGGTGGAAATTGCTTTTTTGGAAAGTGTTTTATATTTGTAGAAAGCACTTTCTTAGAAAATGAATTAATTTTCTATCGTTTGGACAACATAAAAGAAAAAATTTGCTCTGATTTGGAACAACTTATAAAAATATTTACCAATATTTGATATCATAGCTAAAAGTAATTTTTTGAAAAATTAAAATTAATCCCATAACTATGACTCCATTTGTTTATGAAAACTAATTATTGATAGAAAATTTATGATGTAAAAAAACACTTTCTAAAACAGAATTGGATTTGTAGTATTCTTTATTTATAGTAAAATGAAAAATATATGTTTAATAAATATTTTTTTGGGGTACAAAGGTAGAATCAAACTTGCATCTTTTACCTAAATTAACCACCACCCACACAGCCACCCTACTTAGGTAGCATTTGGTTCAAAAAAAATTTTATTCTCAAAAAAATTATATTATCAAGAATCTCATTTTCAGAAAAGAAAAATAGATATGTTTGGTTATCACTTACTTTTCTGAAAATATTTATCAGAATTCCCATCAGAATTTTATTTCCATGTTTGGTTGATACAGGATATTTTTAAGAATGTAATGTACTTTTACAAAAATATCTTTAAAAAATTTGACTATTTTAATTTACTACTACAACTAATTTCAAATAAACCTCTTGTGTCTATACTATTCAACCATGAATATTAATTAAAAAATTTATATTCTTGAAGGATAAATTATTATATTATCAATATAAAATTTCAGCACCAATGTTTCTAAAAAAATACTGAACAATATAGAATCAGTATCAAACATCTACCGCTGTTATCATTTTGAACATGCAACGTCAGCTATTATAAACAAATGCTCTGAAAATTGAATGCAATATGTTACATTATAAAATTAAAAATAAAATTGGCTAGGATATTTTATTAAGTTATGGAAAACTCTCCCATTAAAAAGTCTTCATTTGGCCAATAAATTATATTTTATATCAATAATTTGCAAATGTTTAGTCTTTTTTCTTACGGTTCCTTTTTGCAACTCCAGACTATTTAATAGGTATAGGGGAGTTCATGATTGAGATTAATACAAAAAAAAATATAGATTATGATATTGCAAACTTAGGATCCTTATCAACACTTGATACGCAAATACCATCAAATGAACTTTGCTTACTATACAGTGTTCAAATATTTGTGTTGTTAACATTTATGCATTTTATCAGTATTGGTGTAGATGATCAAAATTGCAGACTTCAACGCTTAACTATTTATTTTTTGGTACCATTAGTGCAAGCAACTTAAATAATTTTTTTAGGTTCGAAAAAAATTTATGTAGAATCTTCCCTATAAAATAAATATTCTCAAAAATATAACAGTTCTAAAACAATCAAATAGAACTATTTCACTGCAAAAATGACAAAGAAACAAGCAAAAGGTTTTCTATGAAAAAAAAGAGAGTGAGAGGGCTGTTCCATAACATATGCATAGTAATATAAGCCATTGATGACAGTTGATTACATTTCACTATAATTGTCAAATAGCATATCACAAAACTCCGGATTTCAAAGGGGTTGACATATCAATCAATGACTACAGGCATATAGCCTTTCTCTTTGCTAATCATTTCAGCCATGTTAAAATTTATATGTCTAACAATTAAATCCAAAAATCTATGCGTCCTACATTTCTTAAGCTTCAAGCATAATCAAAGGTGCATGTAATAATCAATTTATTATACACTGAATATTCAGAAATCAGAAATAAAAAGGCAAGCCTAAATATAAAAAATTAATATATAAATACTTAATCACTTTATAAAAGACACATTCATTCAATTTCTACACATACATTTGCCTATAACAACAGTATATGCGTAAACATCTGGTTTTGAGCCTTTAGTTTCCATTAGCTTCATCATTTCCAATGCCTGTCCCATTTCCCCAACTTTCGAATATCCTGTAATAATATAATTGAAAACGGCATTTCCAGGAGGAGGACCATCCGCAATCATTTTTAAGATCAATTGCTCGGCCTCACCAAAATCTTTGATCCTACACAAGGCCTGACCAACCGCTGAATATGGCTTGATTGCATGTTTCTTAACCTCTCCAGGAATATCATTCAACATCTCCAAAGCTAATTGGACAGTTTCATTTTTTTTACCAAGTTGACCGATCAAAAAGTTAATTGAAGACTTAGGTGGGTGCTGCTTTTTCTCTCTTGCTGCGACGTATACTGCATGAGCAGCTTTAGCGTTTCCTCCCTTGCAAAACCACGATATTATCTTACCAACTTTCTCACCAGTGGGCAGGTTTTGTGCATCAAGCATCTTTTGACATACAGACCATGCCCAATCATAAAATGATCGTCTACAAAGAGCTTCAATTGTAAAGTAATATGTGTCTGCATTTGGCACACATCCGAACTCCTCAAAATTGTTGAGGGCATCCAACGCAATCTTTCCTTTGCCCAATTTTGAGAAAGAAACTATCAATTAATTGAGAATCTCCACATTCAGTACCCCATTCTCTTTCTTGCTGATATCCATAATTAAATCCCATAGAGAGTAGATTTCTTTCTTCCTAAGACCACTGCATATTGCCAGAACAAGGGATTCCACAACAGGGGTGGTCACCTTAAATGATTTCTCCTCCCAGGCCCACCTGAAAAACCTGATAAGATTCTGACCCAAAATAAGTGGGGGTTGAATTACTTTCATAACAAACTCTTCATGTAGAATCAAACAACAACTGTTGCGTTACACTACAGCTGAGCTACACCACATGTAGAGTGCAGAACAGTGTGCCAATAATATCTACATCTACTACAAAATTCAAACCAGCAGACATCACTGAAGGAAGGAGCAGAAATCAGAGGTAGAAATCACAAAAATCTCACCTTGTAGGCAAACGATGGCAGGAAGGAGCCTGAGAGTGCAGAGGAGCAGAAATCTAAGTGTAGAGGAGCAGAAAGATGCCGGTCTCGTAGGTCTCGCGGCGCAGGTCTCATAGGAAGGAAGAAGATGCTGGTATCGCAGGTCTCACGGCGCAGGTCTCGCAGGAAGGAGATGCCCAGGTCTCGCAGCGCAGAGCCCAGGTCTCGCAGGTAGGAAATGCCCAGGTCTCACGGCGCGTCTCCTGGGTCGTGGGTTAGGGCTAGAGTTTCCAAAGAAAGTTTTATTCCCACCATCATCGGTGGGAATAAAACTTTCCGGTACCTTTTGTAATTTGTATTTTTGAAAAATTCTTTTAAGAATAAATATGTATAATTTCAACCATGGTAATATTTTTTTTTAAAACTTTTTTTAAAAAAGTTAAAAACATAACTTCAACTAAACACCCCATTAGTTTGAACTGATTGTTTAGTAAAATTCCTCTTTTGCTTTTGAAAATTTTCTTAGGTGATGCCTTTCAAAACCATTACAGGTGTCAATTATATGAAACTTAAAATATTTATGAAATACTGTATAAAAAAATATATTCAACTATTGAAAATTAAATTATAATAGTTTTTTATAATAGTTATAATAAAATTTGAATAATTAGCATAATATTTCTATAATATATCATAATATATTTCTTTTTTAAATTATCATGTCAAAAAATATTTAGTTATAGCTAAATATATATATTTTTATTTTTATGAACTCATTTATAAAAAATTTTAAAATTAAACATAATTGAATAAATCAAAAATAGCATAACGTGAGTTTTCTTAGAAAAATTCTATAAATCAAAGCTTTAGAGTTTCTGATTTTATCATAATTAATCTCCATTATATTCTTAATCTTTTGAATCTAAAAATTATAATCTAATTGATAGTCGAGTTAATAATCCATGAACCTTTCTTATGGTCTAATAGAAATACTCTTAAATACTAACCTACTATGTTTCCATGTAAATTACAATATCTAATGATTTATTAAGATTTATGCCACTCACTTATGACTATATAGATGTAACAACTCTAATTTTTTTTACATATATATATATATATATATATATTTAAAATCCCATGAAGTCATTATTTTTTATTTCTAATTATTTAACTTATAATAATATTCAATTAAATTAACTAAACATAATTAAGGTTTATGGTATACCATTAATACTGATACAATTATGAGTTCGCATACACATAATTAATTAACAACATCCGTACATAAATTAAATACATATATGTCTACATCTTATTCATCCATATTGACTACATCCGAAGATACGGATACGGGTGGTTGCACCTTAACCGAGATCTTAACCAACATGACCCAACGTATCTAAAAGTCGGTCATAGAGAATATCTTTATATTTAGTCATTTGAACATAATATGAAAATATAGTGAGAATTAAATTTCAGTAGGTTCAACAATAAATCATAATTATTATCAATAATGATTATCATGTCATGTTTATATGTATAAATTACAGCAAATATCTTAGGTCACATGAATACACTTTATCTATGTACATGAAAATTATACAATAATGATATGTATGGCATGAATAACTATTTTCAGAATATCATATGATAATTATCAACTTATTTTCATATTAAGCTACCCCGATCAAGGTGTGTACTTTTTGTTGTCCGGTATGGGCTTTTTTCGCTTTGTCTGACATGACACATTTTCTCTTTCTTTTCTCATTAACATAATCATAGCCGTGAGTAGGGCGTTTCCTATTGGTGCACCACATAGACTGCTATGTGACTGTACTCGTCTCTTTTCTTTTCACGTTAAGAGCCAAAAATATGATTTCAATAACAAGTATGTTCATTATACTCACATGCCATAATTTATCATCAAAGCATAATCATTACCAAAAATCAATGGTAAAATACAATCTTGCCATGAACATAATCATTTTCGAATATCATTTTATAAAATATTTTTATGTCAAAATTACACACATAAGATGGTAAGGAGTTCATGCAATGGCAATGGTTATGGCATACACTAGTTATTTATTATTTTTATTTATAACATTATTCTTCTTTTTTAAATATTATTTTCTCTCTCACTAAATAGAGTATAACACCCTTATTTTAAATCCGATTGAGGTAATCTTAGTGTCAATTGAAAGATAAGACAATTCTTTAAAACCTTTATGTTGAACATTTTAGTGAAATCTTAAGTAATTGTGGTGTTACTACTCCCTCAAATTCAATGTTATTTCTTCTTGGGTAGATTCAAACCTCTACTTACTAATCTGACCATATCTCTCTCATAAGAATTCCAATTGAAGTGATTCTAAAGTCTATAAAAAGCTAAGATACTTATATACAACTTTAATGTTTATCATTTTTTCATATTCCTTACGAATTATTCTCAGAAAATCGAAAACAAAAATGATTACATTTACCATCTTAGATTCTAGACTAATTCTGACATCTACTCATTAATCAGCTATATCTCCTGCATATAGACTCCAAATTAAGTGATTTCAGAGTCTATAGATCCATGATACATATATCTATATTTATTATGTTAAGAATTTCCTTGAATTCCCTACAGATTTTGCCCAACAATTCAAATATAGAAGCATACTTAACAGATTCTTCCCTAGTTAGCTAGTTTCTGACCACTGCTTACTAATCTGACTATATCTTCCTAATATGGATTCCAAATTGAATGATTCTAGTGGTTAAAAATTCTGAAGACACACACACACACACACACACACACACACACACACACACACACACACACACACACATATATATATATATATATATATATATATATATATATATATATATATATATATATATATATATATATATTTCATGTCAACTATTTATTTTATTTCTCTATATATTTTTTTCAAAATTTCAAACACAGAAACTTACCTAATAGATTCTTTCCTGGTTAACCATTTTTCGACCACTGTTTACTAATCGAACAATATCTCCCTCATCTAAACACCAAATTAAGGAGGCGTTTGGTATACGATAAAGTTTTTTGTTCTTGAGAATCATGTTTCCTGGAAAAGATGATTGATGGGAATAATAATTCCTGGAAATGTATAAAATGTGTTTGGTTGGACTTTAAGATTGATGTGAATCTTAAAGTAACATTTTCTGGGAAACTTTTATTTTTCTGTTTGGTTATATTTAAGTTTCCTTGGAATCTTCAATAATTTTTCAAAAATGTCCCTTAAATTTTTTTAAAAAATTATCTTATCTATTTTTTTAATAAAAAGTAAAACATAAAAGAATAAAATAAATTAAAAAATAGTTATAGTTGGCTTCTCAAAATAACAAAGGTGTTTCTTCTATGACAAAAGATGTGTAAAATTTTAAAAATAGATAATCTTACATATATAATTACATGATAGTACTATATCACAAAATGAAAAATAATATCTGCATAGTATAATGGTAATACTTCAAGGATAATAATTTATACAAAATATTTATACACAAAATAGATAGTTGAGAAGATATAAAAATGGGTAGAGGTGTGAGGTAAAAACGAAGAGTAAAATTATCTTTTTATTATTTAGCCGGATTCCCACCTCCATGGGAAACTTGGATTCCCACCCCCTTACATGGGAAAGTTTTGGTGGGAATCCTTATTAAAAATCATTCCCAGGAATTATGGATTCCTGAGAATCCTGTTTTAAAATTTAAGAATCAAACATGAGAATTTGATTTTTCCAAATTCAATTTCTCAGGAATCCAAAAAAATTTCCCCTACCAAACACCCCCTAAGTGATTCAAGTGGTTAAAAATCTGAGACATATATCTACATTTTTTATGTTAACCATTTCTTTTAATTCTTAACCGATTCTTCTCAAAATTTTAAAAACAGAAACTTCACTAGTTACTCTGAAATCCAGTTTCCTAACCAAATCTTTCCTATAATTTTAGTTCATCATTTTATTATGTCCTCTTCCATTTTCTTCCTAATTTACATCTAATCATCTTCCATCAATTTTTCACCACATTCAAATAAATAAAGTAGCAGCATAAAAATCCTAAAATTTTGCCACCCATAGCCATACCTATGCAGAACTTTTCACACTAACCGAAATGTTCAAAACATCCATCATATGCAAGATAACATGTAATATGATATAATAACATCCATGACCAATTATCAAAGTAACAAATATTGTAAATTTCATCAAAGTTTTAAGATCAAAATCCCATATAAATATTACAAATTTTAAAAATTTTCTTCAAAAAGAGATATTGTTAAACCTACCTAAAGATCTCCCTAACTCACTTAGTGAATTCTTTTTCTTGTTTCCTCTTGAAGGAAGTAGCAATATTCTTCCATTCTCTTAGCTTTTCTAGCAGTTTAAATAAGAGAAGGAGGGTGAGTTTTGAACCCTTAGGATGAAGAAAAAAGATGGATTCAAGTAGAGATTAAGTTAACTTACCTTGAATACTTAGTCCTCTAGACTTCTCCTTCCTCTTCCTTTCTCTTTTCTCCTCTCTTTCTCTCATTTCCTCACTCTACCTTGCTTATTTTTTTCTCTCCTTCACTTGGATGAAATTATAATGTTATAAGGGTGAGTTTTGCTCAAATAAACTATCAAGTGGTTCACTTTTCATAATCATGGGTATACCTTATCACAATTAGGATACACTTAGTTGTTTTGTTTTGAAAAAAGACAACTCATGTTCTTGTCTTCCTCTCCCTTAGTCAAGATATGCATAGCAAAAGGAGATTTGTATTTTAAAAATTATAATAAATTGTTCTTAAGACAAGGTACAAGGTCCCTTTGATTTAGGGATTCATTTCCTTTTTTTTTTGTCTTAATCAAGTATAAGAGGTTTGCCTTTTTAGGTGGCAAATTTTCATCCCTTGAGTCTCCCTTGTTTGGCTAAAATTATTTGTATAGGATAAGGATGTTTTGTCATAATGCCATGTATTATTGTTGAAATTATGAATGTATGATATATATGTTTTGTCCTAATGCCATGTATTATTACCTACTTGTTGAAATTATGAATGTAGGATATAGATGTTTTGTCCTAATGCATTGTGACCTAATCTTGATTATTATTACACTACTATTTTCTCACATGATTCTTATTTTTTCCTCTTGGATTTGGGCTCATTCTTACCCGTTTTCTTTGCTTTGACTGAAATTCTACATTTCATAGAGAGCTTGGTCACATTTTCATAGTTTGTGGGCTATCGGTTCAATTTCTATATCCTAGTCTAAGTCTATGTTTTATTTCTTTCTTGGACTATCCTATTGACTTGTTAGAAACTCATGTGAAGTGTGAAAAAACTCTATATGAAGTGTCCATAGGTGAAAGCCCAATATATGGGTGGAGATGTTTTAGGAACTCTAGCTCTTGAATTAGGAAAAATTACCCTAATTCAATATTCTTGAAATTTTAAGACATTGACTTACTTCCCAAAAATTTATCTTTCTTAACCAAGAATTTCGCCTCTCTTTAGTATGTTATTTCAAATTTTTTCCTATTAGATTTTTCTCTCTTTACTTATTCCCTTAATGTTAGAAACATTTTTTATGTATACACATAAGGTGAAGAATTTCTAAGGATTATATTTCTTTAGATATCTAAAAATTGTCTAATAAATTTTATTTCTTTAACTAAATATTTATGTATATTTATTAATAAAAGAAACAAAATTAGGGATGTTACAATAGACCATACAAGTATATCTCTACCCTACATGCAATTTATAGTTACTTATACAATGAATTAGACACATAAATCTCATCTTTGTTTCATTATTATTAACTTATCATATAATTAGTAGCCAATTAATTAGAAGTAATAAGCATAGTTTAGTAACTCAATTAAAGAAAATAATTCATTCATTAAATTGATTGAAAAATGCAAGGGTTTATAATTACGCTACATCATAGCCTTAAAAAATAAAATTAGTTCATAATTGAATACGAAATCATCTTAAAATAAAAATAAAACATCAAAGATAAAGTCAAAGAAATGAAAAGAGAATTGATGATAGAGTTGGAACTTTAATCTTTCTTCTCTAAGTTAAAGATCTTCACCACTGCCTTTTGTCTTTTCCTTATGTTTACTTTTGAAGCCCAAGATCCTCTTTTAAAGTTGGAATAAGTCTTCCAAAAAATGAGTTTATTGTCGTAGCATTGGGACTCTAAGAATTTAACATTAGATCTCACAAAACTAAAAAAAATCAAATTTGTAGATATTTTTTCTTAGCTTTGTATAGCCTTTTGAATGGATCAATCAGAATTCGTATAAGAGAGTTATACCTAAATTAGTGAAGTATCATTGAAGCTATCCAAAATATGATATTATTGCTCCATTTTCTTTATTAATACCTCTAAAATTAACATTTGGCTTATCTTCAAGCAAACTAATAATGCTAAAAATAAAAAATTATGCATTTAATGTTAAGTTGTTTTGACTTACTAAACTTTGCCTAAAAAATTTCAAAGAATCTGTAGTTCAAGAAAAACTTCAAAAATTATAGTCATATATAAACTTAATTTTAAAGTAA
Source organism: Gleditsia sinensis (assembly GCA_037074535.1). Classification (NCBI taxonomy): domain Eukaryota; kingdom Viridiplantae; phylum Streptophyta; class Magnoliopsida; order Fabales; family Fabaceae; genus Gleditsia; species Gleditsia sinensis. The sequence goes on from CM073464.1 coordinate 63,655,887, forward strand.
TTTATATTTTACCCTTTTTGAATCCTGAGTATATGTGTGAGTATCCCTATGACACTTAACCTCTTTGCACTCAGATGAATTTATGTAACTTAATACTTTAAAGTCAGATCTCTAGATAAGTGAATTTATGGAATTTTATAGGTTTATTTTTTATGTCATTCTTTACTAATGTAGACAAATTACTACATCTAAGATCAATAGGACTTCCTTAAACTTATAATGTAACTTGAATTTAAAGTATGATTAGTGATTTTACATTAGGGTCAACTCACCCAGTTAAACATTATTATCCTAAGTCCTTTTATAGAGCTTATGATGTTTGTTAGAAGATTTTCTTTCAAACTTATTTTCTTCTCCCCTTCTATTAACTATTTTATTCATATTATTTGTCTAATTTTTTTTCTTATTTTCTCTTCATTCACATATTTCTTTTTCCTTTTCTTCTGCAGCTACTTTTATATGTAGCTCTCTTTATTTTTCTCATTTCATACTACACTCTTCCACCCTTTAACAATATAACTCTTAATAAAATTTTTTCAATAATGATAATGCAAATGAGTGAAAAACAGAAAAAAATTTAAGGAAATTTTTTTAGTTCAGTTAATAATATGGGTATCAAAGAAAATTTTCAATTGTACTCAACATAGAGAGACTAAGAATATAATAATTTATAAGTAAGCTTAAAAGCATCAAACTGTCCAAAATTATCTAAACCATCTCCTAAATGAGGTGTAGTCTAGGATTTTACTTCAAACAACAATCAAATAAGTTCTAGAGTCCTATAATATCATATATAATATTTGGATCACATAAACTTTATCTAAATACTTAATCAATCAAATGCTCAAAATTTTAAGATTTCCAAGTAAAATATAAATTTCATTAAAAATTAAATTCACACATAAATATAACATTTATCCATTTTTTAAAAGCTATAAAAATTTAAAACCAATGAAATAATTGGCTTTTAGTATTATTTACTCTAACAAGTCACTCAAAACATAAAATTTAGATACACAATAACACAAATCACATAACTTGCTTGAATGCAATAAATAGTACATGCATTGAAGAAAATCAAAATTTTTAATAGAAAACTTAATCATTCATGCATTCTGTAACATCCCTAATTTCATTCTTTTATTAATAAATGTACATAAATATTTAATTAAGGAAATACAATTTATTAGAAATTTTTTAGATATCTAAGGAAATATAATCCTTAGAAAATTTTCAACTTATGTGTATGTAGAGAAAATATTTCTAAAATTAAGGAAACAAGTAAAAAGAGAAAACCTAATAGGAAAAATTAGAAATAATATACTAAAGAGAGGCGAAATTCTTTGGTAAGGAAGATAAATTTTTGTGTGATGTGAGTAAAGATCTTAAAATTTTAAGAAGATTGGATTATGGTACTTTTTCTTAATTCAAGAGTTAGAAATTTCTAAGTTTAACATCTCCACCCGTAGATTGGGCTTTCACCTATGGACACTTCATATAGAGTTTTTTCATTTCACATAAGTTTTTAGCAAGCCCATTGGATAGCCTAAGTAAGAAATAAAACATAGACTTGTACTAGGATATAGAAGTTGGATCGATAGCCCAAAAATTATGAAATTGTGACCAAGCCTTTCATGAATGGTAGAATTTTAGCCAAAGTAAAGGAAATGGGTAAGAATGAGCCGAAATCCAAGAGAAAAAAATAATAATAATCATGTGAGAAAATAGTGGTGCAATAATAATCAAGATTAGGTCACATGGCATTAAGACAAAATATCTATACCCTACATTCATAATTTCAACAAGTAGGTAATAATACATGGCATTGGGACAAAACATCTATATCTTACATTCATAATTTCAAAAAGTGGATAATAATACATAGCATTCTAACAAAACATCCTTATCCTACACAAATAATTTTAGCCAAGCAAGGAAGATCTAATGGCTGAAAATTTGCCACTTAGAAAGGCAAACTTATCATATTTGATTAAGACAAAAAAAAAAGGAAATGAATCCCTAAATCAAAGGGACCTTGTCCCTTGTCTTAAGAACATATTATCATAATTTTCAAAATACAAATCTCCTTTTGCTATGGATATCTTGACTAAGGAAGAGGAAGACAAAAATATGAGTTGTTTTTCCTCAAAAAATAACTAAGTGCATCCTAATTGTGATAAGATAGACCCATGATCATGAAAGGTGAATCATTTGATAGTTTATTTAAGCAAAACCCACCCCTGTAACATTATAATTTCGTCCAAGTGAGGGAGAGGAAAAAGTAGAAGCAAGGTAGAGTGAGGAAAGGAGAGAAAGAGAGGAAAAGAAAGGAAGGAAGAAGAAGGAGAAGTTTAGAGGACTAAGTACTCAAGGTAAGTTAGCTTAATCTCCACTTGAATCCATCTTTCTTCTTCATCCTTGGGGTTCAAAAACTCACCCTCCTTCTCTTATTTATGCTGCTAGAAAAATTAAGGGAATGGAGGAATCTTGCTATTTCCTTGAAGAGGAAACAAGAAAAAGAATTCATTAAGTGAGTTAGGGAGATCTTTAGGTATGTTTGACAATATCTCTTTTTGAAGAAAAGTTTTACAATTTGTAACATTTATATGAGGTTTTGATCTTAGAACTTTGACAAAATTTACAATATTTTCTACTTTGATGATTGGTCATGGATGTTTCTATATCATGTTATATGTTATTTTGCATATGATGGATGTTTTAGACAATACGATTGGTGTGAAAAGTTCTGCATAGATATGGCTATGGGTGGTAAAATTTTATGACGTTTATGCTGCTATTTGGTATATTTGAATGTGGCAAAAACTTTATGGAATATAATTAGATGTAAAGAAAATGGAAGAGGATGTAATATAATGATGACTAAAACCTTAGGAAAGGATTGGTTAGGAAACTGGATTTCGGGGTAACTAGGGAAGCTTCTGTTTTTAAAATTCTGGGAAGAATTGATTAGGAATTAAAAGAAATGAATAACATAAAAAATGTAGATCTATATCTCACAGATTTTTAGCCACTGGAATCACTTAATTTGGAGTCTAGATGAGAGAGATATTGCCCAATATGTAAGCAGTGGTCAGAAAATGGTTAACCAGGGAAGAATCTACTAGGTATGCTTCTGTGTTTGAATTTTTGAGATAAATATGTAGGAAATTAAAAGACATTCTTAACATGAAAAATTAAGATTTATGTATAACAGATTTTTAGCCACTGGAATCATTTAAATTGGAATCAATATGAGGGAGATATGGTCAGATTAGTAAGAATATGTTAGAAACTAGCTAACCAGGGAAGAATCTGTTAAGTATTCTTCTGTGTTTGAATTTTTGGGCAAAATATGTAGTGAATTAAAGGAAATTGTTAACATAATAAATATAGATATATGTATCATGGATCTATATGCTTTGAAATCACTTAATTTGGAGTTCATATGAGAAAGATATAGTTGATTAATGAGTAAATGTTAGAATCAGTCTAGAATCCAGGGTGGTAAATGTAAGTGTTTTTGTTTTTGTTTTTTTGGAAATAATTAGTAAGAAATTTGAAGAAATGATAAACATGAAATTTGTATATAAATGTCTTAGATTTTTATAGAATCACCTTAATTGGAGTTTGTATGAGGGAGATATGGTCCGATTAGTAAGTAGAGGTTTGAACCTGCACGTGAAGAAATAACATTGAACTTGAGGGAGTAGTAACACCTTGATTACTTAATATTTCACTAAAATGTTCAACATAACGGTTTTAGAAGATTGTCTTATTTTTCAATTGACATTAAGATCACGTCTAACAAATTTAAAATGAGGGTGTTATGCTCTGTTTAGTGAAGAGAAGATAATAATATTTAAAAAAGAAGAAGAATCTTATAAATGAAAATAATAAATGACTAGTGTATGTTATTGCCATTGCATGGCTCCTTACCATCTTAAGTGTGTAATTTTGACATAGAAATATTTTATAAAGTGATATTTGAAATGATTATTTTTATGGCATGATTACCAATGATTTTTGGTAATGATTATATTTTGATGAAAAATTATGGCATGTGAGTATAATGAACATACTTGTTCTTGAAATCATATTTTTGGCTATTAATGTGAAAAGAAAAGAAATGAGCACAGTCACATGGCGGTCCGTGTGGTGCACTAGTAGGGGACGCCCTACCAATAGCTATGATTATGTTAATGAGGAAAAAAAGAGAAAGTGTGCCATGTCGGATAGAGTGAGAAAAGCCCATTCCAGAAAGTAGAAAGTACTCACCCTGACCGGGGTAACTGTATACGAAAATAAATTGATAGCCATCATATGATATTCTTAAAATAATTATTCATGCCATACATGTCATCACTGTATGATTTTCATGTGTATAGATAAAGTGCATTCATATGACCTAAAGATAATTGCTGTAGTTTATATAGATGAACATGACGTGACAAGCATGATTGATAATGATTTATTGTTGAACCTACTGGGATTTATTTCTCACTATATTTCCATATCATGTTCAGAAAACTAAGTTATGCAGATGTTCTCTATGACCAGCTTTTAGCGTACGATGGGTCGAATTGGCTAAGATTCCGGTGAAGGTGCAACCACCCACATCCATACTCCGGACCTTGTCAATATGGATGAATAAAATGTAGACTTAGATGTGACTTAGATGTTTTTGATTTTGTACATATGTTTTGATTAATAATGTGTATGTGAACCCAGAATTGTATAAGTGTTAATGGTATTTCTTAAACTTTATTTATGTTTGGTTAATTTAATTGAATACTATTACGAGTTAAATAGTTAGATTTAGGAAGGTAATGACTTCATGGAATTTTTTTTATAAAAATATACATATAAGTATATATGTAAAAAAATGGAGTTGTTACATAATTAGTATAAGAGCAGGTCGATCCTAGATGGCCAGTAGGTGGATGGTTATCTGAATCAATCTTATAGTGTCTTGAGTATGTTGTGGTTGTGTTATGTAGGGGATCGGTGATTTCATATAGATAAGAAATTACTAGTTTTTCCTATCTATATGCTGATGTGGTGTTATGACTGCTGTTAAATATTTTTGAAACAAACTATTGGGCTTGATCACTTCAATAACAGCATAATTTTATTTTTGCCATAGTAGGAAATGGCATTGCCAAGGAGGAATCTGGCAAACAATACAAAGGAAACCCTGCCCAACCTTGCCACGGCAATTCGAGACCAGGTCACGACCACCAACTAAATTTTACAATACTTCCAGAATGTTAATAACCCGAATGGTGAGAATGGTGTTAATAACCGAATGGCAGAAAATGATAACGGCATATCTGAGTTCCTAAGGACTAGACCACTTGTTTTCAAGGCAGCTTTGACCCAATTGTAGCTGAAAGGTGGATAAGGGAATTGGAGAAAATCTTTGAAGTGGGTTGTATTGAAGAGCAGCAAATTATCTTTGCTGCATATATGTTGAAAGATGAAGTAGAATACTGGTGGCGTGGAGATAAAGAACTTTTAGCTCACCAGGGAAGGCAGATCACCTGGTAGGTGTTCAAAGACACCTTTTTAGAAAAATACTTCCCAAGTATTATGCAGACAGAGAGGAGATTGAATTTCTCCAACTCAAGTAAGGCAGTATGACCATAGACTAATACATCACGAGGTTCGAGGAGTTGTCTAAGTTCTCCTCTTACCTACGATTTAACCCCGATGAAGCATGGAAGGTTGTTAAATTTGAAGCAGGATTGAACCAGGAGATAAGGAATGCTATTGTAGCTATGGAGATCAGAGAATTTGTACCTCTGATAAATAAATGCAGACTCCTGGAGAAGTACTTGAGGGCAGTAGATGATGAGATTCAAAGACGGAACTTTTGGAAAAGGAAGAACGGGCCACAAAACTCTAGCAGAAATGTCAAAGGAAAAAGATAGGGTACTGGCAAGAAGCCAATGATTGCAAGTCCCTGACCCTTCCAACAAAACTTTTCCACAATGAAGTGTACTGAGTGCGGGCGTATGAATGGTAATCGGCCATGCTACATGGGATCAGATATTTGCTTCAAATGCAGACAAAAAAGAACTGCCCACAGAATATGGAGAAATAGCTGGAACCAAGACCTCATGTGAAAGGAAGGGTTTTCACCTTGAGCGGCCAAGAGGCAGCTTAATCCTCCGAAATGATTCAAGGTACATGTTACATTTATGGATTTGCTCTTATGGTGTTGTTTGATTCTGGTGCTAGTCATACATTTATATTGGAAGAATGTATTAGGGTGTTTCAGTATCCTATTTCTAAAACCCCCTATGAACTATCTGTAGTAACCCCCATGGGGGAAAGGGTCTTAACTTCCTCGGTATGTAAAGATTGTCAGGTCACCATTCAGGAGAAAACTTTTTCTGTAGACCTCGTCTGTCTACCTTTAAAAGGTATTGATATCATTCTAGGGTTAGACTGGATGTTTAGAAATCGAGTCTTGCTGAATTGTTTCAACAAGACCGTTGAATTTCTACCTCCTACTTCAGGAGAGGAGATGCAGTTATTAATGTTTAATGCTAATCAAGTCAATAGGGAGTTGAAGAATGGAGTACTTGGATACATTCTCTTGCACTTATCAAATCTAGAAGTCGAACCGAAACTTGATGAAATCCCAATAGCCAACGAGTTTTCTGACGTATTTCCATCAAATATTTCAGGCTTACCTCTTAAGAGAGAAATAGAGTTCTCTATTGATCTCCTACCTGGGACATGGCCTATCTCTATTGCACTTTATAGAATGGCCTCAAAGGAACTACAGGAACTTAAGAAATAGTTGGAGGAATTGTTAAATAAGTAATTCATTAGACCAAGTGTATCATCTTAGGGAGTTCTTGTATTATTTTTTAAGAAGAAAGACGGGAGCTTGAGACTATGCATAGATTACAGATAGCTGAAAAAGGTGACTATAAAAAATAAGTATCCTCTCCCTAGGATAAATGATTTATTAGATCAACTAAAGGGGGCCTCCATCTTTTCTAAAATTGACCTGAGATCGGGATACCATTAGATTAGGGTCAAGGAGGAGGATTTACCAAAAATAACCTTCAGGACTAGGTATGGGCACTATGAGTTTCTCGTAATGCCCTTCGGGTTGACAAATGCACCTGTAATTTTCATGGATTACAAATCGCATTTTTCGACCCTACCTAGATCAATTTGTGGTAGTATTCATTGATGACATCTTGATATATTCTAAGAGTGAGAAAGAACATGAACAACATCTCTAAATCGTGCTGTAAGTGTTGAAAGAGAAAAAGTTATATGCCAAATTGGAGAAGTGTGGATTTTGGCCGTCAGAGGTAAAATTTCTCAGACATGTCATTTCCAATAAAGGGGTAGCCGTAGGCCCTAGTAAGACAGAAGTAGTGATTCAGTGGAAAAGACCAAAAACGGTTACAAAAGTTAGAAGTTTCTTGGGTTTAACAAGATACTACAAGAGGTTTATTCAAAACATCTCTCGTATAGTCTTGCCATTGACTAAATTGACCAGGAAGGGAAGTCCTTTAAAATGAACTGATCAATGTGAAGCTAGTTTCATGGAGCTTAAGAAAAGATTGACCACTTCTCCTATTTTAATTATTCCAGGCCCCACATAACATTTTGAAGTGTATAGGGATGATTTAAAGAAAGGGCTAGGGTGTGTACTAATGCAAGACAAGAGAGTAGTTGGTTACACCTCTAGGCAACTAAGACCCCATGAAGGAAATTATCCAACCCATGATCTTGAATTGGCAGTGGTGGTGTTTGCCTTAAAGATTTGGCATCACTATTTGTACAGTGTAACATTTGAAGTATACTGTGATCACAAGTGTCTTAAGTACCTTTTTGATCAGAAGGAGTTAAATATGAGGCAACGAAGATGGGTAGAATTTCTCAATGACTACAAGTTTAAGATAAAGTATCATCCAGGAAAGACAAATGTTGTAGCTGATGCCTTGAGTCAAAATTCTCTACACATTGGTTAGATGATGGTGTATGAGATGCAGATGCTAGAGGAGTTTTAAAATTTGAAGCTGGCCACTACTCTTACTCCAAAGAAGATAATAATGAATGGTTTGAGTATAGAGTGTGACCTTAGAGCCTAGATCAAAGAGGCTCAAGCTCATGGTCAATACTTACAGGATCATAAAGATCAAGATAATTTTTCTATCTTGGAATATGGAGCAATCATGTATCAAGGAAGGATTTGTGTCCCTTAAGAACAAGCATTGAGGACTAAGATCCTGCAAGAAGCTCATCAGAGTAAGTACATAGTTCATCCTGGATCCACTAAAATATATCAAGACTTAAAGAAGATGTACTGGTGGCCAGGGATGAAAAAAGACATTGCTGAGTTTGTGACGAAATGTTTAATTTGTCAGAAGTTGAAGGTAGAGCATCAAAAGCCAACATGATTTCTACAACCTCTTAAGATTCTTATATGAAAATGGGATAATATTTCGATGGACTTTGTGGTGGGCTTACCTAAGACTTTAGTTGGACATGACTCTATCTGGGTAATAGTTGACAAATTAACCAAATCTGCTCACTTTTTGCCTATAAAAGTTAACTGTTCACTAGAAAAATTAGCCCAATTGTATGTACAGAAAATAGTTAGATTGGATAGAATTCCCTTAAATATCTTTTTTGATAGAGATCCAAGGTTCACGTCAAGGTTTTGGAAGGCGGTACAAGAAGCTTTTGGTACCTAATTGTGGTTTAGTACTGTCTACCATCCTCAGATTGACGGGCAGACAGAACATACCATTCAAACCTTAGAAGATATGTTAAGGGCTTGTGTGATAGAGTAAGGTAAGGGATGGGATAAGTACCTACCTTTAGTGGAGTTTGCTTATAATAATAACTATCACTCTAGTATTAAGATGGCTCTCGACGAAGCTTTATGCGGCAGGAAGTGCCAATCTCCACTATATTGGTTTGAGGTAGGAGAAAAGAACTTGATAGGTCCTGATCTAGTTCAACAAACCACTGAACAAATTAAGATGATACGAGACAAAATACTTACAGCTAAGAGTCGGCAAAAGAGTTACTACGATAAGAGACATAAACCTCTGGAGTTTGAGGAAGGAGACCATGTATTTCTGAAACTTTCCTCGACTACTGGAGTTGGTAGGTTTTTCAAAATTAGAAAGGTAAGTTCGCAATTTTTGGGATCCTGCCAAATTCTGAAGAAAGTGGGGACGTTAGCATATCAAGTTATCCTCCCACCTAATTTGTCCAACCTGTATAATATTTTCCATGTATCACAGCTGCGGAAGCATCTTCCAGATTCTTCACATGTTATACGGGATGAACCAATCCTAATAAAGGAGAACATGACATACCAGCTAGTACCAGCATCCATATTGGACACCGACGTGAAGCAATTGAGAAATAAAACCATTCCCCTGGTTAAGGTGTTATGGAAAGGTTTGACTTCGGAACAAACAACTTGGGAGTTGGAAGAAGTCACGAGGAAGAAATATCCATAATTGTTCTTATTAGGTAATTTCTGAAATTTTGAGAACAAAATTTCTTTTATGGGGAGAGAAATGCAACATCTTTAATTTCGTTTCTTTTATTAATAAAGGTACATAAATATTTAATTAAAGAAATAAATTTTATTAGACAATTTTTAGATATTTAAGGAAATATAATCCTTAAAAATTCTTCACCTTATGTGTATGCATAGAAAATGTTTCTAACGTTAAGGGAACAAGTAAAGAGAGAAAACTTAATAGGAAAAATTAGAAATAACATACTAAAGAGAGGTGAAATTCTTTGGTAAGGAAAATAAGTTTTTTTTGTGTGATGTAAGTAAAGGTCTTAAAATTTTAAGAAAATTGGATTAGGGTAATTTTTCCTAATTCAAGAGTTAGAAATTTCTAAGTTTAACATCTCCACCCATAGATTGGGCTTTCACCTATGGACACTTCATATAGAGTTTTTACACTTTACATAAGTTTCTAGCAATCTCATTGGATAGCCTAAGCAAGAAATAAAACATAGACTTGGACTGGGATATAGAAGTTGGACCGATAGCCCAAAAATTATGAAATTGTGACCAAGCCCTCCATGAAAGGTAGAATTTTAGTTAAATCAAAGGAAATGGGTAAGAATGAGCCCAAATCCAAGAGAAAAAAAACTTAATCATGTGAAGAAATAGTAGTGCAATAATAATCAAGATTATGTCACATGGCATTAAGATAAAACATCTATATCCTACATTCATAATTTCAACAAGTAGGTAATAATACATGGCATTAGGACAAAAAATCTACATCCTATATTTATAATTTCAAAAAGTGGATAATAATACATAGCATTATGACAAAAGATCCTTATCCTACACAAATAATTTCAGCCAAATAAGGGAAATTCAATGGCTGAAAATTTGCCACTTAGAAAGGCAAACCTATCATATTTGATTAAGACAAAAGAAAAAGGAAATGAATCCCTAAATCAAAGGGACCTTGTTCGTTGTCTTAAGAACATATTATCATAATTTTTAAAATACAAATCTCCTTTTGCTATGCATATCTTGACTAAAGAAGAGGAAGACAAGAACATGAGTTGCTTTTCCTCAAAAAGCAACCGAGTGCATCCTAATTATGATAAGGTAGACCCATGATCATGAAAGGTGAATCATTTGGTAGTTTATTTAAGCATAACCCACCCTTATAACATTATAATTTCATTCAAGTGAGGGAGAGGAAAAAATAGAAGAAAGGAAGGAAGAAGAAGGAGAAGTCTAGAGGACTAAGTACTCAAGATAAGTTAGCTTAATCTCTATTTGAATTCATCTTTTTTCTTCATCCTTAGGGTTCAAAAACTCACCATCCTTCTCTTATTTAAGCTACTAGAAAAGCTAAGAGAAGGGAGCAATCTTGCTACTTCCTTTAAGAGGAAACAAGAAAAAGAATCAATTAAGTGAGCTAGGGAGTTCTTTAAGTAGGTTTAACAATATCTCTTTTTGAAGAAATTTTTTGAAAATTTTGACATTTATATGAGATTTTGATCTTAGAATTTTGACGAAATTTACAATATTTGCTACTTTGATGATTGGTCATGGATGTTGCTATATCATGTTACATGTTATTTTGCATATGATGGATGTTTAGGACATTACGGTTGGTGTGGAATGTTCTGCATAGGTATGACTGTGGGTGGTAAAATTTAATGAAGTTTATGCTGTTATTTGGTATATTTGAATGTGGCAAAAAAATTGATGGAATGTGATTAGATGTAAAGAAAATGGAAGAGGATGTAATATAATGATGAACTAAAACCTTAGGAAAGGATTGGTTAGGAAACTGGATTTCGGGGTAACCAAGGAAGCTTCTATTTTTAAATTTCTATGAAGAATTGGCTAGGAATTAAAAGAAATAGTTAAAAAAATGTAGATATATATCTCACATTTTTTTAGCCACTGGAATCACTTAATTTGGAGTCTAGATGAGGGAGCTATTGCCCGATATGTAAGCAGTGGTCAGAAAGTGGTTAACCAAGAATGAATCTGTTAGGTATGTTTTGTGTTTGAATTTCTGGGATAAATATGTAGGGAATTAAAAGAAATTCTTAACATGAAAAATGAAGATCTATGTCTCACTAATTTTTAGCTGGAATCATTCAAATTGGAATCAATATGAGGGAGATATGGTTAGATTAGTAAGCATAGGTCAGAAATTAGCTAACCAGGGAAGAATATGTTAAGTATGCTTCTGTATTTGAATTTTTGAAAAAAATATATAGGGAATTAAAGGCAAGTATTGACATAATAAATATAGATATATGTATCAAGAATCTATAGGCTCTAAAATAACTTAATTTGGAGTCCATATGAGAAAGATATGGCTAATTAATGAGTAAAAGTGAGCATAAGTCTAGAATCCAGGGTGGTAAATGTAAGTGTTTTTGTTTTCAATTTTTTAGGAATAGTTAGTAAGGAAAATAAAGAAATGATAAAAATTAAAGTTGTATATAAATTTCTTAGTGTTTTGTAGGCTTTGGAGTCACCTCAATTGGAGTTTGTATGAAGGAGATATGTTTCGATTAGTAAGTAGAGGTCTGAACTTACCCGAGAAGAAATAAAATTGAATTTGAGGGAGTCATAACACGTCGATTACTTAAGATTTTACTAAAATATTCAACCTAAGGGTTTTAGAGGATTGTCTTATCTTTCAATTGACACCAAGATCACCTCAAATGGATTTAAAATGAGGGTGTTATGCTCTGTTTAGTGAAGAGAGGATAATAATATTTAAAAAAGAAGAAGAATATTATAAATGAAAATAATAAATTACTAGTGTATACCATAGCCATTGCCATTGCATGAACTCTTTACCATCTTAAGTGTGTAATTTTGACATAGAAATATTTTATAAAGTGATATTTGAAATGATTATTTTTATGGTATGATTACTAATGATTTTTAGTAATGATTATATTTTGATGAAAAATTTTGGCATGTGAGTATAATGAATATACTTGTTCTTGAAATCATATTTTTGGCTATTAATGTGAAAAGAATAGAAAAGAAATGAGCATGGTCACATGACGGTCCATGTGGTGCATTAGTAGGGGACGCCCTACCAATAGCTATGATTATGTTAATGAAAAAGAAAGAGAAAGTGTGCCATGTCGGACGGAGCAAGAAATGCATGTTTCGGAGAGTAGAAAGTACTCACCCTAATGATGTGATCTTAATTAAGCATTAACTTAGTTTTGTGTTTTGTGTTGTAGGAACAAAGACAGAAGAAAAGAAGAGAAAAATAGAGAGAAAATCATGAAAATGCTAATTTTTGACCTTTCATCACTAATGGAGTATATCTTGGCCATTTGAGCTCCGATCGAGGTAATTCTAGTGGTTATGGAAAAAAGAAAAATAGAGCTACAATTTTCGTGTTCAGCACTTCGACAAAATCTAGAGTTTTCTGGGCGCTGTGGCGCTTGCAAGTTAGCACCGCGGTGGCCCGTCATGGCTAGCTCAGAGTGCTGCGGCACCCCTCCCCAGGAACCATAGAGCACTGCGGCACTGACTGAGGACACTGCAGCGCCTCGTGACATATTCTCCGTAGCACCGCCGTACAGACTTACTGATTTCGCGATTCTAGGTCTTTTTGACTCAAATTGAAGTCCGATGGACTGTGATTTGACCTAAATACATTCCTACTTCGATTAGGAGGGGTGAATCTATAAAAAGAGAGAAAAGTAAGCAGAGAAGGCATTCAATCCTTCATCCAAGTTCTTCAATTCTTCTTTAGATTTTCTTATGACCCTATGTGGCTAGTTCTTTTTAGTTGGTTGAGGTAGGTTGAAACCTCAAGGGATTTTCATACATTGTGAGATTTAGATTTGCTTTATTTTTTCAATTTGAATTGAGTATTGATTATTCATCTATTTTTCTTCTTAATGATTATTCATATGATTGCTAGGAGGCCTACTAGTATATTGTATGTCTTAATTTACCGCTGAATTGTGTTTTGAACAAAGTCTTCAATTCTGCGATTTATGAGGTAAATAGGTTTGAGGATTTTGGATTATAAATCATTGAACCTATGATGAATGATTAACTAAATTAGATATAACTGATGTGTTTATATTTATTTAGCTCTGTCAGTTTCTCTAGTTCTTCATGCGGTTAATAAGTTATGCTTTACCGATGTGCTAAAAGATTGCTTGTTAATTAGGGTTTAATTAGTGCGATTGTCATTAATTTGCTAGGCTTAAGGAGGAACAGTGTTAGAAACTCAATGATAGATATTAAATTATAAATTGATTATGTTGTCAATGATCAATGAAATCTCTTGACGGTGGATATCAACCGAAACCAACGTTTTTATCATTAATCACTCTCTCTTAATTACTTTAGTTATTGTTCACTTAGTTTTATTTGCAATTATCAATCCCCCCTTTCTCAATCACATAAGGTAATTTCAGTCTCTGTAGAATCGACCCTTACTCCCACTACTACAGGTTAGTTTTGAGGTAAGGTATTAATTTGTGTGTACCTGCAACAGTGCGCACCACCTAACCAAGGTAGCTTGATATGAAAATAAGTTGATATCCATCATATGATATTCTTAAAATAGTTATTCATGCCATACATGTCATCACTATACGATTTTTATGTACATAGATAAAGTGCATTCATGTAACCTAAAGATAATTACTGTAACTTATACAGATGAACATGATGTGACAAGAATTATTGATAATGATTTATTGTTGAACCTACTAGGATTTATTTCTCACTATATTTTCATATCATGTTTAGAAAACTAAGTTATGCAGATGTTCTCTATGACCGGCTTTTAGCGTACGATGGGTCGAATTGACTAGGATTCCGGTGAAGGTGTAACCACCTGCACCCGTATCTTCGGACCTGATCAATATGGATGTATAAAATGTAGACTTAGATGTGTTTGATTTTGTACATATGTTTTGATTAATAATGTGTATGTGAACCCAGAATTGTATAAGTGTTAATGGTATTTCTTAAACCTTATTTATGTTTGGTTAATTTAATTGAATGTTATTACGAGTTAAATAGTTAGATTTAGGAAGGTAATGACTTCATGGATTTTTTTTAGAAATATACATATAAGTATATATGTAAAAAAAAATGGAGTTGTTACACATTCATAAAAGTTACTCACCTTAAATTTAAATTTTACATTGTCCTCAATGTAAAAATAAAAATAAAAATAAAAATTGACTTCCTTGAATATTTGGCTTATGGGTGGTTGATTTTTGATTTTTGTCTTTTTTTTAATATCGGGTTGCCTCCCAGTAAGTGCTTACTTTAACGTCATTAGCCAAATAGTGATTCCTTGTTAAGTCCCATCAAATAGGGTAACGAAGGACTTTTGGGAAATTTTTTCTCCATCAATTAGATATTCTTTAAGCCTTTAGTTGACCTTAATATGGCAGTTCTTGCTTTGTATTTTCACCTGACCATGAGGGGAGATTTGAGTAGAGTTAGGATAATTTATACTTTCTTCAAGGTTTTAGTTTTTCTAGGTCTCTCCTTCATATTGGATTTTTGTTGGCTTTTAATTTTTATAGATGATTTATAGCTTTCCTTTGTGTATTTCTCAAAATCTAGCCTTTTTAAGGTTGCTTTGTGCTCCTTCAACATTGGTAAGAAATTTTCCTTTAATGGGACAGGCTTAGACTTTTCTTCTTCCAAATTTTTATAAAGCAATTTTGTACTTGTAGGAGGTTTGAATTCTAGCTTAATTTCTTTCTTTATTCTCTTCTCTGCACTATCTATTAATAGACAATGTTTCACATTAGTAAGATAATTCATAGCTTTGAAAACTTAATATCTTACCTACTTTCTTTGCACACTCAAACTGAGCTATGCACATCAATTATTTCTTTTCCTATAGCTAAAAATGGTCAACCAAGAATAATAGAAATTTTTTGGTCTTCCACAATATTAAGAATAATAAAATTTGTAGGGAATATAAATTTATTGACCTTTACTAGGGAAAAAGGGCATTTTTGTCATTTCAATCTTTTTTAGAAGACTTTTGGGTTGGCGTCGTAACGCTAGGGATCTAGCATCGTGACATTAAGCTCTCTTGTCTAAGATCTTTGTATTTTAAATATGCATTTCTTGATTCTAGTGTCACGACTATGGAAATCTAACACCGTGACGTTGGCCTTTCTAGATTCTAAGGAGTACAATATGGAAAATGTAATGACTCCATTTTATATATATATGAAGTAATTACCTTTCTTACTTCTAATAACTTATCTTGTAATGCTTAATTAGTCTAAGTAAGCATGATTAAGATCAAAGGGCAGAAGCTAACATTAACATTAGTGTTGTTGTGAGTTTACATACATTTTACAGTGTTATGAGTATTACCTGATACATAACAAAAGACAGGAGGACACCTGGATACTATGCCAAAAGAATACAGTTAGCATCTAGGTGAAGTTAGTCGAAAGCACTTGTGCAAAAGTCAAACATATAAATGTCTATGCCTTAATCGTCCATATTAACCATATCTGAGGACACTGGTGCGGGTGGTGTAACAACTCCATTTATGTAATAATTTTTTTTTCTATATTTGTAAAATTCCATGAAGTTATTACCTCGTTACAACTTAACTCAAAATAACATTTATTTAATTTATACAATACTGAGTTTGCATACACATCATTAATTTACAAACATCTGTACAAAAGTCTAACATATACATATTAACCCTAATCATCCACGTAGACTACTTCTGGAGACACTGGTGCGGGTGGTGGCACCTCTACCGGAATCTCAGTCACGTGTATTACAGATATATTCGATATAATCGGTAGTTGCCTAAGGTAGGGCAGCTCGATCTAACGTACAACAATAATAAGTGTAATGGAGAATAGCTGTATAGTTAATCTTCTGAACATGATATGGAAAAATAGCGAGAATTAAATCTCAGTAGGTTCAACAATAAATCATAATCATCATTAATATAGCTCATCACATCATGGTCATCTGTATAAGCTACAGTAAAAACCTTTGGTCACATGAATGCACTTTTTCTAAACCCATGAAAATCATACAGTAATGACATGTATGGCAGGATTAACTATTTTTAGAATATCATATGATGGCTATCAATTTATTCTCATATCAAGTTACCCCGGTCAGGGTGAGTATTTTCTACTCTCTGGTACGGGCTTTTCTCGCTCTGTCCGTCATGGTACACTTTTTCTTTCTTTTCTCATTAACATAATCTCATTAACATAATCATAACTGTTGGTAGGGCGTCCTCTATTGGTGCACCACACGGATTGCCATGTGACCATGCTCATTTCTTTTCTTTTCACAATAATAGCCAAAAATATGATTTCAATAACAAGTATGTTCATTAAACTCACATCAAAATATAATTATTACAAAAAATAATTGGTAATCATGCCATGAACATAACTGTTTTAAATATCACTTTATAAAATATTTTCATGTCAAAATTACACACTTAAGATGGTAAGAAGTTCATGCAATTGTAATGACTATGATATATACTAGTTATTTATTATTTTCATTTATAAGATTCTTCTTATTTTTTAAATATTATTTTTATCTCTTTAATTTTTTGATGCAGGTTTTCATCCTATCTGACCTTCTCTTACTAATCAGAGCATAACTCCCTCATTTTAACTCTAATTTAGATGATCTTGGTGTCAATTTAAATATAAAACAATTATCCAAAACTATAATGTTGAATAGTTTAGCCAAATATTAAATATTCTTAGTGATATTACTCCCTCAAGTGATAGGTTATTCCTTCTCGGGTAGGTTCTGACCTCTATTTACTAATCTGTCCATATCTTTCTCATAAAAATTCTAAATTGAGTGATTCTAGTGGCTAAAATTCCGTGACATATATATATCTATAATATTTATGTTAACCAGTTATTTTAATTCCCTCTAGAATGTTCCCATAAATTCAAACACAGAAGCTTTCCTAATAGATTCTTCCTTCATTAATCATTTTCTGACCACTGCTTACTAATCGGACCATATCTACCTCATATAGAATCCAAATTGAGTGATTCTAGTGGTTAAAATTACATTTTTCATGTTAACCATTTGTTTTAATTCCTTACCGATTATTCCCAGAATTTTAAAAACAGAAACGTAAAATTTTGCCACCCATAGCCACACCTATGCAGAACTATCTACACCAGCCTAAGTATTCAAACATACATCACATGCAAGATCAATATGTAACATGATATAGCAACATCCATGACCAATCATCAAAGTTCTAAGATCAAAATCCCATATAAATGTTACAAATTTCAAAACTTTTCAAAAAGAAATATTGTTAAACCTACTTAAGGATCTCCCTAGCTCACTTAGTGAATTTGTTCTCTTGTTTCCTCTTGAAGGAAGTAGCAAGATTTCTCTCTTCCCTTAGCTCTTCTAGCAGCTTAAATAAGAGAAGGAGAGTGAGTTTTTTTAAACCTTAAAAATGAAGAGAAAAGATGGATTCAAGTGGAGATTTAGCTAACTTACCTTGAGCACTTAGTCCTTTAGAATTATCCTTCCTCTTTCTTCCTATTTTCCTCTCCTTTCCTCACTCTACCTTGCTTATGTTTTTCCTCTCCCTTACTTGGACGAAATTCTAATGTTATAAGGGTGAGTTTTGCTTAAATAGACTATCAAATAATTCACTTTTCATGATCATGGATCTACCTTATCACAATTAGGATGCACTTGGTTGATTTTTGGAAAACAAACAACTCACGTTCTTGTCTTCCTCTTCCTTAGTCAAGATATGCATAGGAAAATGAGATTTGTATTTTGAAAATTATGATAATATGGTTCTTAAGATAAGGGACAAGGTTCCTTTGATTTAGGGATTCATTTCCTTTATCTTTTGTCTTAATCAAGTATGATAGGTTTGCCTTTCTAAGTTGCAAGTTTCTAACCCTTGAATCTCCCTTACTTGGCTGAAATTATTTGTGTGGGATATGAATGTTTTGTCCTAATGCCATGTATTATGATACCACTTGCAAAAATTATGAGTGTAGGATGTTTTGTCCTAATGTCTTGTATTATCATACCACTTATTAAAATTATTAATGTAGGATATAGATATTATCACACCACTTGCTAAATTTTTGTCTTAATACCATGTAACCGAATCTTTATTATTATTGCACTATTATTTCATCATATGATTTATTTTATTTTATTTTTCCTCTTGGATTTGGGCTCATTCCTACCCATTTCCTTTGCTTTGGATAAAATTCTACCTTTTTTGGAGGGCTTGGTCACATTTTCATAATTTTTGGACTATCGGTCCAACTTCTATATCCGAGTCCAAGTCTATGTTTTATTTCTTACTTAGGTTATCCAATGGGCTTGCTAGAAAATTATGTGAAGTGGAAAAAATCTATATGAAGTGTCCATAGGTGAAAGTCCAATTTATGAGTGGAGATGTTAAACTTAAAAATTTCTAACTCTTGAATTAGGAAAAATTACCTTAATCCAATCTTCTTAAAATTTTAAGACCTTATCTTCCTTAACAAAGAATTTCGCCTATTTTTAGTATGTTATTTCTAAATTTTTCTATTAGGTTTTCTCTCTTTACTTGTTCCCTTAATGTTAGAAACATTTTCTATGCATACACATAAGGCTAAGAATTTCTAAGGATTATATTTTCTTATATATCTAAAAATTGTCTAATAAATTTTATTTTCTTAATTAAATATTTATGTATCTTTAAAGCAACAAAATTAGGGATGTTACATTAAATATTTATGTACCTTTATTAATAAAAGAAACGAAATTAAGGATGTTACATTTCTCTCCCCCTAAAAGAAATTTTATCCTCAACATTTCAAAAATTACCTAATAAAAACAATTGCGGATATTTCTTCCTCATGATTTTTTCGAGCTCCCAAGTTGCTTCTTCCAGAGTCAAAGCTTCCCATAATACCTTAACCAGGGGAATTGTTTTATTTCTCAGTTGTTTCACGTTAGTGTCCAATATGGATGCAGGTACTAGCTGGTATGTCATGTTCTCCTTTATTTGGATTGGTTCATCTCGTATTATATGTGAGGAATTTGGAAGATACTTTCACAGTTGTGATACGTGGAAAACATTATGCAGGTTGGACAAATTAGGTAGAAGGGCAACTTGATATGCTAACATCCCTATTTTCTTCAGAATTTGGTATGGTCCCAAATACATGGTCTCCTTCCTCAAACTCTAGAGGTCTATGTCTCTTATCATAGTAACTCTTTTGCCTACTCTAAGCTGTAAGTATTTTGTCTCGTATCATCATGATTTGTTCAGTGGTTTGTTGAACTAGATCAAGACCCAGTAAGTTCTTTTCTCCTATCTCAAGTCAACATAGTGGAGATCGGCACTTTCTACCATATAAAGCTTCGTAGGGGGCTGTAACAACCTCTTTTTTTTTTCCTTTATTATTATAAAATATTGAGTTCACATACATTTCATTAATCAAAACAGACGTATAACATATCAAACACATAGATATTTACATCTTGTTTATTTTGGTTGACCAATTCCGGAGATACAGGTGCGGGTGGTTGCACCTTCACCGGGATCTGAGCCAACTCGACCACAAACATCTTATTTGATTCTGAAATCTGCCCAACATAAAGTAACTCGATCCAATGTGCACTAAAAGCCAGAGCCTTAGAAACAAAAGCTGCATAAATAATTTTCTGAACATGATATGGAAATATAGTGAGAATTAAATCCTAGTAAGTTCAACAATAAATTATCATCAGTAAAGCTCATCACGTCATGTTCAGCTGTATAAACTACAGAAAATATCTTTGGTCACATGAATGCATTATATCTATGCACATAAGAATCATACTGTAATGATATGTATGATATGATTAACTATTTTCAAAATATCATATGATGGCCATGAACTTATTCTCATTTCAAGCTACCCCGGTCAGGGTGAGTATCATCTACTCTCCGGTACGGGCTTTTCTCGCTCCGTCCGACATGGCCCACTTTCTCTTTCTTTTCTCATTATCATGATCATAACCGTTGGTAGGGCGTCCCCTACTGGTGCACCACACGGATTGCCATGTGACCGTGCTCATTTATTTTCTTTTCACAATGATAGCCAAAAGTATGTTTTCAATAACAAGTATGTTCATCAAAATATAACTACTACCATAAATCATTGGTAATCATGCCATGAACATAACCATTTCAAATATCACTTTATAAAATATTTCCATGTCAAAATTTCACACTTAAGATGGTAAGAAGTTCATACAATGGCAATGGCTATGGCTATACTAGTCATTTATTAAGATTCATCTTCTTTTTTAAATACTAATTTTATTTTCTTTATTTTCTTGATGCAGGTTTTCATCCTATCTAACATTCTCTTACTAATCAGAGCATAACTCCCTCAATTTAACTCTGATGTAGGTGATCTTGGTGTCCATTTCAAGATGAAACAATTATCTAAAACTATTATGTTGAACATTGTAGCGAAAAATTAAGAAACGAAGGTGATATTACTCCCTCAAAGTACAGGATAGTTCCTCTCGGATAGGTTCTGACCTTTACTGACTAATTAGACCATATCTCCCAAATTGGAACTCCAAATTGAGTTATTCCAGTTGGTAAAAATCCATGAGCCATATATCTATAATTGTTATGTTGGCGCGCTATTTTAATTCCCTACAGACTATTCCCAGAAATTCAAAAACTAAAGCATTAATAATATACTCTTCTCCGAATAAACATTTTCTGACCTCTGCTTACTAATCGGATCATATCTACCTCATATGAACTCCAAATTGCATAATTACAGTGGGTATATTTCCATGAGACATAGATATATAACTTTAATGTTAACCATTTATTTTAATTCCATACAGATAATTCCCAGAAATTAAAATACAAAAGCTGTCCTAACATAATCTTCCCTGATGAACCATTTTCTGACCTTGGCTTACTAATCGGACCATATCTACCACATGTGGACTCCAAATTGAATGATTCCAGTGGCTAAAACTCCATGACACACATATCTTTAATTCTTATGTTAACCATTTATTTTAATTCCCTACCAATAATTCCCAGAAATTAAATTACCGAAGCTATCCTAACATATTCTTCCCTGATGATTCATTTTCTGACCTTTGACTACTAATCAGACCATAGCTACCTCATATGGACTCCAAATGGAATGATTCCAATGGGTGAAAATCCGTGCCACATATAGCTTTAATTCTTATGTTAACTATTTATTTTAATTCCTTATAGATTGTTCCCAAAAATTAAAATACCGAAGCTTAAAATTCTGTCAACCATAGCCATACCCATGCAGAACTATCTACACCAACCTAAGTATTCAAACATACATCACATGCAAGATCAATATGTAACATGATATAGCAACATCCATGACCAATCATCAAAGTTCTAAGATCAAAATCTCATATAAATATTATGAGTTTCAAAGGTTTTCTTCAAAAAGAAATATTGTTAAACTTACCTGGAGCACTTAGTCCCCTAGACTTTTCCTTCCTCTTTCTTCCTTTCTTCCTCTCCTTTCCTTACACTACCTTGCTTCTATTTTTGCTCTCCCTCACTTGGATGAAATTCTAATGTTGTAAGGGTGGGTTTTCTTATATAGACCACCAAATAATTCACCTTTCATGATCATGGGTCTACCTTATCACAATTAGGATACACTTTGTTGAATTTTTGGAAAACAAACAACTTATGTTCTTGTCTTCCTCTTCCTTAGTCAAGATATGCATAGAAAAAGGAGATTTGTATTTTGAAAATTATGATGATATGTTCTTAAGATATGGGGCAAGATCCCTTTGATTTAGGGATTCATTTACTTTTTCTTTTGTCTTAATCAAGTATGATAGATTTCCCTTTTTAAGTGGCAAATTTCTAGCCCTTGAATTTTTCTTACTTAACTAAAATTATTTGTGTAGGATAATGATGTTTTGTCATAATGCTATGTATTATTACCCACTTGTTAAAGTTATGAATGTAGGATATAGATGTTTTTGTCCTAAAGCCTTGTATTATTATGCCACTTGCCAAAATGATGAATGTAGAATCACACCACTTGCTAAATTTTTGTCTTAATGTCATGTCACTTAATCTTGATTACACCAATATTTCATCACTTTAATAGCAGCATAACTTTATTTTTGCCACAGTAGGAAATGGCACCACTAAGGAGGAATTCCGTAAACAATGTGGAGGAAACCCTACACAACCTTGCCACGGTAATTTGAGAATTTAATATTGATTTACTCCTTAGAACCCAACTAGTATCTATAACCTTATATAGAATGATATCGATTGAATAAAAAAAAAATTTTAGTTACAAGACTTGTTAGACAAGGGATTTAAATACCCTAGTACTTTTATTTGGAGTGCTCTAGTTCTATCTGTGAAAAAGAAAGATGGATCACTATGACTATGCATAGATTATAGACAGTTGAATAAGGTGACAATGTAAAATAGAAACCCATTAGTTTGTATAGATTACCTGTTTGACCTGTTATAAGGTGTTCAATATTTTTCCACAAATAGATTTGGGATATGAGTAACATTAATTAGGGATAAGAGAAGAGGATGTAGGACTTGTTATGGGCATTATTAGTTCTTGGTGATGCATTTAAATTGACAAATCTTTAGCTGCATTCATAGATTTAATGAATAGTAATTAGGTCATCCTTGGAACAATTTGTTATTATATATATGGATGATATACTAGAATATTTCAAAAGTTCAGAGGATCATAGGCAACATTCAAAGATAGTTTTACCAACTCTAAAGGAGTATGGTTGGTAAATATGGTATACAAGTAGAGTCTAAGAAAGTAAAAGTAGTACAATAATAGCTACGTTTTACTACATTTAAAGATGAAGATCCAAATCCAATTTACGCTTCCTTCGGTTATCTGCCGTCCATTCTACTGGAGTAATAGTTAGATCAGGTACATGAACATAGGCTTGTAAAGCATCAATCAACTCCTCAGCATTTGAAGCTGAGATGAGAATTTGTCATGCTGAGTGTGAGATAAACCTCTGTTCCACAGCTTGATCTAGAAAAGATAACAAACCATCAAAGAAGTGATTAACATTTAACAAACCTATCGGTTTGTGATGCATATTTAGTTGTTCCCAAGAGACTATTTGGAAAATCTCCTCTAAAGTACCAAAACCACCTGGTAAGGCAATGAAGGCGTCAGCATTGCTCATCATTCTAGCCATGCGTTCATGCATGGAAACTACCCTATATTCTTCCCCAATTGTCTTCCCTATATTGCTGGATGTAGCTAGAGCTGTAGGAATAATACCTAGAACTTGGCATCCCCCTGCATGTGCAGCTGTAGCCACACACCCCATTAACCCACAGTTACCTCCACCATACACTAAATGAATTTTTCTCCTAGCCAGCACCATACCCAGATTTTGTGCTGCTTTAACATACTCCTGATCTTTTCCAGGACTGGAACCACAAAAGACACAGATATTTTGAAACTAACAGAATGCGGTTCCCTCCATAATTTCTATCACCTTAACTTTGAGAATAGACAAAGATACTAATGTAAGTATTTATTGAACTCAGAGAAGGGCATATTTAAAATAGCTATGCAAATAGGCTGGGTATTATTAGAACAACTATGTGAGTGATTGGGGGATATCAGTTAAATTAAAGGTAAATAAAAAAAAAAATTCAAAAATGACGGCAAGCATGTATATGTACAGTAGTATGACTGTGACCCATATTAAGCACATAAAGAGTATAAGATAAGATATCACCAGAAATCTGTCTTTATCTTGTTGTCTTTGATGAAGCATTGATGTTTTGATTCTTGTAGAAAAGTTGTAGGTGATAGCCGTCATTGAAAAAAAAAATGCAATCAAATGATTTATTTTGTATTCTCAATGTTTTCGCCAGTCGACTATCAGTATTATTAAGTTGACTAGCTATTTTGAGAAATTTTAATTTGGACTGGTTAATTTACAGTTGATTGATTACATCTATTTTGAAGCAATCAACTGCATCCTACCAGTTAACTACATATTCTTTGATTTTCACAGACTTTTATAAGCTCAGAAATGTTTTTTTTAATGTGATATCTTTCCACCGAATACCAATAGATTTAAAGTAGATTCTGACACATATATTCAAAATTTGCAGCCACCGATTTTTGTTGAAATCATAGATAGATTTTGTTTACAGATTTTCAAGAATTGCGGCCACCGATTTTAATATTTTTCAATGCTTTGTCAAAACGTTTGACTTTCGCTTTTGGAACCATTCTCTATTATGCTTTTCGTCTGTTTCACTCATTAACGGTTGGCATTAAATGCAAGGTTATTTTCCCTCATTACAATTAAAGATAATTTCTTCCTTTGAAACTTGGCTATTATGGTGTCTAAGTTGTTAATAGGTTAAAGTAATGAAAGGTTTGAAAAGAATGGACGGATGATAGTTTAAGATTCTCTAGGATTGAATTAATTAGTAGGCACGAGAAAATCGATTAATTGTATTCCATGGTTGGCATAAAGCTTAATGGACCTACGTTGAACTAAGAACCACGAAAGTAGGCAATTGGATCAACCTTGGTACGATTGGTAATGCTTGAAAGAGATTGCTAATTAATTAAGACTAAACCATCCCCTATAACCTAGATAATTACAATTAGAGGTACATATTAGTTGTTGAGTATCATAAGTGTGGTGAACCGTAACCCTAGGCTTTGTTTAATTGATTATCTTTATTTATTTAATTGTGACAAACTTTCATCGGATTACATCGATTTAGATAGCATATTTTGTGAAATTCTAGTAATTGAAATTGTTCTCTGTGGGATACAACCCGTACTCACCGAACTAACTACAGTTACGCAGTGCGCTTGCAGTTATTTAGTGAAACATACACACAAAAAGTTTTTGGCACCGTTGCCGGGGACAATTGTCAATATTAGATATTTTGCAAAATAACTAGAATAGATCACTTTCTTTTTATTTTTCTGCATAATTTTCTTTTGCTAATTTTTGTTCCTTTTTCTTCCTGCAGAGGTGTGTAGCTATTTTAAGCAAAGAGGCCACAAATTTATTGCTGAATTTGACCCAGAGGTTGAGCGCACCCTACGGAGGAGAAGAAGAATACAGCAACAAGAGAATTCTGCACCTACCATGGCCGAGAGAGATAACTGATCTCTAAAGGATTTTATCGCCCCGGATACTCATAGCCTGAATTTCAACATAGTCAGGCCAGTTGTTGAAGCTAACAACTTTGAGTTGAAGCCTTCTCTTTTGCAAATGGTTTAGTAGAATCAATTTGGATGGTCACCTACTGAAGATCCAAATCTTCATCTTTCAGTCTTTTTGGAGTATTGTGACTCCCTGAAACTGAATGGAGTATTTTTGGATGTCATTAGATTGAAACTGTTTCCTTTCTCTTTAAGGGAAAAGGCCCGTGCATGGTTGGATTCTCTTCCATCAGAGTCCATCACCACTTGGAAACAGCTTTCTCAAGCTTTCCTAGCCAAGTACTTCCCACCGAGCAAGACGGCCCATCTTAGGAATCAGATCACTACATTTGCTCAGAAAGATGACGAGTCATTACACGAGGCTTGGGAAAGATTCAAAGATCTCCTCAAAATATGCCCACACCATGGGTTGGAGAAGTGGCTGATAGTCCATACATTCTATAATGGACTGATTTACAGCAACCGTATGTCTGTGGATGCTGCAGCTGGAGGAGCAATTATGAACAAAACAGTCGATGAGACTTATGAATTGATTGAAGATAAGGCTCAAAATCATTACTCCTGGTCTAGTGAGAGACAGCCAAGAAAACCATAAGGTATGTATGAAGTTGATGCATTCAATCATCTAACTTCTAAAGTTGATGCCTTATTTCAGAAGTTAGATAAGCTAAGCATCAATGCTGTTGGTTCTCCTTCTTTACCTTCATCTTGTGAGATTTGTGGAGGTGTTGGTCATGTGGCCAATGAATGTCAGCTTGGAAACTCTACACTTTAGGATTGTGAGCAGGACAATTTTATGAACAACCAAAGAAACAATCCCTACAGCAATACCTATAACCCAGGCTGGATAAATCACCCGAACCTCTCTTACAAGCCGAATACTAATCAGCAGCCTCAGAATAACTTCAGTGATGTGAGCACGGCTAGCAAATGAAAATGGAATGCAAACCTGCTTAAAGTCCTAAGTGGACCTGTCATAAGAGCTCGTGTTAAAAGATTCAAAGAAGAACTTAATGGTTTAATTCTAGAGGCCCATCAAGGAGATACATGCATTACTGCAAAAGAAGAGTCAAAACTGGTCCATGTCATTAAAACCCATTTAAATATGGGCCAAGACCAGTCAATTTAAATATGGACCTAAAGTACAATAAGATTCACGCCTGAAGATTGAATATAGGCCCAAAACCAATGAGTTATTTTATGGCCCAATTTAGGCTACGTTTTTTTTGATTTATTTACTTTATTTGATTAGGAAAGTTTAGTATTTGATGGTCTCCTTGTTTGACTAGAAGAGGTTTTCCTAGCTTTCCTTGTCTGACTAGAAGAGGTTTTCCTAGCTCTGTAGGAGTTTCCTATTTCTAAGTTTCCTTACTCTATAGGAGTTTTCTATTACTTTTCCTTGTTAGATTAGGTTATTGGCCTATAAATAGGCATGTATGCTCATGAACAATTCAGATTATCATTTATAATATTGAGAGTGTTTTCTCTTTAATTCTTTAAAGAACTTTTCTGAACTTATCAAGATTTATCTTGTGGCGTTCAAGCAAGATTTATCACTCACAATCTTCTTCCTCTTTCTTGAGTGTGGCGTATGCAATATTTCTTATACCTTTGGTTCTTATCTCTTTATAGATAACGGGTCAAGGTCATTTTACTTTAATTTATTTTTGTTATAAATCTGATTAGCATACGATCCTTCCAATTGGATCCCATATTGATTCCGGGTCTCACTACTCTTGGTGAGGTTCATATCAGTGGTTCACATTATTTGGTATCAGAGGCTAAGTTCTAAATCAGGTTTGATCTATCCTATTTGTTTTCTTATTCGTGTTCCATCTTAC
The DNA here is from genome assembly GCA_037074535.1 of Gleditsia sinensis. NCBI lineage: Eukaryota > Viridiplantae > Streptophyta > Magnoliopsida > Fabales > Fabaceae > Gleditsia > Gleditsia sinensis. Next base: position 63,683,522 of record CM073464.1, read on the forward strand.
TGTCTCGTATCTTTTTTTTTTTGTGTTTTTCATTCTTCTTATCTTTTAATTGTCATTTTATTTCTAGTGTTCTTAGTTCAAGTGCATATTCTGAAAAAAAAAATATTCGAAAAAAAATATCGGAATTGAAAATAAAAATAAAAAAAGCAGTGCAGAATTCTGAAAAAAAAAGGAAATTCGAAAAAAAAATAGAACCAATTGTTGTTGGAATTTCAAGTTCCACCTAGATTTTGCATTCTGATCTTTAAAAAAAAAACAAAGTGATCTAGTAATTGTAATTGCATCAATTTTTTTTTCTCTTGCTTTGATATTTGGTTTTCTTATTTTGGTTATTTTTGCTATCTCAATTGTTTCTTTTTCTCTTGTCATTGATTTCTTTCTATTCTAGTTGCTTCGTGGTGTGATTTTTCTTATTCAACTTCTTATCTTGTCTTTAATTTCATTTTTTTTCCTAAAGTTCTATTGCTTTGTTCCCTTTGTTTCTTAAAATTATGTTCTTTTCCTTCTTCCTTAACTCTTTGCACTCTCTTAGTTGAGTTTGGATTGTTGCAAGAAAATTTTTGTGTGAGTTTGTTTGAGTTCAATAAAGAATTGAAAGAGGGGACTAAGAGAGGAAAAATGCAAGAGGGTGTGAGCTTATAAGAGGGTAAAAGCCAAAATTTGAGTAAACACGAGTGTGAATTCCATTAATCTTGAGAGAAATACGTGAGTTAGTGTTGTGAGATTTTTTCTAACATTATTTTGTAGGACAATCATGTCACATAACAAAGACAAAAATCCAATCGATAATGTATCAGGAATGGTAGATCCGAAGTTATTGATGGAAGGTTTAGTGAGTGAGATGAGGAGATTGTTGAGAGTTGAGATAGAGCAGGTTCGTGAACATTTAGATCGGGTAGAGAATTCTTAAATTACACCCAATATGTATAGGAGAGAAATAGTTCAACTGAGGAAAGTAAGTTTTGAAAGTAGAGAGTATTATATAGATGATTTTGATGAAGTTGACAGAGATTTGAGTAAAAGATATGGTGGGAGATTTAGAGAAGTTAGGAATTGGGAAAATAATAACTTTGGTAGTTTTAAGATGAAGATTCCGTCGTTTCAAGGCAAAAATGACCTTGAAGCTTATCTAAATTGGGAGAGAAGGATAGAGTTGTTGTTTGGTTGTCACAACTATTCTGAGTTAAAAATGGTAAAGTTGGCTATTATGAGATTTACTGACTATGCTATTATTTGGTGGGATAAATTGATTTTAAGCAGGAGACGAAATAGAGAAAGACCCATTGAGACGTGGAAGGAGATGAAAGCAGTAATGAGAAAGTGATTCATTCCAAGTCACTACCATAGGGACTTATTTAAGAAGTTGCAAAGCCCTACTCAAGGTTCTCAAAGTGTTAGAGACTACTATGATGATCAAGTGAGGTTACAAAAGAAAGAGAGTGAAGAAAAGAAAATGAATGAAAGAATTAATAGAGAAAAAGAGAGAGATGTTGAGAAAATTATGAGAGAAAAAGAGATAGAGGACAGAAAAAGTATAATAGAAAAAGAGAGAGAGGCCGAGAAAATTAAGAGAGAAAAAGAGAGAGAGGTTGAGAAAATTATGAAAGAAAAAGAGATAAAGGCCGAGAAAAATAAGAGAGAAAATGAAAGAGAGGTTGATAAAATTGATGGAGAAATTACAAGAACCAATTGGGTCATCGAAAGAAAAATCAAGAGAAAAGAAATGAATTTTTATGCAAGAGAAAGTGTGACAAAAAAATGTTTTATTTTCAATTTTTCCAATGATTGTATTAATGAGCTTAACTCTTACTTACCCAATATTGAAGTTTCTATTTTGTAGGGTAATGTTCTCAATGTATGTGAGAAAGTGGCATCTGATAAGTTCTTTGGGCATAATAAATTTCTATTTAAAGAAAATAAATTGTGTATGCCTAAATATTCATTGCAGGATTTGCTTGTTAGGGAAGCTCATAGAGGTGGTTTAATGTGGCATTTTGGCATATCTAATACTTTAGATGTTTTAAATATGAAACATGATGCAAAAAAAATATGTGAACAGTTTTTAACTTGTAGAAAAGCTAAGTTTAAAATGAAGCCTAATGGATTATATACTTCTTTGCATCTACCTAGTGAACTCTGGATTGACTTATCTGCAGATTTTATGGTGAGTGTACCTAGGTCAAAATGGGGTAGAGATTCTATATATGCGATTGTTGACAAATTTTTACCATGTCCTAAAACTGATGATGTATTACATATTGGTAATTTGTTTTTCAAGAAAATTGTGAGATTGCATGGCATGCCTAGGAGTATTGAGTCTAATTTGTTTTTGAAACATGTCAAGTTTGTATATAGTAAGAGTGTGCATTTTGCAACTAAGTTTTCACATTTCGAAATTGTGCATGGTTTTGGTCCATTAGCTCCTTTGGATTTAATTCCTTTATCGATGGATGATTGTGTTAACCTAGATGAAAAGAAAAAAGTTGATTTTGTTAAGCAGATCTATAAGAAGGCGAGGCAAGATATTGAGAGAAAAATTGAACAATATGTCAATAAACCTAAAAAGGGACACAAAAGAATTATATTTGATCCTGGAGATTGGGTTTGGTTGCATATGAGGAAGGAAATGATTCTACCCCAAAGGCATTTGAAATTACTTCGACGAAGATATGGTTTATTTCAAGTGATTGAAAGAATCAATATCAATGCCTACAAGTTAGATCTTCCAAGTAATGATAATGTTAGTGTGTGTTTCAAAGTTATTGATTTAACTCTTTTTAATGTAGGTGCTGATTTGAGGACAAATCTTTTTCAAGAGGAGGGGAATGATGTGAGCACGGCTAGCAAATGGAAATGGAATGCAAACCTGCTTGAAGTCCTAAGTGGACCTGTCATAAGAGCTTGTGTTAAAAGATTCAAAGAAGAACTTAATGGTTTAATTCTAGAGGCGCTTCAAGGAGATACGTGCATTACTGCAAAAGAAGAGTCAAAACGGGTCCATGTCATTAAAACCCATTTAAATATGGGCCAAGATTAGTCAATTTAAATATGGACCTAAAGTAAAAGAAGATTCACGCCTGAAGATTGAATATAGGCCCAAAACTAATGAGTTGTTTTATGGCCCAATTTAGGTTACGTTTTTTTTTTTTCTGATTTATTTACTTTTTTTGATTAGGAAATTTTAGTATTTGATGGTCTCCTTGTTTGACTAGAAGAGGTTTTCCTAGCTTTCCTTGTCTGACTAGAAGAGGTTTTCCTAGCTTTGTAGGAGTTTCCTATTTCTAAGTTTCCTTACTCTATAGGAGTTTTCTTTTACTTTTCCTTGTTAGATTAGGTTATTGGCCTATAAATAGGCATGTATGCTCATGAACAATTCAGATTATCATTTATAATATTGAGAGTGTTTTTTCTTTAATTCTTTAAAGAACTTTTCTGAACTTATCAAGATTTATCTTGTGGTGTTCAAACAAGACTTATCACTCACAATCTTCTTCCTCTTTCTTGAGTGTGGCGTCTGCAATATTTCTTATACCTTTGGTTCTTATCTCTTTATAGATAACGGGTCAAGGTCATTTTATTTTAATTTATTTTTGTTATAAATCTGGTTAGAATACGATCCTTCCAATTGGATCCCATATTGATTCCGGGTCTCACTACTCTTGGTGAGGTTCATATCAGGGGTTCACATCATTCAGGCAACCTGGGCTTTCAGAATTAGAGGCCATTCAATCCTTCTCCTCCTCCTCAACCAAAGTCAAATTTGGAGGCTCTAATGGAAAATTTCATCTCCACACAGAGTAAACAGAATGAAGAATTTAGAGCCCAAAATCATTCAATGAATGAAGTCATAATGGACTTAGCTTCTAAAGTTGACTCACTTGCTACACATAATAAGATGCTAGAGACTCAAATAGCACAACAAGTGAGTTCTTCAAATAAAAATTTTGGTAAATTTCCTGGCCAGCCTGAGAATCCAAGAGAACACCGTAAAGCTATCACTTTGAGAAGTGGTAAGTAATTGGACGAGTCAGTAGAAAAGGAGGAAGATAAGGAGGAAGTGAAGAGAGATGAGCCTGAAAGAGCAACTGAAGAAGAAGAGCAAGTTAGTGGAAGGAAAGAAGAAGAAGTGCCTAAATATGTGGCTCCTGAACCATATAGGCCATCAGTTCCTTTCCCTCAGAGACTAGCTAAAGCCAAGTTAGAAAAGCAATATGGAAAATTTCTTGATGTGCTGAAAAAGCTGCACATTAATATTCCATTCTTGGAAGCTGTCTTTAAGATGCCTTCTTATGCTAAATTTCTGAAGGAAATCCTCTCTAATTAGAGGAAGATTAAGGAGTATGCCACAGTGGCATTAACTAAAGAGTGCAGTGCTTTGATCCAGAATAAATTGTCTCTTAAACTCAAGGACCTTAGAAGCTTCTCTATACCTTGTTCTATTGGAGATGTACAAATCACTAAAGCCTTATGTGATCTTGGAACAAATAAGAGTCTTATGCTATTGTCCATATGCAAGAAGCTCCAGATGGGTGATTTGAAGCCTACCACTATTTTCCTCCAGTTAGCGGACCGATCCGTTACTCATCTGGTAGGTATAATAAATGATGTTCCTCTAAAGGTAGGTAAATTTTTCATACCCATTGATTTTGTTGTCTTAAAGATGGAGGAAGATAGCCAAATCCCCATCATTCTGGGAAGGCCTTTCCTAGCCACTGCGGGTGCCATTATAAATGTTAAAGATGGAAAGCTTTCCTTGAATGTAGGGGATGAAAAGATTGAGTTCAATCTAAATGATGCAATGAAATGCCCATCTTTAGGTGATACTTGTTGCATGGTTGATGTAATTGAGCAAAATATTGTTGATAATGTAGTAAGTTTATGTCCTACTGATCCACTTGAACTTTGCCTTGTGGATAGTTCTGTTTCTTGTGCTAAATAGGTAGAAGCTAATGCATATGCTAAATTGCTTGATGAGTGTCCCATGCTCACCTCAAAAGAAAAATCTGAAAAGCTAGATTTGGACCATAATAAAAAATCAGCAATTAATGAGGAAAGCAAAGCACCTAAGGTAGAACTCAAACCTCTTCCGTCTAATCTAAGGTATGAATTTTTGGACCCTAACTCTTCATATCCAGTCATTGTGAATGTTGAAGAAACTGGTAAGTTGTTGGATGTACTTAGAGAGTTTAAAAAAGTGATTAGATATAGTGTTGATGATATAAAAGGGATTAGCCCATCTGTTTGCATGCATCGTATTATAGTTGATAATGATCATAAACCTTCCAAGGAGCACCAAAGGAGACTCAATCCAAACATGAAAGAGGTAGTCAAGAAGGAAGTACTTAAATTTCTTGATGCAGGTATTATCTATCCTATTTCAGATAGTGAGTGGGTAAGCCCTGTTCATGTGGTTCCTAAGAAGGGAGGTATGACTATTATTAAAAATGATAATGATGAATTAATCCCTACTAGAGCTGTTATGGGTTAGCGTATGTGTATTGATTATAGAAAATTAAATAAGGCCACCTGTAAGGATCACTTCCTTTTTCCCTTTATTGATCAATTATTGGAAAAGCTGGCTAAACATTCATACTTTTGTTATCTGGATGGATACTCAGGATTCTTTCAGATCTCTATCCATCCAGACGACCAAGAAAAGACAACGTTCACATGTCCCTATGGCACCTTTGCATATAGAAGGATGCCATTCGGATTGTGTAACGCACCAGGTACTTTCCAAAGATGTATGATGGCTATTTTCTTTGACTTTATTGAGGATATAATGAAAGTATTTGTGGATGATTTTTCTGTCTATGGTACCTCATTTGATAACTATTTAAATAAATTGACACAGATACTTAAGAGATGTGAGGAAGTCAACCTAGTACTAAACTGAAAAAATGCCATTTTATGGTAAGGGAAGGAATAGTACTCGGACACTTGGTGTCTGAAAGAGGGATAGAGGTGGATAAAACAAAAATAGAGGCAATCCAGACAATGTCACCACCATCAAATGTTAAGGAAGTGAGGAGTTTTCTTGGGCATGCGGGCTTCTATAGAAGATTCATCCAAGACTTCTCTAAAATTTCTAAACCCTTAACTAACTTGCTTATTAAAGATATCCCATTGTTATTTGATAATGACTGCTTACGTGCTTTTTGCAGGTTGAAGGAGGCACTAATATCTGCACCGATCATCCAACCTCCTGATTAAAGCCTTCCCTTCGAGATTATGTGTGATGCAAGTGACTATGCTGTGGGAGCTGTACTTGGGCAAAGGAGAGATAAAAAGCCCTATGTGATGCATTTACTATGCTAACAAGACCCTGGATGAAGCCCAAGTCAACTATTCCATCACTAAAAAGGAACTCCTTGTAGTAGTGTTTGCGATTGACAAATTCCAACAATGTTTGCTGGGATCCGAAGTCATAGTATTCACGGATCATGCTGCAATCAAGTACTTGCTAAGTAAGAAGGATGCCAAGCCAAGACTGATTAGATGGATCCTCTTATTGTAGAAGTTTGACCTCGTGATCCAGGATAAGAAAGGAATGGAGAATGTGGTTATAGACCATCTTTCAAGACTTAGACAAGATTTAATGAGAAATGATAAAGATGAGTTGCCTATAGACGATTCTTTCCCCGATGACCAACTCCTTGTAGTCACTCATGCCGATGCTCCTTGGTATGAAGACTTTGTGAACTATCTTGCATGCAGAATATTACCTGAAGGGTTGAGTTACCATTAGACAAAGAAATTTTTCTCTGATATCAAGTCTTACTATTGGGATGATCCATATTTATACAAATGGTGTGCAGATGGCATCTTCCGAAGGTGCATTCCGGAGGAAGAAGTATATAGCGTCATATTCCATTTCCATAATTTACCTTATGGAGGCCATACTAGTACTTCTAAGATTGCAGCTAAAATTCTCTAAGCTAGTTTTTATTGGCCTACGCTTTTCAAAGATGTGCACACCTTTGTAAAAGCATGTGATCGGTGTCAAAAAGTTGGCAATATATCAAGAAGGAATGAGATACCCCTAAACAGCATTTTAGAAGTAGAAATATTTGATGTTTGGGGTATTGACTTTATGTGCCCCTTTCCGTCGTCATGTAGGAACAAGTATATCCTAGTAGCTGTGGACTATGTGTCTAAGTGGATAGAAGCAGTGGCATCTCCCACTAATGATGCTAGAGTGGTTGCCAAACTCTTCAAGAGGGTGAATTTTCCAAGATTTAGAGCACCCCGAGCTGTGATAAGTGATGAAGGTTCCCACTTAACTGAGCAACAATTTCAGAATCTCTTGAAGAAATATGGAGTCACTCACAAAATGGCTCTAGCTTGTCACCCTCAAACAAGTGGACAAGTGGAAATATCAAATAGGGAAATCAAAGCAATCTTGGAGAAGACCGTATCGAAGACAAGAAAAGATTGGTTTCTCAAGCTTGATAATGCACTATGGGCTTATAGAACTGCATATAAGACATCGATAGGCACCACAGCCTTTCGGTTAATATATGGAAAACCTTGTCACTTGCCAGTAGAGCTTGAGCATAAGGCGTATTGGGCAATCAAGACAATTAATTTTGACTTGACAGCTGTTGGAAAAAGGAGATGCCTACAATTGAATGAGTTTGATGAGTCGAGGCTTGATGCTTATGATAGTGCCAAGTTATACAAAGAAAGAACAAAAAGGTGGCATGATAAGCACATTTTGAGGCGTCAATTTTAAGTAGGAGAATGAGTCCTACTATTTAATTCAAGGCTAAAGCTTTTTCCCAGAAAGCTTCGTTCCCGTTGGTCCGGTCCATTCCAAGTAAGCCAAGTTTTTCAATATGGAGCAGTGGAAGTATGGAGTGAATCTATCAAATCCTTCAAAGTTAACGGACAATGCCTTGAGCACATTGTGACGGGACAACCGGTTGAAAAGAGAGCCACCCAAGCTCTCTTAGATCCCCCATCAATCCAATAACGTGCAAGGGAGTCGAGCTAATGACTTTAAACAAGCGCTTTGTGGGAGGCAACCCACATTTTAATTTTTAAGTTCCCTTTTGTTTGATTTCTTGCTTTAAGATTTGGTTTTCATCTTTAATTTAGTTACTTTCTTAGGTTAAGGTTTAATGAGTGTTTTCATTTGATTTTCAAGTCCATTCCCATGTTTCCAAGGCAGTATAAAAGGGTTAAAATAAAGGAACTCAAGGAGAATCAAAAGCTGAGGTAAAATTTGAAGAATTAAGGGTTCCAGCCAGTAACACAGGTAACCCGTGTCCTCCACCACGCCCGTGCTTCAAGCACGTTCCAAATGCTACAATTTTGGTGAAACCTGCCAGTAACATAGGCAGGTCGTGTCCTAGGACACGGTTGTGCCCCAGGTCAAAGACTGATCAACCAAATTTTTTTGGATTTCCAGCCCACAGCATGGGTTGGCCGTGCTGAGGAACACTGCCTGACCTCCAACCCGTGCTCCAGGTAAGTAAAATAAAAAGAAGGGGGCTGCGATTTCCAGCTCGAAGCATGGGCTGGCCGTGCTTCGGTCCCAGGGAACTTCAAGATGCCCTAATTTTTTTCCCTCCCTTCTTCCCGTGTTTCAGCCTCCTTTTCCCGTGTCCCTTCCTCCCTGCATCTTATGCTCTCTTCTCCTTTCTCCCCTCCATCTCCATTGCCATACCCACTGCCATTCTCCTTAACCGAGACCTTCACCCCCAATCTCCCTCCTTCCTCAGCCTTTCCCTTCCCTAATTCGTGCCCTAACCCATTCCCTCTTTCTCCCATTCTCCCATCTCCACGGCAACCCTTGCCCACACCCAGAAATTCCCCCTCCCCATCGTGGCCCTTCACTATTCTCCCTCACTCATATACTTTCCCACCCATACCAGCATTTCCACCAACCCATTGCTGTGTTATTGCCTTCATCATATTGTTGCGCTTCTATTAGGTACTTTCTATCTCTAACTTTGTTTTAATTTTCTGATTTAAAATCGCTGGTTGTTGCTGTTTGCACTGGTTTATGCATCTGAATAGGAATGGTTTTAGCTTTCTAGAATTGGTCTCACAGCTTATTTATGTCTTTTGATTTCTGCAATTGGTAGTTGTCAAGCATTACTCTGTTTTGCTATCTAGTTTATGAGTCTCCCATTGCTGAGTTACTGCATTGAATTATTGGCCTTGATTGACTTGTTGCATTGGACTTTTACTTCTCGCTATTCAGACTTGCTGGTTGGTTTATCTAGATTATGGAATTTCTCTGACTGAATGAATGCATTTACCTTCCATGCTTTGCCTGCTTAAAGCTCAACCTTTTGACACTTTACTTGGAATGGTTTTGAAAATTTCTACAGAACTTGGTTATTTCATTCTTGCATTTTCTGGTTGCTTGGTAAACTGCATTCACGAATTTTTCTAGTTAGGTGGCTCAATTTTTCTGCATTGGTTTGCATTGAACTTGACATTGCCTAGGTTGATTTACTCTCATATTCCTAGGTTGAATACACTGCATACTGTTTTATTTTGTATTCTAATCTCATTGAGTTTCGGCCCTGTTCACCCCTACTCCTTCTTATATTTTACATTGCATATCATTTTCCATGGGTCCCAAAAGAGCCTGTGCTGGCCAATCCTCCACCCAATCCCACTAACCACGTAGAGGACGAACTCAACAACGACCCCAACTTCCTCACCAACTAAATGAGTATGGTATTGTGTTTGTTGATGATAGTCAACGAACACGGTGCGATACTCTCGTTAAACGGGGAATGCTGGGTACCCGGTATATGGATGAGGAATGTGTGGGCTGGTTAGGTCTTTTAAATGATGTCTAATACTCAGTTGATCGGATTGGGTGGAATACATTCATCTCACTACGCTACCTAGCCTACCCTAGACCCACCTTGGAGTTTTTCAGCTCCACTAATGTAGTCCTATTTCGAGGCCCGGACATCAGTCAGGGCCGCATTAATTTTAGACTATTTAACTGTACCTTTAGCCTCACTTTAGCTAAATTTAATGCACTGTTTAGCCTACCTCCAAGGGGAACTAGATTAGTACCCTCCAATTTTCTTGCCAACCCTTTTTGGAACTCAATTACTATTGAGGGGCAGTATAGTGCATCAAGTTCTAAAGCCTCTTTTATTTGCAACCCTACCTTCTGATATTTACAGTGTCTTATGGCCTATACTATTTTTGGTAGGGCTGAGAGTGATGGGGTTGCAAATCAAAGAGAGCTTTACTTTATTTATGCTATGGTACATGGTACCAAGGTGGATACAGGAGCCTTCATGGCTCACCAGATGGCCAGGGTAGGTGGTGCAATGAATGGGAAGGTAGTCATAGGGGGCCTGGTTACTGCTATAGCTAGAGGGCTGGGATTTGAGGCTAATATACAAGGGATGCAACCAGTGGTTGGCAGCAACAGGATTGATTTGGAATCCTGCTTGCATATGAAACTAGTTGTCAAGAAAAATGCTGAATACTGGTTGTATCTCTGTGGACATACACTCTTTTGCCTCCCTAACCCTACTAGGACTGCAGTCACCAATAGGTAGAACTGGATATACCAGCTAGAGGAGGGTAGAGATAGTGATGAGATTCCACCAGAGGAGGAAGATTTCCCCTTTGAGCCACTTATGGCTCTTCCACCCTACCCTATTCCTAGTTCACTGATCGTGCAAGTTCCTCATCTGCTCCGCTGGTGGACCAAGACTCCATCTCTTCCAGGTTCCGCCGCATTGAGACAGAGCAACCCTGCATGCCATGCAAGACTCCATCCAAAGCATGCAGGGTATGATGCAATCTTAGTATACCTGGCACCTGGGTCAGCACCCCCTCCACCACCACCGGATGACTAGTGAGCACATAAGTTACTTCTCCCCTTTGCTTGTATTTTTTGTTATTCCTGACATTGAGGACACTATCTAGTTTAAGCATGGGGGAGTAGACTTTCGTATTTAATTTTTACTAGCTGAGTTTATGATCTGCACTAGCTACTTTTATTTGCTGATTTAGTTGTTCTTTCCATGTATATATTGTACATATCACATTCCTTTTGTCTTGTTACATAATCACATAGTTGCTGTTTCTGTGATAGATTGATGTAGTATAGGACAATTTTAACTCATGAACATGTGATGCACAATAGGATATGAAATAGGTAGTTATTATTTTAGTCTTTTTCTTCTAGCATTAAACCTCTTTTTTTTAAAAAAAATATCTCTCTATTGTGCTATGAATTATATGCTATGGCTGATTTTAACACTATGAGAGTGTGAAGGTAGGGAGAGGTGAAAAATGAGGGTATGTGAAACCCAAAATTTTTTCACTCTGAGTACCCCTTCAAGGCACCAAAAAGGCCTTAGTATGAGTACCTAGATGCTTTTACCCTAGTGAGATGGAGCATAAAATGCACTCACAGCATCTTTATATATATATATATATATATATATATATACAAAAAAAATGAGAAATAAAAGAAATGGAGTGAGAAAAATAGAAATAAGGGTAAGGTAAAATAGGGAGATCTAAAGATTGAGGTGGCCTACTTGAGTGTCTAAAAATCAGTCTAGTGCATACAACCAATGGTAACAGTAGAAGCAGATATATAATAGAAGAATTTTTGGTTTGGTTTTAGAAGAATAGAGACTATTTGATAAATGTCTAATCATATATCTATTGTGTGCACACTGATTGAGTGAAAAATTACCTGTATTACATTTTTCTACCTTTTGGAATCTGATTGCATATTCCCCCTTCCTTCTGATATGATATGTTATTTGCTTGAGGACAAGCAAATGTTTAAGCATGGGGGAGTTTGATAAAGGGGAATTTTGAGTACTTAATGGCTATATTTTGTCCCTTAATTCATAGTAACTTGTGGTTATTTCTCTCCTTTTGGTTATACTTTGTTTTGGATACTACTGTGGTTTGTTTTGTGTTTGTAGGAGAGTAAAAGAGGCTAAGAAGCAAGAGAAAACAATAATGGGAGAGTCAAAAGGACTTGGGATATGCTAAGGAGGAAATACACCAAAAATTGGCAAGAAAGCAGCTCGGCATCCCCCAACACGGCCAGGCCGTGCTCTGTGCAAGAAGTGTAGAAAATCTCCAAAAACCAACCCGAAGCACGACCAGGCCGTGTCCTGAAACACGGTCGTGCTTCGAGTCCATATTGCACGTGATTTTTAGGGTTTTTGGCTGCCAAGTTGATACATAGGCGGGAAAAAACACAGAGGCAGCTATTCAAACTCAGAGAGACACTTTAGACTCAGTTTTTTAGGCTTAGAAAAAACTCTTAGATTAGGTTTTTACTTAAATCATTGTGGATTTGATGTTCTAGAGTAGGATTTACTGCATTCAAAGGTTGTATTTTCATCTTACTTTTTTGAAGACCAGGTTATATCTTTCTACTTGAATTCTCTAATTCTACCTGTACTCATTCTCTTTAGATTGTATTGAACTATCATGGTTTACTTAATGAATATGAATTTGGTTTCTGTTTACATGATGTGTGGGTAAATTTGATCTAGGGTTTCGGTAAACCCACTTATGATATGATGATACTAGGTTGATGAATTGAATGTTGGAACCCTAATTATGATTACTTCTAGATTGATTAGGATTAAATATTATATGCATGAATGAGTTGGTAGATTGCCTGATCACCAATCTATCACGTCTTAGGAATTTAATTGATGAATTGAAAGGTGAAGATTAAAACCTGAACTTAATGGTTAATTAGAGATATCTTAATCACGAAAGTAGTTTAAGATTCTCTAGGATTGAATTAATTAGTAGGCACGAGAAAATCGATTAATTGTATTCTATGGTTGGCATAAAGCTTAATAGACCTAGGTTGAATTAAGAACCACGAAAGTAGGCAATTAGATCAACCTTGGTATGATTGGTAATGCTTGAAAGAGATTGTTAATTAATTAAGGCTAAACCATCCCCTATAACCTAGATAATTGCAATTAGAGGTACATATTAGTTGTTGGGTATCATAAGTGTGGTGAACTGTAACCCTAGGCTTTGTTTAATTGATTATCTTTACTTATTTAATTGTGACAAACTTTCGTCGGATCACATCAATTTAGATAGCATATTTTTTGAAATTCTAGTAATTGAAATTGTTCTCCGTGGGATACGACCCGTACTCGTTGGACTAGCTATAGCTACGCCATGCGCTTGTGGTTATTTAGTGAAACATACACATAACAATGGACTGTGTATTTATTTTGATGCGCTTCCCCCAGGATTTTAGTCCTCAAATCTCGTTTTTGAGGGACAAAAATCCTTCCTTGATACATGATTGTTTCATCTTCCATGACGGAAAAATTACCTTGATCTTTATGATTTTGTAAGTATTGGTTGTGAGCTTAAGTCTATTTGATCTGAGCTCTAAGGTCACACTCTATACTGAAACCATTAATGATTAGCTTCTTTGAAGTAAGAGTAGTGGCCAGCTTCAAATTTCGAAACTCCTCTAGCATCTGCATCTCATACACCATCATCTGACCCATGTGTAGAGATTTTCGACTCAAGGCATTAGCAACAACATTCGCCTTTCCTGGATGATACTTTATCTCAAACTTGTAGTTATTGAGAAATTTTACCCATCTTCGTTGTCTCATATTTAACTCTTTTTGATCAAAAAGGTACTTTAGACTCTTATAATCACATTATACTTCAAATGTTGCACCATACAAATATTTTTGCCAAATCTTTAAGGCAAACACCACCGCTGCTAATTCAAGATCATGGGTTGGATAATTTCCTTCATGGGGTCTTAATTTCCTAAAGGCGTAAGCAATTACTCTCTTGTATTGCATTAGCACACACTCTAGCCCTTTCTTTGAAGTGTCACTATACACTTCAAAATGTCTTGTGGGGTCTGGAATAATTAAAATAGGAGGTGTGGTTAATTTTGTTTTGAACTCGTGGAAACTAGCTTCACATTGATTAGTCCATTTGAAAGGACTTCCCTTCTTGGTCAATTTAGTCAATGGCAAGGCTATATAAGAGAAGTTTTGTATAAACCTCCTGTAGTATCCTGCCAAACCTAAGAAACTTTTAACTTCTGTAACTATCTTTGGTCTTTCCTACTGAATCACTGCTTCTGTCTTGCTAGGGTCTATGGCTACCCCTTTACTGGAAATGACATGTCCGAGAAATTTTACCTTTGACAGTCAAAATCCACACTTATCCAATTTGGCATACAACTTTTTCTTTTTTAGTACTTGCAGCACGATTCTGAGATGTTGTTCTTGTTCTTTCTCACTCTTAGAAAATATCAAGATGTCATCAATGAATACTACCACAAATTGATCTAGGTAGGGTTGAAAAATACGATTCATGTAATCCAGGAAAATTGTAGGTGCATTTGTTAACATGAAGGGCATTACGAGGAACTCATATTGCCCATACCTAGTCCTGAAGGCTGTTTTTGGTATATCCTCATTCTTGATCCTAATATGATGGTATCCCAATCTCAAGTCAATTTTAGAAAAGATGGAGCTTCCTTTAGTTGATCTAATAAATCATTTATTCTAGGGAAATGATACTTATTTTTTATAGTCTCCTTATTCAGCTGTCTGTAATCTATTTATAGTCTCAATCGCCCGTCTTTCTTCTTAACAAACAATACAGGAGTTCCCCAAGATGATACATTTGGTCTAATAAATTGCTTATCTAACAATTCCTCCAACTGTTTCTTAAGTTCCTGTAGTTCCTTTGAGGCCATTCTATAAGGTGCAATAGAGATAGGCCTTGTCCCAGGTAAGAGATCAATAGAAAACTTTATCTCTCTCTTGGGAGGTAAGCCTGAAATATTTGATAAAAATACTTTAGGAAACTTGTTGGCTATTGGAATTTCATCAAGCTTCAGTTTAACTTCTAGATTCGGTTCAACTCTTGAATTATGAAAAATTACCCTAATCCAATCTTCTTAAAATTTTAAGACCTTTACTTACTTTACAAAAATTTATCTTCTTTACCACAGAATTTTGCCTATCTTTAGTATGTTATTTCCAATTTTTCCTATTAGGTTTTCTCTCTTTACTTATTCCCTTAATGTTAGAAACATTTTCTATGCATACACATAAGGTAAAAAATTTCTAAGGATTATATTTCCTTATATATCTAAAAATTGGCTAATAAATTTTATTTCTTTAATTAAATATTTATGTATCTTTAAAGAAACAAAATGAGGGATGTTACATTAAATATTTATGTATTTTTATTAATAAAAGAAATGAAATTAAGGATGTTACAGGTGGTGGCACCTCCTTCGGGATTTTGATAAAGTCTACAATAGATACATAATTTATTATTGGCATTTGCCCAAGGTAGGGCAATTCGATCCAGCGTATCGTAAAGACAAGATTCATGGAGAAGATCTACATAATTACTTTTCTGAACATAACATGAAAATTTAGTGATAATAAAATTTCAGTAAGTTCAACAATAAACCATGTTCATCAATAATATCAATCATCATATTATGTCCAGCTGAATAAACTATAACAAAATTATCAGGCGACATGAAGGTACCATATCTATGTACATGAAAATTATGTAAGAATGACATGTATGAGTAATTATTTTAAAATATCATGGGCATGTATCATCAACTCATATATCAAGGGCAAGATCAACTGATAAAATGTCATGGTATGTCAAAATCATAGCTTTATCATATAATAGCCATAAAGCAACAAACAGTTAGGTCAAAGTAAGTTACTCACGTCTCACCTCTGATCGGGCCAATACGACGTCCTGTCAGGCATGGCACACCTCTGATCGGGCTAATACTACGTCCTGTTAGGCAGAGATCTGATATTAATATATATATATATATATATATATATATATATATATATATATATATATATATATATATATATATATATATATATCCATGAATAGGCCGTCCCCTATTTGGTGCGCCACACATGGAAGCCATATGACCATTTTTTTCTTATAACATTGATGGTCAAAATATGATGCCATTAACAAAATATGCCGATATGCCACAAATTTCACTTCAAAACATAATCATTTCAAATAATATTTTATAAAGCATAATCATGCGAAACTCACACACTTAGAATGGTAAATAATTCATGCAATGGCAATGGCTAGGGCATAAATTAGGGTTTATCCAGAGTCATTTATTATCTTCATTTATAAGATTCTTCTTTTTCATTAAATATTTATTTTATTTTTTTATTTTCTTTTATTCCTAGCTTCTAGCTCATTTTCTCCTAACATAAATCTTACTTAAATTTCTTTTGTTACCTCTTTTACTTATGGTATTATTTGTTTCTTCATATGCTATTTTCCATTAAGTTTTCTGAGATTTTAATACTCTTTTTTATTAGAAATCACTATCTCTTCAATTACTAAGGCCCAATGGATATTTTAGATTTTTGGGCCTTTGGGCCTTGACCTTTTGTTACTTTTTGGTTCATATCTCTTTCATTTGGACTTCAAATTAAATGATTCTAGAGCTTATAGAAAGATAAGACATTTATCTAAAACTTTTTGGTTAAAAATTTTGGAAAAATCCTAAGAACTCTTAGCGTTATTGAGCCCTCAATTTTACTATTATTTTACTTCAGGTGGGTTCTGACCTTTTCTCCTGACGTTTGCTTATTAATTGAGCCATATCTCCTTCATATGGACATTAAGATGGGTTATTCTAGTGGCTAAAAATTTGTAAGACATATATCTATATTTTTCATGTTAACCATTTCTTTTAATTATTATATGAACTCGCTTAACTCTATCTTAAAACTAGCTCATAAGGGGAGGATTGCGAACTCATATATATAACACCCAAGACCTCCCTCGCTAACCGATGTGGGACTTTGTCAATAATCACCTTCATCATTGCACGGTTCATATCATTCGCCCACTCTTTGTCTTGCATGCCCTCCTACAAGGTGTACGTGAGCTACACCATGAGCTACCATCACGGCGTAGTTTTTAACGACTTGTCTCAGTCGGCGATCTGACCAACTCACTTGACTAGTTGAGGGTAGGCTCTGATACCATATTGATGTAAGCATAGATAGGTTGACAAACGGAAATGGAACGCAGATCTACTTCAAGTTCTAACTAGACCTATCACAAGAGTTTGGGCTAAAAGATTTAAAGAAACATTTAATGATTTAATTCTAGAAGTCTATCAAGAAAAAACACTGCATTACTACTAAGGGAGAGTCAAAACTGGTCTATATCACTAGAACCTACTTATATATGGCCCAAGACCAGCCATTCTATATGTGGGCCTAAAGTACAAGAAGAATGAAGGCTAAAGATTGAATATAGGGCTAAAATCAAGGAGTTATTTAATAGCCCAATTTAAGCTACATTTTTATTATTATTTATTTACTTTTAATTTTTGATTTATTTGACTAGAAAAGTTTCCTATTTGATAGTTTATAGAATAATTTTCTATTTTTATTTTTTCTTGCTCTATAGGAGTTTCCTATTTAGTTTTCTTTATTTGTTTAGGTAATTGGCCTATAAATAGGCATGTCTGTTCTTGAACAAGAATACAGATTATCATTAATAATATTGAGAGTGTTTTCTCTTTGATTTTTCAAAGAATTTTTCTGAACTTATCAAAATTTTTCTTGTGGCGTTCAGCAAGACTTATCACTAAAAAACTTTTTCCTCTTTCTTGAGTGTGACATCTACAATATTTTTTATACCTTTGGTTCTTATCTCTTTATAGATAACGGGTCAAGGTAATTTTCTTTTTAATTTATTTTGTTATAAATCTAAATTAGAACACAATTCTTCCAATTGGATCTCATATTGAATCTAGGTCTCACTACTCTTGCTGAGGTTTATATAAGGGGTTCATATCATTTGGTATCAAAATCCAAGTTCTAAATCAGGTTTGATCTATCATATTTATTTATTTTCTTATTATTATTCCACCTTGCTATCTTATATTTTTTTTGTATTCTTCCTTCTTATCTTCTTATTTTCTTTTTTATTTCTTGTGTTCCTAGTTCAAGTGTATATCTGAAGAAAAACAATTCAGAAAAAAAAGAAGAAAAAAAAAGAGAGTGCAGAATTCTGAAAATAAGAGAGAAGAAATTTTAAAAAAAAAAATATTAAAATTCATTATTGTTGAAATTTAAGTTTTCCACTTAGATTTTGCAATCTGGTCATGAGAAAAAAAATGTGATCCATTAATTCTAATTGCATCAATTTTTTTCTTGCTTTGATCTTTTATTTTGTTTGCTTTTCTTACTTTGATTATTTTTCCTATCTAAATTTTTTTCTTCCTCTAGTCATTGATTTCTTTCTATTCTAGTTGCTTCTTATTGTGATTTTCTTATTCAATTTCTTATCTTGTATTTAGTTTTTTTTTCCTAAAGTTCTATTGCTTTGTTCTCTTTGCTTCTTAAAATTCTATTTTTTTCTTCCTTTACTCTTTGCATTCTATTAGTTGAGTTTGGATTGTTGCAAGAAATTTTTTTTTCAGTTCGTTTGAATTCAATAAAGAATTGATAGAGGGGACTAAGAGAGGAAAAAGATAAAAAAGTGTGAGCTTATAAGAAGGTAAGAGCCAAAATTTGAGTAAACACAAGTGTGAGTGCTATTAATCTTGAGAGAAACACATGAGCTAGTGTTGTGAGATGTTTTTCTAATATTATTTTAAAGGAAAATCATGTCACATAATGAAGACAAAAATACGTTCGATGGTGTGTCAGGAATGATAGATATGAAGTTGTTGATGGAAGGTTTAGTGAGTGAGATGAAAAGATTGTTAAGAGTAGAGATAGAGTAGGTTCATGAATGGTTAGATCGGGTAGAGAATGCACGTGTGGAAGAGTCACAATACACTTCTAATATATGTATGAGGGGGAGAGTTTAATCGATGGAGAGAGTTAAAGATGAAGAGTATTATGGAGATAGTTTTGATGAAGATGATAGGAATTTGAGTATCAATAAGTTTAGAGAAACTAGGAATTGGGAAAATAATAGCTTGGGTAGTTTTAAGATGATGGTTCCGTTGTTTCAAGGAAAAAATGACCCCAAAACTTATCTAAATTGAGAGAGAAGGATGAAGTTTCTATTTGGTTGTTACAACTATTCTGAGTTAAAAAAGGTAAAGTTGGCTATCATGGGATTTACTAACTATGCTATTATTTGGTGGGATTAATTGATTTTAAGCAGGAGATGAAATGGAGAAAGGCATATTGAAACGTGGGAGGAGATGAAAGTGGTTATGAGGAGGAGGTTAATTCCAAGTCACTGTTGTAGATACTTATTTAAGAAGTTGCAAAGGCCTACTCAAGGGTCTGAAAGTGTCAAATACTACTATGGTGATCAAGTGAGGTTACAAACAAAAGAGAGTGAAGAAAGCAAAATGGTGATAATAAAAGAAAGAAAGAAATAGAAGCAAAAAAAAATAAGAGAGAAAAAGAGATAGAGGCTAAAAAAATTGAGAGAGAAAAAGATAGAGATGTTGAGAAAATTATGAGAGAAAAAGAGATAGAGACTGAAAAAATTAAGATAGAAAAAGAAAGAGAGGATGAGAAATTATGAGAGAAAAAGAGATAGAGGCTGAGAAAATTGATAGAGAAAATAAGAGAGCAAATTCTATCATTGAAAGAAAATTCGCAAGAAAACAAATAAATGTTTATGTAAGAAAAAGAAAGGCTGAAAAAGTTTTTGTTTTCAAATTTGCCAATGATTATACTAATGTGTTTAACTCTTTTTTTATCCAATATTGAAGTTTGCCATTTGTAGGGTAATATTTTCAATGTATGTGAGAAAGTGACATCTAATAAGTTCTTTGGGCATAATGAATTTATATTTAGAGAAAATAAATTGTGTAAGCCTAGATACTCATTACATGACTTGCTTGTTAAGGAAGTTCAAGGAGGTGGTTTGATGAGGCATTTTTACATATCTAAGACTTTAGATGTTTTGCATATGAAACATGATATAAAACAAATATATGAGCAGTTTATCACTTGTAAACAAGTTAAGTCTAATATTGTTGTGTGTATTTCACTAATTAACTACAAGTGCATGGCGTAGCTATAGCTAGTCCGGCGAATACAAGCCATATCCCACAAAGAACAAAGATCAATTATTAGACTTCTATGAATCAAGCTATCTATATCAATGAAATTTGATAAAGTATATCACAATTAAGCAAATAAGGGATTCAATTAACAAAAGCCTAGGGTTAGGGTTTATCCCACTTATGATATTGAACATTCAATATGTATCTCTAATTGCAATTATCTAGGTAATTGCGGATGGTTTAGTCTTAATTAATTAATAAATCTCAATCGTTACTAATCGTACATAGGTTAATCTAATTGCCTACTTTTGTGGTTCTTAGTTTAACCTAAATCCATTAAGTTCTATGTCAACCATGTGATTCAATTAATAGGGTTTCTTGTGCTTACCAATTGATTCAATTCCTAGAGAACCTTAAACTATTTTCGTCATTAAGATATCCCTAATTAACTACTAAGTTTCAGTATTAACTTTCACTTTTTAGTTCATCAGTTAATAACCTAAGACGTGATAAACATTGGCTAGACATTCATCAACTCATACAATACACATAATAGTTAATCCTAATTAACCACAAACAATCACAATTAGGGTTTCACAATTCAATTCAATAATTTAGTACCATTATACCATAAGTAGGTTTACTAAAATCCTAGATCAAACTCTACTCACACATAATTGAAAGAAAAATCATAATCAAATTCGTTAAGTAATTCGGCAATGTTCAATACAAATTAAGAGAAAGGAGTAGAATTAGAAGTAGAGATGAAACGTAGAAAGATAAAACCTGGTAGTAGTAGATGAAATAAATACTGTAACGACCGATTTTTTTAGCAATCAACGCAACAGATAAGTAAGCATCCAAAAATTATATGCATCTTATATAGATATATACGAGTCTACAACACGTTAGGGTTAGCTTGTATATACATGTGTAACCCTAGGTACTAAGAATATACTCAAAAGGATAAGTACTGTGTGGTTACACAAAAACAATGGGTTAGCCCATTTACAACAACATATATATATATAAATTACTACGCTACTACTCTGGTAGCCATCACCTCTGGGATATAGCTGGTGGAGGAGGTAGCTCGAGCATAAGTACTTCCACCATATTAATTATTATTAGGTTCACCACAACTGTGAATTATCCCAAGTAAGGGACATCCACTGTTTGTAGTCCTAACAAGAGGGTCAAAACAATGAACGGTATGTCAAGGATCTGAACATAACACCAAAACATAGTGAGATATGAAATCCCAGTAAAGTCAACATCCGACAATTAGAAATATAATAGAGAAATCATGTGTTATGTTCAGTTGTATAAACTACAGAAAATATTTTCTCTTTTGTACGATAAAGGTACAATATATACATGCAGTCTTTATACAGGTTATGCATCAATATAACATAAATGTAACAAATCATGTATTAATAAGGTACCTATACATTTTTCATAATGGCTCATCATTTGATGGTTCTCAAATTATCTAACCTTAGTATGGTGTAAGCCCTTACCCCCATCCAGTTACTCTCCCATCACTGGACTCTTTGGTTGGAGCAGTCCTTACCACATTGACCATTCTAGGCTATAGGGTGTCCCCTATCCCAGTACAATATCACAGCCACGACCTTTCAGTCGCCTTACATTCACAAGGTGTTGCATATTGCCGGGTCACCTTGGTCAGAAAGGGTTATCCTAGAATTTTTAGTCTTCTCAACATAGGAAAGTGACACCTGTTTCTAGGCCACCCTGCTTCGGAGAGGATCATTCTGACCATCAGTCGTCTCAAAACAGCAAAGTGACACCTATTACGAGGCCACCCTACTTCGGAGAGGGTCTTCTTGACCAGTACATGTCTTTTACATATTTTTCAGTCACTTGTCTCAACAAAATACACACATCATTAATCATCATGAGCATGATGAACCATTGTTATTATACATGCTACAATGACCTATCATACAATATGAAATAAATACTCATGCATGTACATCTTCCCATAGCATACACATATCATTTACCCTTTTTAGTTGCATATAATAGTAATTTATGGCATTTAAATGTAGTATTCATACCCCTTTCTTTCATGCATTCATAGTTAATTCAAAAAAGATATTACATAACCAAGTAACACTTAATTTGTCTTTAATATATAGCTAATGGAAGTCTAATTATGGTCTCATAAAAATTGATTCTTGGTTAAAATTCAAAAAAGAAACAAAAACAACAAAAACAAGTAAACAGCATGAAGCACAACCTAGCCGTGCCACCAAGCACGGCTGTGCTTTATGCTTGTGCTCCTTGCCCATGCCCCTACAACAAAGCTTGTGTTATCACATTGTAGCACAGAACACGGCTTGGCCGTGCCCCTAAGCATGGCCGTGTTGCACCCATGCTCTGTTCCAGGATTTCCTAACCAGCCCCGAGCACGGCCATGTGCTGGGTGCAAACATTCAAAAAGTCTTCTTTTTTTGTTCCCAAACCAGCCATCAAACCACAAAAACACCAATCATGCATCTTAGGCATATAAAAATCCAAATTTACAGCCACATATATCCCTCAAAATCATGAAATAAACTAAAAAATCCATCCACAACAATTTCTCACTAATTACCACATCATGCACATTTATAAAGTCAGCCATCAACACCATAAATGCTTCATCAATGCTCTCAACTATTCTACTATCATACTTCCATTAATGCACATAAGACACAAACAAGTCATTTAATCAAGAAAGTTCATAAAAGGGTGTTGATCTTACCTTATACACCAAGAATACTTGTTTCTCTCACTAGATAGCTTAGCTCTCTTTCTTTCTTCCTTCAACCCCAAGTTGCAAAAAATTTCCTCCATCACTTATTTCCAAGGATTCAAGATCAAATCCAAGATTAAGAGAGTTAGATTACCTCTTTTCCCTTCTTGTTTCAGCTTTCTCTCTCCTCTTCTTCTTCCCTCTCTCTCTTCTTCTCTTTCTCTTTTCTTTCTTCCTCCATCTTTCTCCTTGCCATGGCTGATTTCTTCTCCTTAAGGCTGGCAACTTCTTCACCAAGTCAAGCAAGAAAGAATAAAATAATAAAACTTCTTGGAAAAGCTTCTTTCCCCTTAAACCAAGCCCTTCCTTTTGCTAACAATTACAATCATGCCATGTCATTAAAATTGAACTATTTGGTTAGATAAGGCATTGTTTGGTTGTAAGGAATCTTACCAAGTGTTTCATCTTCACTTGAGGCATACTTCAATGGCTTTTTGTGCAACTCTCATCTTGGTTCCTTATTGTAACAACTCCATTTTTTTTACATACACACACACACACATATATATTTGTAAAATCCTATGAAGTCATTACCTCTTTACTTCTAACTATTTAACTCATCATAATATTCAATTAAATTATCTAAGCATAATTAAGGTTTATGGTATACCAATAACACTAATACAATTCTGGGTTCATGTAACAACTCCATTTTTTTAATATATATATTTGTAAAGTCCTATAAAATCATTACTTCTTTACTTCTAATTACTTAACTCATAATAACATTCAATTAATTTAACCAAGAATAATCAAGGTTTAAGGTCTACTATTAACACTGATATAATTCTGAGTTCACATACACATCATTAATCAAAACGTCCGTACAAAAATCAAACACATAAATATCTACATCTTATTCATCCATATTGATCAATTCTGGATATACGGATGCGGGTGGTTGCACCTTCACCGAGATCTTAGCCAACTTGACCCTAACCATCTTATTAATTTTTGGGATCTCCCCAACATAGAGTAACTCGATCCAACATGCACTAAAAGTTAGAGCCTTAGAAAAATCTGCATAACTAGTTTTCTAAACATGATATGGAAATATAGTGAGAATAAAATCCCAGTAGGTTTAACAATAAATCATAATAATCATTAATATTGCTCGTCACGTCGTATTCATCTGTATAAGCTACAACAAATATCTTAGGTCATATGAATGCACTTTATCTAAACACATGAAAATCGTGCAATAATGACATGGTGCAACCAAGTACTCCACTTTTCAACTCCCGATTGACTTGATTGGTATTTAGTATTAATAACTGCATCTCCACTTGTGGAGTAGGAGGTAGAAATTCAACGGTCTTGGTGCAACAATTTAGCAAGACTCAATTTCTAGACCTCCAGTATAACCCTAGAATGATATCAATATCTCTTAAAGGTAGACAGACAAGGTCTACGGAATTTTTTTTCTTGGATGGTGACCTGACAGTCTTTACATATAGAGGAAGTTAAAACCCTTTCCCTTCTGAGAGTTACTATAGATAGCTCATAGGGGGTTTCAGATATAGGATATTGAAACTCCCTAATACATTCTTCCGATATAAATGAATGACTAGCACCAGAGTCAAACAATACCATAAGAGTAAATCCATAGATATAGCACGTATTTTGAATTATTTTAGAGGATTGAGTTGCCTCTTGACTGCTCACGGAAAAAATTCTTCTCTTCACCTGAAGCCTCTATTCTAGCTACTTCCCCACATTATGTGGATAGTTGTTTGGAAAATGACCCTTTTGTCAGCATTTGAAGCAGACATCTGGTCCTATGTAGCATGGCCGATTACCATACATACGTCTGCACTTAGTGCACTTGACTGTGGCGAGGTCTTATTGGAAAGGTTGAGGACCCACAATCAATGGTTTCTTACTAGCTCCATATCCTCTTCCCCTCATGTTTTTGCCAGGGTTGGGAAAACTTTTCTTCCTCTTCCATTTGTTTTGCCTTATCTTCTCGTCCTCCATTGCCCTTAAACTCTTCTCCAAAAGTCTAGATTTATTTATCACGGGCACAAACTCCCTTATTTCCAAGCTATCACCGCATTCCTGATTTCTGAGTTCAGTCATGCTTTAAACTTAATAGCCTTCCATGCTTCATCAGGGTTAAACCTTAGGTAAGAGAAGAACTTAGAAAACTCCTTAAACTTAGCAATGTATTGGTCTAATAACATGTTGCCCTGTCTGAGTTGGAGAAATTTGATCTCCTTTTTTACTCTCCCAGTACTTGGAAAGTACTTCTCCAAAAAAATTATCCTTAAACACTTGCCAAGTGATCTTCCTCCTCTGGTGAGTTAGTAGCTCTCTGGCCCCTTGCCACCAACACTCAGTTTCATCCTTCATCATATATGCAGCAAAGATAACCTGTTGCTCATTAGTACATCCTATATGTAATGTCCAATTTTTTTTAATTATAATTTATCTCATTATTATTTTTATTTATTTAATTATTTTCACATTTTGCATGTTAAATACGCCATATGTTTAAACACAATATATATGTATATACATTACAAACCTCACACATGTAATAACTATACAACACAATATTTTAGTACACAAATAAAAGTCCTTATATAGCACTTCACCCTTGAAACACAAAGGATGAGGAGGTGGTGTTGACATCGAGATCTCCATCAGTAACGCCATTCCCTGTTGTATCTCATTTCTTTTTATCTGAACATAACACCACAATAATAGTGAGAACAAAGGTTCATAGTAGACTTAACATAAATAAAATATAATGAGAAAATAGGAGTTATATTCAGCTGTATAAGCTACAGAAAATATTAAGATTTGGAGATAAAATTATCACTTCAGTTGATGCATAATTAACATACTATATATGCATTAAAAATCCACTCATTTGCCATACGCATAGTGACCAATCGACTACAGTCCTAATAAGTGATCAGAAAATGTGAGTTATCGATATATATATATATATATATATATATATATATATATATATATATATATATATATATATATATATATATATATATATATATATATAAATGCATATTCATCAAATGCAATATATAATTATCAAGCAACTCGCTATGAGCTTTACGCTTGTCATTCAATTACATTCATAATATGACGCATCATTTTTATACCCAATGATTAATAATTATTCATCACATACCAATATCCAATATGATTCATTTTAAATCAAATAAAGGAAAAGAGTAATTTGCGATACCAAAATTATCATTTTAAAAGTATTTTTTTTGGATATATGTTTCCTAAAAATATTTCAACAAACAAGATTATTTTTAGATAGAAAATAGTCAAAAATATGATAATCCAGCAACTAACACGGCCATGCTTAAAAAATACTTCAAACATGCTAAAAAACAGCTCCGAACACGGCCTATCCATGTTGAAGCAACTCAGAACACCGCCTGGCCGTGTTTTGTGACCTTTTCTCACTTATTCAACCGTATCTCCCTTATACGAAATCTGATTAAGATGATTTAAAATCCTATAAAAAACTAAAACAATTATCTACAACTCTTATGTTTATTATTTCTTCAAATTCCTTACGGATTATTCCCAAAAAATAAAAATAAAATGCTAATTTTACTATTATAGATTCTAGACTGATTATGACCTCTGCTCAATTAATCAGCCATATATCTCTGATATGGACTTTAATTGAGATTATGTCAAAGCATATAAAAATCTAAGAAACTTATCTACAACTTTCATGTTTATTATTTATTCATATTCCTTATGAATTATTCCCAGAAAATTAAAAACAAAAACACTTACTTTTACTATCCTGGATTTTGACCTCTGCTCAATTAATCAGTCATATCTCCCTTATATGGACTCCAAATTAAGTGATTTTAAAGCCTATAGATCCATGAGACATATATATACAATTCATATGTTAACCATTTCTTTAAAATCCTTGTTGAATTTTTTCATAATTTCAAAAATAGAAGCTTCCCAAATTACTCTGAAATTCAGCTTAGTCTAACTTCTCCTTTGTGTTTATTTTATGTAATCCCATGCACCCATATGCATGTCCAAACAACCAAAACAAAATTCTATATAAATATCGAGACCACATGTTATCCAAAATCACATCTAAACAAATCTAAAAGTAGATATATAAGTTTGTAGAAAATTTATGAGTAGATGTTAAGCCTACCTCAAACAAATCCTTAAACTTGCGTGCTTGATTCCTACCAGACAAAAATCCTACATGCATACTGTGAATTAGGATATTCCTAAAGTAAAGATGATGAAATTAGAGAGATGATTAAGAACTTACCTTGATTTTCCTTTCCTCTTCCTTCTCCTTCTTCTTCCTCTTTCTCTTTTTCTTCTTCCTCTTCTTTTTCCTCATCTTTCTTTTCCTCCTTGTTTTTTCTTTTCTTTCTCTTCCTTACCGACACTCCCTTGATCCAATGTGCACTAAAAGCTAGAGCCATAGAAAAATCCGCATAACTAGTTTTCTGAACATGATATGAAAATATAGTGAGAATTAAATCTTAGTAGGTTCAACAATAAATAATAATTATCATCAATATTGTTTGTCACGTCATGTTCATCTGTATAAGCTATAACAAATATCTTAGGTCACATGAATGTTAACCATTTCTTAGCCTAACCTTTTAATTCCATGATACATATATCTACATTTTTTATGTTAACCATTTCTTTTAATTCCTAATCGATTCTTTCTAGAATTTCAAAAGTAGAAGGTTTCCTGGTTATTGCGAAATCTAGGTTTCTTATCCTAACCTTTCCTAAACTTCTTGTTCATCCTTTTATTAATCCCTCTTTCATTTTTCTTCTAAATTTACACCTAACCATAGAATTACTCATCTCATCATTTAATTATATTTCTTAATTAATTTAACATATTCCATCATCCACTTCAAAAGAAAATTAGAATCAAATCATGGATCATTAAGGCTGTTTCTCACAAAAATTTATCATGGTCTTCTTCTAGGTGTTTAAGGATATATTTATTTTATCAATCTAACCATATTCTATCAATTGTTTTACTACATATAAATATACATAACAGTAGCACAAAACCCTAAAATTTTTTCACCCATAGCCATACCTATGCATATCCTTCTACACCAACCTATATATTCAAACATACATCACATGCAAGATCAACATGTAACATAATATAACAACATCCATGGACAATCATCAAAGTAGTAAATATTTTAAATTTCATCAAAGTTCTAGGATCAAAATCTCATATAAATGTTATAAATTTCAAAGCTTATTTTCAAAAAGAGATATTGTTAAACTTACCTAAAGATCTCCATAACTCACTTAGTAAATTCTTTTTCTTATTTCTCATTGCAAGAGTCCTCCCTTCCCTTATCTTTTCCAGCAACTTGAATAAGGGAGGGAGGGTGAATTTTGAACCCCAAGGATGAAGAGAAAAGATGGATTCAAGTGGAGATTAAGCTAACTTACCTTGAGTACTTAGTCATCTAGACTTCTCCTTCTTCTTCCTTCCTCTCTTCTCCTCTCTTTCTCTCCTTTTCTCACTCTACCTTGCTTCTATTTTTTCTTCTCCCTCACTTGGAAGAAATTATAATGTTATAATGGTGGGTTTTGCTTGAATAAACTATCAAGTGGTTTACATCTCATAATCATGGGTCTACCTTATCACAATTAGGATGCACTTGGTTGCTTTTTGGGGGAAGACAACTCATGTTCTTGTTTTCCTCTCCCTAAGTCAAGATATGCATAGCAAAAGGAGTTTGGTATTTGAAAATCATGATAAAATTTTTTGAAGACAAGAGACAAGGTCCCTTTGATTTAGGGATTCATTTTCCTTTTCTTTTGTCTCACTC
Source organism: Gleditsia sinensis (assembly GCA_037074535.1). Taxonomy (NCBI): domain Eukaryota; kingdom Viridiplantae; phylum Streptophyta; class Magnoliopsida; order Fabales; family Fabaceae; genus Gleditsia; species Gleditsia sinensis. Next base: position 63,712,239 of record CM073464.1, read on the forward strand.
AAGTATGATAGGCTTGCCTTTCTATGTGGCAAATTTTCAACCCTTGAGTCTCCCTTGCTTGGCTGAAATTATTTGTGTAGGATAGGGATATTTTGTCATAATGCCATATATTATTACCTACTTGCTGAAATTATGAATGTAGAATATATCTGTTTTGTCCTAATGCCATGTATTATTACTTACTTGCTGAAATTATGAATGTAGGATATAGATGTTTTGTCTTAATGCCTTGTGATCTAATCTTGATTATTATTACACTACTATTTCCTCACATGGTTCTTATTTTTCCCTCTTGGATTTGTGCTCATTCTTGCCCATTTCCTTTGGTTTGGCTGAAATTCTACCTTTCATGGAAAGTTTAGTCATATTTTCATAATTTTTGGGCTATCGGTCTAACTTCTATATCCTAGTCGAATTCTATGTTATATCTCTTGCTTGAACTATCAAATTGACTTGTTAGAAACTCATGTGAATTGGAAAAATAAACTCTATGAAGTGTCCATAGGTTAAGGCCCAATGTATGGGTGGAGATGCTAAACTTAGTAACTCTAGCTTTTGAATTAGAAAAAATGACCCTAATCCAATCTTTTTGAAATTTTAAGACATTTACTTATTTTCCAAGAATTTATCTTCCTTATCCAAGAATTTCGCCTCTCTTTGGTATGTTATTTCTAATTTTTCCTATTTGATTTTCTCTCTTTACTTATTCCCTTAATGTTAGAAACATTTTCTATTTATTCGCATAAGGTGAAGAATTTCTAAGGCTTCTATTTTCTTAGATATCTAAAAATTATTTAATAAAATTTATTTCTTTAATAAAATATTTATGTCCCTTTATTAATAAAAGAAACGAAATTAGGGATGTTACAGTTCACATACACATCATTAATAAAAGGTGGCCGTACAAAAATCAAACTCATATATGTCCACATCTTATTCATCCATATTGACAAGTTTTGGGGATACAGGTTCGGGTGGTTGCACCGTCACTGGGATCTTAGCCAACTCAACCCAACGTACGCTAAATATCTTAGGTCACATGAATGCATTTTATCTGTGCACATGAAAATCGTACAGTAATGACATCTATGGCATGAATAACTATTTTTAAAATATTATATGATGACTATTAACTTATTTTCATATCAAGTACCCTAGTCAGGATGAGTATGTTCTACTCTTCGATACGGACTTTTCTCTCTCCGTCTGACATGGCACACTTTTTCTTTCTTTTCTCATTTAGCAAAATCATAGCCGTGAGTAGGGCGTCCTCTACTGGTGCACCACACGGACCGCCATGTGACTGTACTCGTCTCTTTTCTTTTCTTATTTTTCACATTAATAACAAAAAATATGATTTCAATGACAAGTATGTTCATTCTACTCATATGCCATAATTTATAATCAAAGCATAATCATTACCAAAAATAATTGATAAAAATGCAATCATGCCATGAACATAATCATTTTCAAATATTACTTTATAATATATTTCCATGTTAAAATTACACACTTAAGATGGTAAGGAGTTCATACAATGGCAATGGCTAGGGCATACACTAATCATTTAATATTTCCATTTATAAGATTCTTCTTATTTCTTAAATATTATTTTTATCTCTCACTAATCAGAGTATAACTCTTTCATTTTAACTCTGATTGAGTTGATCCTAGTGTCCATTTAAATCCAACAATCCTCTAAAACTCTTATGTTGAACATTTTAGTGAAATCGTAAGGTATCTTGGTGGTATAACTCCCTCAAATGCAATGTTATTTCTTCCCATATAGGTTTTGTCCTCTACTTACTAATCTGACCATATCTCCCTCCTATGGACTCTAAATTGAGTGATTCCAATGGTTAAAAATTCATGAGTCATATATCTATATTTTTTATGCTAACAATTTCTTTTAATTTCCTACAAATTCTTTCCAAATGTTCAAACACATAAACTTACCTAATAGATTCTTCCTTGGTTAACTAGTTTTTGACCACTACTTACTAATCAGACCATATATCTCTCATTTTAACTCCAAATTGGGTGATGCTAATGGCTAAAAATCTATGAGAAATATATCTACATTTTTTTATGTTAAATATTTCTTTTAATTCCGAACTGATTCTTTCAAGAATTTTAAAAATAGAAGCTTCCTTGGTTACTCTGAAATCCAGTTTTCTAACCAAACATTTCCTAAGGTTTTAGTTCATCATTTTATTACGTTCTCTTCCATATTTTTCCTAATTTATATATAATAATAAGATTTCTCATTTCAACATTTTATTTAGATTCCTTATACTTCATTTAACATATTCCATCATCTACTTCTCAAGAAAACAAAAATCAAATCATGTATTATTAAGGGTGTTTCCCAACAGAAATGTCTTATGGTCTTCTTCTAAGTGTTTAAGGCCATACTCATTTTATCAATCTAATCATATTCCATCAATTTTTCATCACATTCAAATATACATAATAATAGCATAAAAATCCTAAAATTTTGCCACCCATAGCCATACCTATGCAGAACTTTCTACACCAACTGAAGTGTTCAAAACATCCTTCATATGCAAGATCAACATGTAACATGATATAGCAACATCTATAGCCAATCATCAAAGTAGCAAATATTATAAATTTCATCAAAGTTCTAAGATCAAAATCCTATATAAATGATACAAATTTCAAAGCTTTTCATCAAAAAGAGAAAAGATGGATTCAAGTGGAGATTAAGCTAACTTACATTGAGTACTTAGTCCTCTAGACTTCTCCTTCTTCTTCCTTCCTCTCTTCTCATCTCTTTCTCTCCTTTCCTTACTCTACCTTGCTTCTGTTTTTCCTTTTGAGGACTTGGACAAAATTATAATGTTATAAGGGTGATTTTTACTTTAATAAATTATCAAGTGGTCCTCCTTTCATAAGCATGGGTCTACCTTATCACAATTAGGATGCATTTTGTTGCTTTTTGGCAGAAAACAACTCATGTTCTTGTCTTCCTCTCCCTTAGTCAAGATATGCATAGCAAAAGAAGATTTGTATTTGAAAATCATGATAAAATGTTCTTAAGACAAGGGACAAATTCCCATTGATTTAAGGATTAATTTTCTTTTTCTTTTGTTTCACTCAAGTATGATATGTTTGCCTTTCTAAGTGACAAATTTTTAGCCCTTGAGTGTCCCTTGGCTGAAATTATTTGTGTTGGATAGAGATGTTTTATCTTAATGCCATGTATTATTACCTACTATATTATCACATGGCTTGCTGAAATTGTTAGTGTAAGATATAGATGTTTTGTCCTAATGCCATGTGATCTAATCTTGATTATTATTACACTACTATTTCATCACATGGTTCTTATTTTTTTCTTTTGGATTTGGGTTCATTCTTTCCCATTTCCTTTGCTTTGACTGAAAATCTACATCTCATGGAGGGTTTGGTCACGTTTTAATAATTTTTGAGCTAGCGGTCAAACTTATATATCGTAGTCCAAATCTATGTTATATCTCTTACTTGGGCTATCAAATTGGCTTGCTAGAAATTTATGTAAAGTGAAAAAACAAACTCTATGAAGTGTCCATAGGTGAAAACCCAATGTATGGGTGGAGATGTTAAACTTAGTAACTCTTGCTCTTAAATTAGGAAAAATTTCCCTAATCCAATCTTCTTGAAATTTTAAAACCTTTACTTACTTCCAAAAATTTATCTTCCTTACCTAAGAATTTCGACTCTCTTTAGGATGTTATTTCTAATTCTTCCTATTAAGTTTTCTATCTTTACCTACTCCCTTAATGTTAGAAATATTTTTTATGCATACACATAAGGTGAAGAATTTCTATGGCTTATATTTTTTCTTAGATATCAAAAAATTGTTTAATAAGTTTTACATTCTTAGCTAAATATTTATGTACCTTTATTAATAAAAGAAACGAAATTAGGGATGTTACACTTATCTCTCTCATTGCTGCCCATTTCTGGTCCTACAAGCGAAGAAATTACTATTCCATCCTTAGATCTTTCCTTTAAAAATGAGAATTCTCTTATTTAATATTCATTATTATTTCTTTACAAATTCTCCATTTAATCATTTTTAACCCTTCTCAACATTCTATCTTGTAAAGATAATTAGTAGAAAATCTAGGGTGTTACATTTCTCCACCCTGAAAAGGAAATTTGTCCACAAAATTCAAAAATTTACCTGTTCTCAAAGAGTTGTGGATGAGAGTGCTTCATATCTTCCTCCCTCTCCCATGTAGCTTCTTTCTCGGACAGTCCTTTCCATAACACCTTCACTAGCAGAACAGTTTTACTATGTAGTTGTTTTACAATTCTGTCGAAGATTGCAATTGGGTCTGGTTGAAATGTCAAGTTTTCTTTTACTGTTACTTCTTCCTCCTGAATTACATGTGATAGATCCGACAGATACTTTCAAAGTTAAGAAACATGAAACACATTGTGCAGGTTTAATAATCTTAAGGGTAAGGATATTTGATATACTGATGGCCCAACTTTTTTTAGTACCTGATAAGGTCCTATATAACATGGGCTCAATTTCCTAACCTTTATTGCTCGACCAATCCCAGTAGTTGGAGAAATCTTCAAAAACGCGTGTTCCCCTTCTTGAAAATGCAAAGACTTCCTTCTTTGGTCATAATAGAATTTTTGTCGACTCTGGGCAGTTCGCATCCTGTCTTGAATAATTTATATTTGCTTTGTAGTACATTAAAATAACTTAGGACCTAACATCTTCCTCTCACGCACTTTATACCAACAAAGAGGTGACTTACATCTTTTACCATACGAAGCTTCATACGGTGCCATCTCAATACTCCTGTGGTAGCTGTTATTATAAGCAAATTCCACTAGAGGGAGATACTTATCCCATTTTTTTCCTTAGTCTAAGGTGCACGCTCGTAATATATCTTCCAACGTCTATATTTTCCTTTTGGTTTGACCGTCCGTTTGTGGATGATATGTAGTACTAAATTGTAATTTTGTACCGAAAGCTTCTTGTAGAGCCTTTCAAACTCTGGAGGTAAATCTAAGGTCCTAATCTGAAACAATGTTGCTTGGAATCCCATGCAACTGAACAATCTCTTTCACATACAGGTGTACTAGCTTATCTAGCGAGTAGTTAATTCTTATAGGTAAAAATTGTGCAGATTTTGTCAATTTATCCACTATTACCCAAATGACGTCATGACCAGCTTGTGTCTTGGATAAACCAGCAACAAAATCCATGGAAACGACATCCCATTTCCACTTAGGAATCTCTAAGATTGTAGTATTCTAGAAGGCCTCTGGTGTTCGATTTTAACTTTCTGACAAGTTAGGCACCTTGCTACGTATTCTGCTATATCCTTCTTCATTCCTGGCCACCAATAGGATCTTTTTAAATTTTGATACATCTTTGTGACTCTCGGATGGATAGCATATTTACTCTGATGTCCCTTATCCATAATTTTTATCCTTATGTCTTCTTTCTGTGGTACACACATTTTACCTTGGTAGAGGATGATCCCTTCTTCTAACCTTGTGAAGTCTGGTGAATCATGTCAACTTTGAAGAAGGGAATCTTGTGCTTGTGTTTCCTTAATTTGTGTTTTCAAATCACATTCCACCCGTAGCTAACAAACAAGTAAACTTTTAGGAATAATTACCACCGATAATCTTAAATTCCTAAATTCTTCGATCAAACTCATCTCTTTCATTAGCATATGGCTTAGGTGCAGAGATTTTTTGCTTAGCACATTTGCTACCACATTTGCTTTTCCCGAGTGATACTTTATTTCAAATTTATAATCATCAACGAATTCCATCCAGACTTTTGTAATCACTATATCTTCAAACACTACGCCATGTAAATAATGTCACCAAATTTTTTCAAGGCAAAAACTGTAGCAGCCAACTCTAGATCATGAGTGAGGTAGTTTTGTTCATGTAGTCTCAATTGCTTGGAAGCATAGGCAACCACTTTGCCTTCTTGCATTAAAACACACCCCAAGTCCTTTCTTGGAAGCATTGGTATAAACTTCAAAGCATCTTGAAGGATCCTGGAGAACCAAAACCGAGGGTGTAGTAATCCCTGTCTTGAGCTCTAGAAAACTATTTTCGCATTCTAAAGTCCATTTGACTAAACTTCCCTTCTAAGTCAATCTGGCCAAGGGTAACGCCATTTGCGAAAAGCCCTGTATGAGTCTTCTATAGTATCCAGCCATACCTAGAAAACTTCAAATTTTAGTCACTATTTTCGGCCTTTCCCACTTGATTATGGTTTTTGTTTTACTAGTATCCATTTATATACCATCTTTTGACACAATGTGCACTAGAAACCTTACTTCTTGCTTCCAAAACTCGCATTTCTCTAATTTAGCAAAAATTTTCTTCTCTTTCAAGACTTGAAGTACTGTTTAAAGATGACATTTATGCTCTTATGTACCCTTCGAGAATATTAGAATATCATCGATGAAAACCACTACAAATTGATCCAGGTAAGGTCGAAAGATACGATTCTTATAATCCATAAAGACCGCGAGTGCATTAGTAACTCCAAATGGCATAACTAAGAACTCATAATGTTTGTATCTAGATTGGAAGGTTGTCTTAGGAATATCTTCTTCCTTCACTAGAATCTGATGATATCCTGACCTTAGGTCTATCTTGGAGAAAATGGTAGCCCCTTTTAGCCGATCTAACAAGTCATATATTCTCAGTAACGGGTACTTATTCTTAATCGTCACTTTGTTGAGCTGCCTGTAGTCAATACATAATCGTAAACTTCCATCTTTCTTTTTTACAAACAGCACTAGAGCTCCCCAAGGCGAAACACTAGGTCGGATCAAGTTATTTTCCAAGAGATCTTCAATTTGCTTCTTAAGCTCTTTTAACTCTACATGAGGTATCCTATAAGGTGTAATAGAAATAGGAGTCTCTCTTGGCATTAAATCAGTGGAGAATTCCACCTCTCGCCTAAGCGGCTATTCAGTAATTTTTAAAGGAAAGACTTCTGGAAAATCATGAACTACCTAAATCTTAACCAGTTCTTGCTCGGCTTCCTGGAAAATCAGACACAAGATAAAGCAGTTTCTCCACATACGCAGATGCTATAAAAGAATGATTGGCACCCGAATCAAAGAGCACAATCAGAGAATAACCATGAAGGTAACACGTACCTTGAATTAGATTAGGAGCTTGTTTCGCTTTGGCCTCGCTCAAAGTAAAAACTCTTCCTTTAACTGGTTGAGTCTGCTCCACTTTCTTCCTATCTTTTAGAGGACATCAGCGAGCCACATTCCTTTTTTACTCGCATCAGAAGCAGGTAACTGAATTAGGGAAGCAAGGAATATTCCTATGATGTCACCTACATATCCTGCATTCACTCTTGGTAGTATTTTGCAGCAAATATCTAGCCCGCATGGCTAAGGGTTTCTTGCCTATTGCCATATTTCTTCCTCTAACGGTGCGGTCTGGAGTCAAAAATTGCCTTTTTTCTTTTCTAAGGGGCTCATTTGTCGTTCTCTTCCTCCACTGCTTTTAGGCTTTTCTCCAACAGTCGACACTTATTAATCAGAGGAACAAATTCACAAATTTCTAGGGCCAGCACTGCATTACGGATCTCCAGGTTTAGACCAACTTTAAACTTAATTGCTTTCTAGGATTCATCCGGATTGTATTTTAGATAGGATGAGAACTTTGAAAACTCCTCAAATTTTGAAATATACTGGTCAATCAACCTTCCCCCTTGCCTGAGTTAAAGGAATTCAATTTCCTTTTCGGCACTGAGACTCTTGGGAAAGTACTTGTCCAGGAAAGTTTCTTGAAAGACAGACCAGGTAACCTACTGACCCTAGTGAGCTAGTAATTCACTGGCCCCTCTCTACTAGAATTCTGCTTCTTCCTTCAACATATAAACAACGAAATTCACTTTATGTTCATCCGAACACTGTAGAACCCCAAAAACTTTCTCTATTTCTGTCAACTACCTATCTGTAACCATAGGATCGTATCCCCTAATAAATGATGGACGTTGGGTTCTCATGAAATCTGCCCATCCATTGCCTACGTTCCTTGGGTTCTCTCCCATCTCACCATTGGCATTACTATTGTTCTGAATGTTCCATAGGATCTAGTTCATGACAGAAACCTGATCTTCAATAGTAGTGGCTAGATCTCCCAAAGTAGCATTCGCACTTGGCGTTGAATTTCTCCTTGACGATGCCATTTCCTACTGTATGAATGAAAAGAGATAGTCACTATTGATGTGATTAAGCTCAACAATAATTAAAGAAAATTTTATAATATAGTAGTCATAACATCATTAGTCATACAAATTAGGAAAAATGCTAGCAATTTTTTCGCTAACAATTTCAATATTCTTCTTTACTCCATCTATCCACATCTTATTCAAGATGCTCTTAGATCGATCCAGGTAACCACCCACCCCCATGGCCACTTAGGATCGACCTGCTCATATACCAACTTGTAATGACCAATTGTTTTTAGCAATCAACGCAACAGATAAGCAACCATCCAAAAATTATATACATATTATATAGATATATAAGAGTCTACAACACGTCAGGGATTAGCTTGTATATACACGTGTAACTCTAGGTACTACGTGTATACTCAAAAGGCAAAATACCGTGTGGTTACATCAAAATAATGGGTTATATATATATATATATATATATATATATATATATATATATATAAACTACTATGCTACTGCTCCTGTAGCCATCACCCCTGGGGTGTATCTAGTTGAGGAGGTGGCCCAGGCCCAGGTACTTCCACCATATTAATGACTAGTAGGTTCACCATAACTGTGAATTGTCCCAAGTAAAGGACATCCATTGTTTGTAGCTCTAACAGGAGGTCAAAACAATGAACAACATGTCAAGGATATGAACATAACACCAAAACATAGTGAGATATGAAATTTTAGAAAATTCAACATCCAGTAATTAGAAATATAACAGAAAACTCAGGTGTTATGTTCAGTTGTATAAACTATAAAAAACGTTTTCTCTTTAGTACCATAAATGTACAGTATACACATGTAGTCTTTATACAGGTTATGCATTAATATCACGTAAAAATAACAAACCATATATTAATAAGGTACTTATATGTTGCTCATAGTGGCTCATCATCTGATAATTCTTAATTATCTAATCTCAGTGTGGCGTGAGTCCTTACCACCTTTAGCTACTCACCCACCACTGGGATCATTAGTTGGAGCGGTCATTCCCACATTGACCACTCTAGGCTAGAGGGCGTCCCCTATCCCGATACCGTATCACAGCCATGACCCTTCAATTGCCTTACATTTACAAGATGCCATATGTCACCGGGTCACCTTGGTTGGTAAAGGTAATCTTGGAATTGTCAGTCTTCTCAACATAGCAAAGTGACCCCTGTTTCTAGGCCACCTTGCTTTGAGATGATCATTCTGACCGTCAATCGCCTCAACACAGTATACTTCAGAGAGGGTCCTCCTGACCAGTACATGTCTTTTACATATTTTTTAGCCACTTGTCTTAATAGAATACACACATCATTAATAATCATGAGCATGATCAACCACTGTTCTTATGCATGCTACAATGACCTATCATACAATATGAAATATGTAACAACTCTATTTTTTAAATATATATTTGTAAAGTCTTATAAAGTCATTACTTCTTTACTTCTAATTAATTAATTCATAATAACATTCAATTAATTTAACCAAGCATAATCAAGGTTTAAGCTCTACCATTAACACTGATACAATTCTGAGTTCACATAGATATCATTAATCAAAACGTCTGTACAAAAATCAAACACATAAATATCTACATCTTATTCATCCATGTTGACTAATTTTGAAGATACGGGTGCGGGTGGTTGCACCATCATCGAGATTTTTGCTAACTCGACCACAAATACCTTATTAATTTCTGGGATCTGCCCAATATAGCGAAACTTAATCCAACGTGCACTAAAAGCCAAAGCCATAGAAAAATATGCATAACTAGTTTTCTGAACATGATATGAAAATATAGTGAGAATTTAATCTCAGTAGATTTAACAATAAATTATAGTCATCATCAATATTGCTCATCACGTCATGTTCAAGCTACCACGGTGAGGGTGAGTATTTTCTACTCACTGGTACGGGTTTTCTAGCTCTGTCTGACACGACACACTTTCTCTTTCTTTTCTCAATAGCATCATTATAGCCGTGAGTAGGGTGTCCCCTATTGGTGCACCACACGAACCGTTATGGGACTGTGCTCATCTCTTTTCTTTTCACATTAATAGCCAAAAATATAATTTCAATAACAAGTATGTTCATTATACTCACATGCCATAATTTATCATCAAGAATAATCATTACCAAAAATCATTGGTAAAATACAATCTTGCCATGAACATAATCATTTTCAATTTACTACTTTATAAAATATTTTCATGTCAAAATTACACACATAAGATAGTAAGGAGTTCATACAATGGCAATAGTTAGGGCATACACTAGTAATTTATTATTTTCATTTATAAGATTCTTCTTCTTTCTTAAATTTTATTTTCATCTATTCATTTTCTTTATGCTTGACCTCTAGTCACTTTTCTCATACTTACATCATTTTCAACATATGTTCTCACAAAGATTATAGAGTATTCTTCTTCAATTTGATTTTTATTATTACCTTATAGTTAATGAGGTTCATTTAGGGAAGAAAAGTGTTGAAAATAAGCTTTACCAGCTCCCAACACAGCCTGAACGTGTTCTGTAATATAGCCTAGCCATTTTCTGTAACACAGCCATGCTCTAGGCTTCAAAAAGATTTTTCTCGCACCGAACATGGCCATGCTATGTGTTGTGTTGTCCCCTGATGCAGGTTTTCATCCAGTTTAACCTTTGCTCACTAATCAGAGCATAACTCCCTCATTTTAACTCTAATTGAGGTGATCTTGGTGTCCATTTAAAGATAAGACAATCCTATAAAATCCTTAAGTTAAATATTTTACTGAAATCATAAGTAATCTTGGTGTTATTACTCGCTCAAATTCAATGTTATTTCTTCTCGGGTAGGTTTTGACCTCTACTTTCTAATATGTTCATGTCTCCCTCATATGAATTCAAAATTGAATGACTCTAGTGGCTAAAATTTAGTGATAAATATATCTATATATTTTCTGTTAACCATTTCTTTTAATTGCCTACAAATTATGCTCAAAAATTCAAACACTGAAGCTTACCTAACAGATTCTTCCTTAGTTAAGTAGTTTCTGACAACTGCTTACTAATCAGACCATATCTTCCTCATTTGAACTCTAAATTGGGTGATTCCAGTGGCTAAAAATATGTGAGACATATATCTACATTTTTCATGTTAATTATTTCTTTTAAATTCCCCACAGATTATTCCCAGAATTTTAAAAATAGAAGTTTCCCTAGTTATTCTAAAATCTAGTTTTATAACTAAATCCTTCCTAAAGTTTTATTACTTCCTCTTCCATTTTCTTTCTAATTTACATCTAACCATAAGATTACTCATTTCAACATTTTAAGTAGATTCCTTACACTTAATTTAACATATTCCATCATCTACTTCTCAAGAAAACATAAATCAAATAATGTATTATTAAGGTTGTTTCCCAATAGAAATTTCTCATGGTTTTCTTCTAATTGTTTAAGGCCATAATCATTTTATCAATTTAATCATATTCCATCAATTTTTCACCGCATGAAAATATACATAACAGTAGCATAAAAACCCTAAAATTTTGCCATGCTTAGCCATACCTATGCAGAACTTTCCACACCAACCAAAGTATTCAAAACATCCATCATATGCAAGATCAACATGTAACATGATATAGCAACATCCATGGCCAATCATGAAGATAGTAAATATTGTAAATTTCATCAAAGTTCTAAGATCAAAATTCCATATAAATGTTACAAATTTCAAAAATTTGCTTCAAAAAGAGATATTGTTAAACCTACCTAAAAATATCCCTTACTTACTTATTGAATTCTTTTTCTCGTTTCCTCTTGAAGGAAGTGGCAAGATTCCTCCCTTCCCTTATCTATTATAGCAGCTTGAATAAGAGAGGGAGGTTGAGTTTTGAACCCCAAGGACGAAGAGAAAAGATGGATTCAAGTGGAGATTAAACTAACTTACCTTAAGTACTTAGTGCTCTAGACTTCTCATTGTTCTTCCTTTTTCTCTTCTCCTTTCTTTCTTTCCTTTCCTCACTCTACCTTACTTTTGTTTTTCCTCTCCCTCACTTGAAAAAAATTATATTGTTATAAGGGTGGTTTTTTCTTAAATAAACTATCAAGTGGTTCACCTCACATAATCATGGGTCTACCTTATCACAATTAGCATACACTTGGTTGCTTTTTGGTGGAAGACAACTCATATTCTTGTCTTCATCTCCCTTAGTCAAAATATGCATAGAAAAGGAGATTTGTATTTGAAAATTATTATAAAATGTTCTTAAGATAAGGGACATGTGATATGAACCCATCTAACTCCACCTCAAAAGCTAGCTCGTAAAGAAAAGATTGCGAACTCATATATATAACACCCAAGACCTCCCTTGCTAACCGATGTGAGACTTTGTCGATATTCACTCGATAATCACCCTCACCATTGCATAGTTTACATAATTCGCCCACTCTTTAGCTTGCAAGTCCTCGTGCAAGTTGTAAGTGTAACCACTCCATTTTTTTTCATATATACATATATATATTTCTAAAATTTTATGAAGTCATTACCTCTTTACTTCTAACTATTTACCTCATAATAACATTCAATTAAATTAGCCAAAAATAAATTAGGTTTATGAAATACCATTAACACTTATACAATTTTGGGTTCACATACACATTATTAGTCAAAACATCTGTACAAAAATCAAACACATATAAGTCTACATTTTATTCATCCATATTGACCAGTTTCGGAGATACGGGTGTGGGTGGTTGCACCTTCATTGAGATCTTAGCCAATTCGATCCAACGTATGCAAAAAGCCAGTCATAGAGAATATCTACATAACTTAGTTTTCTGAACATGATATGGAAATATAGTGAGAATTAAATCCCAGTATATTACACAATAAATCATAAGCATCATCAATAATGCTTGTCACATCATGTTCATCTGTATAAACTACAATAATTATTTAAGGTCACATGAATGCACTTTATCTATGCACATGAAATTCGTACAGTAATGATATGTATGGCATAAATAACTATTTTCAGAATATCATATGATGGCTATCAACTTATTTTCATATCAAGTTATTCTGATCAGGGTGAGTACTTTCTTCTCTTCGATACAGGCTTTTCTCGCTCTATCCGAAATAGCACACTTTCTTTTCTCATTAACATAATCATAGCCGTTAGTAGGGTGTCCCCTACTGGTGCACCACATGGACCGCCATGTGATCGTGCTCATTTCTTTTCTTTTCACATTAACAGCCAAAAATAAGATTTCAATAACAAGTATGTTCATTATAGTCATATAATCATTACCAAAAATCATTGGTGATCATGCCATGAACTTAATCGTTTCAAATATCACTTTATAAAATATTTCCATGTCCAAATTACACACTTAAGATGACAAGGATTTCATGCAATGGCAATGGCTATGACATACACTAATAATTTTTTATTTTCATTTATAAGATTCTTCTTCTTTTTTAAATATTAATTTCCTCTCTCACTAAACAAAGCATAACACCCTCATTTTAAATCTGATTGAGGTAATCTTAGTGTTAATTTAAAGATAAGACAATCCACTAAAACCCTTATGTTGAAAATTGTAGTGAAATGTTAAGTAATCATGGTGTTACTACTCTCTTAAATTTAATGTTATTTCTTCTCAAGTAGGTTCAGAATTCTACTTACTAATCTGACCATATCTCCCTCATATGAACTCCTATTGAGGTGATTCCAAAGTCTATAAAAAAGATAAGACACTTATGTACAACTTTTATGTTTATCATTTCTTTATATTCCTTACCAATTATTCTTAAAAAATTGAAAAACAAATCGCTTACATTTACCACCCTGGATTCTAGATTGGTTCTGACATTTACTCATTAATAAGCCATATCTCCTTCATATAGACTTAAAATTAAGTAATTTCAGAGCTTGTAGGTCCGTGATATATATATATATATATATATATATATATATATATATATATATATATTCCTTTAATTTCTTACAGATTTTGCTCAGAAATTCAAACACAAAAGCATACATAACAGATTCTTCCCTGATTAACTATTTTCTGACCACTGGCTATAAATCAAACAATATCGCCCTCATCTGAACTCCAAATTAAGTGATTCTAGTGGCTAAAAATTCATGAGTCATAGATCTACATTTTTCATGTTAACCATTTCTTTTGATTCCTAACTAATTCTTCCTAGAATTTGTAAGACAGAAGCTTTTCATGTTACTCCGAAATCTAGTTTTCTAATCAAACCTTTCCTAAGGTTTTAGTTCATCATTATATTAAGTCTTCTTCGATTTTCTTCTTAATTTACATCTAATCATATTTCATCAAATTTTTACCACATTCAAATAAACAAAATAGCAGCACTAAAATCTTAAAATTTTTCCACCCAAAACCATACCTATTGATGTGAGCACGGCTAGCGAATGGAAATGGAATGCAGACCTGCTGGAAGTCCCAAGGGGACCTGTCATAAGAGTTCGGGATAAAAGATTCAAAGAAGAATTTAATAGTCTAATTTTAGAAGCCCAACAAGGAGATACCTGCATCAATTCAAAAGAAGAGCACAAAACTAGTCCATATCAATAAAGCCCACTTGAATATAGGTCAAGACAAGCCAATCTGAATATGGGCTTAAAGTGCAAGAAGATTGAAGGCTAAAAACTGAATATCGGCCCAAAATAATGGATTTATTTAATGGCCCAATTTAGGCTACTTTTTTTTCTGATTTATTTACTTTTAGTATTTTATTTATTTGACTAGGAAAGTTTCCTATTTCATAGTTTCTAGAAGAGTTTCCTATTTGTATTTTTCCTTACCCTATAGGAGTTTCCTATTTGATAGTTTCTAGAACAGTTTCCTATTTCTATTCTTCCTTGTCCTATAAGAGTTTCCTATTTAGTTTTCCTTCTACGTTTAGGTAATTGGCCTATAAATAGGTATGTATGCTCATTAACAATCATTTATATTATTGAGAGTGTTTTCTCTTTGGTTCTTTAAAGAACTTTTCTGAACTTATCAAGATTTATCTTGTGGCGTTCAGGCAAGACTTATCACTCACAATCTTCTTCCTCTTTCTTGAGTGTGGGGTCTGCGATATTTCTTATACCTTTGGTTCTTATCTCTTTATAGATATCGGGTCAAGGTCATTTTATTTTTTAATTTATTTTTGTTATAAATCTAATTAGAATACGATCCTTCTAAGCGGATCCTATATTGATTCCGGGTCTCACCACTCTTGGTGAGGTTCATATCAGGGGTTCACATCACCTATGCAGAACTTTCCACACCAATCGAAATGTTCATAACATCCATCATATGCAAGATAATATGTAACATGATATAGCAACATCCATGACCAATCATCAAAGTAGCAAATATTATAAATTTTATCAAAGTTCTAAGATCAAAATTCCATAAAAATGTTACAAATTTCGAAGATTTTATTCAGAAAGGGATATTATTATACCTACCTAAAGATCTCCCTAGCTCACTTAGTGAATTCTTTTTCTTGTTTCCTCTTGAAGGAAGTAGCAAGATTTCTCCCTTCCCTTAACTTTTCTAGCAGCTTAAATAAGCAAAGGAGGGTGAGTTTTTAAACCCCAAGGATGAAGAAAAATGATAGATTCAAGTGGAGATTAAGGTAACTTACCTTGAGTACTTAGTCCTCTAGACTTCTCCATCCTCTTCCTTCCTCTCTTATCCTCTCTTTCTCTCCTTTCCTCACTCTACCTTACTTATGTTTTTCCTTTCCCTCACTTGGATGAAATTATAATGTTATAAGGGTGGGTTTTGCTTAAATAAACTATCAAGTGGTTCACCTTTCATAATCATGGGTCTACCTTATCATAATTAGGATGCACTTGGCTATTTTTTGGGAAAAGACAACTCATGTTCTTGTCTTCCTTTCCCTTAGTCAAGATATGCATAGCAAAAGGAGATTTGTATTTTGAAAATTATGATAAAATGTTCTTAAGACAAGGGATAATGTCCCTTTGATTTACAGATTCATTTCCTTTTTCTTTTGTCTCATTTAAGTATGATAGGTTTACCTTTCCAGATGGCAAATTTTCAGCTCTTGAGTCTTCCTTACTTGGCTGAAATTATTTATGTAGGATAATGATGTTTTGTCATAATGCTATGTATTATTATCCACTTGTTGAAATTATGAATGTACGATATAGATGTTTTGTGTAACAACTCCATTTATGTAAATGTAAATTTTTTTTTATATTTGTAAAAGTCCATGAAGTTATTACTACTTTAATTCTAACCACTTAACTCGTAATAATAATCACTTTATCCAAGCATAATTGTTATTAACAGTGATACAATACTGAGTTTCCATACAAACTATTATTTTACAAACTACACACCATTATTTTACAAACATTTGTACAAAGATACATATTAGTTCTAATCATCTATGTCGACTACTTCCGGGGACATTGGTGCGGGTGGCACGTCCACCAGAATCTTAGTCACATCTACGACAGATACATCTGAAATAACTGAAAGTTGCTCAAGGTAGGGCACCTCAATCCAACGTACAGAAATAATAAGTGTCATAGAGAAAATCTGCATATTTATTCTTCTGAACATGATATGGAAATATAGTGAGAATTAAATCCCAGTAAGTTCAACAATAAATCATAATTTACCATCAATATAGTTCATCATGTCATGTTCAGTTGTATAAACTACAGAAAATATCTTTAGTCACATGAATGCATTATATCTATGCACATAAGAATCATAATGATATGTATGACAGGATTAACTATTTTCAGAATATCATATGATGACCATCAACTTATTCTCATTTCAAGCTACCCCGATCAGGGTGAGTATTCTCTACTCTCCGGTACGGGATTTTCTCGCTCCGTCCGACATGGCTCACTTTCTCTTTCTTTTCTCATTAACATGATCATAACCGTTGGTAGGGCGTCCCTTACTGGTGCACCACACGAATTGCCATGTGACCGTACTCATTTCTTTTCTTTTCACAATGATAGCCAAAAATATGCTTTCAATAACAAGTATGTTCATCAAAATATAATTATTACAAAAAATTATTGGTAATCATGCCATGAACATAACCATTTCAAATATCACTTTATAAAATATTTCCATATCAAAATTTCACACTTAAGATGGTAAGAAGTTCATACAATGGGAATGGCTATAGCTATACTAGTCATTTATTAAGATTCATCTTCTTTTTTAAATACTAATTTTATTTCTTTATTTTTTTGATGCAGGTTTTCATCCTATCTAACATTCTCTTACTAATAAGAGCATAACTCCCTCAATTTAACTCTGATGTAGGTGATCTTGGTGTTAATTTCAAGATAAAACAATTATCTAAAACTATTATGTTGAACATTGTAGAGAAATATTAAGAAATCAAGGTGATATTACTCCCTAAATGTATATGTTATTTCTTCTCGAATAGGTTCTGACCTCTACCTACTAATCGGACCATATCTACCTCATATGGACTCCAACTTGAGTGATTCCAGTGGCTAAAAATCTGTGACACACATATCTATAATTCTTATGTTAACCATTTATTTTAATACCATACAGATAATTTCCAGAAATTAAAATACAGAAGCTGTCCTAACATATTCTTCAGTGATGAACCATTTTCTGAACTTTGACAATTAATAAGCTCATATCTTCCTCATATAGACTCCACATTGAATGATTCCAGTGGCTAAAAATTCATGACACACATAGCTATAATTCTTATGTTAACCATTTATTTTAATTCCATACAGATAAGTCCCAGAAATTAAAATACAGAAGCTGTCCTAACATAATCTTCCCTGATGAACCATTTTCTGACCTTTGACTACTAATCAGCTCATAGCTTCCTCATATGGATTCCAAATTGAATGATTCCAGTGGCTTAAAATCCATGAAACACATAGCTATAATTCTTATATTAACCATTTATTTTAATTACATACAGATAATTCCCAGAAATTAAAATACAAAAGCAATCCTAACATATTCTTCCCCGATGAATCATTTTCTGACCTTTGAATACTAATTGGACCATATCTACCTCATATGGACTCCAAATTGAATGATTCCAGTGGCTACAAATCCGTGACACATATATCTTTAATTCTTATGTTAACCATTTATTTTAATTCCCTATAGATAATTCTCAGAAATTAAAACACAGAAGCTATCCTAACATATTCTTCCCTGATGAACCATTTTTTGACCTTTGCTTAATAATCGGACCATATCTACCATATATGGACTCCAAATTGAATGATTCCAGTGGCTAAAAAATCCATGACACATATAGCTATAATTCTTATGTTAACCATTTATTTTAATTCCATACAGATAATTCCCAGAAATTTAAATACAGAAGCTGTCCTAACATATTTTTCCCTTATGAACCATTTTATGACCTTTGCTTACTAATCGGACCATATCTACCACGTATGGACTCCAAATTGAATGATTCCAATGGTTAAAAATCCATGACACACATAGCTATAATTCTTATGTTAACCATTTATTTTAATTCCATATAGATCATTCCTAGAAATTAAAATATAGAAGTTGTCCTAACATATTCTTCCCCTGATGAACCATTTTCTGACCTTTAACTACTAATCGGACCATATCTACCACATATGGAATCCAAATTGAATGATTCCAGTGGATAAAATCTGTGACACATATATCTTTAATTCTTATGTTAACCATTTATTTTAATTTCTTATAGATTGTTCCCAAAAATTAAAACACCAAAACTTAAAATTCTGCCACCCATAGCTATACCCATGCAGAGCTATCTACACCAACCTAAGTATTCAAACATACATCACATGCAAGATCAATATGTAACATGATATAGCAACATCATGACCAATCATAAAAGTTTTAAGATCAAAATCTCATATAAATATTATAAGTTTCAAAAGTTTTCTTCAAAAAGAAATATTGTTAAACTTACCTAAGAATCTCCCTAGCTTACTTAGTGAATTAGTTTTCTTGTTTCCTCTTGAAAGAAGTAGCAAGATTCCTTCCTTTGCTTAGCTTTTCTAGCAGCTTAGGTAAGAGAAGGAGGGTGAATTTTTGAACCTCAAGGATGAAGAAGAAAAATGGACTCAAGTGGAGATTAAGGTAACTTACCTTGAGTACTTAGCCTTCTAAACTTCTCCTTCTTCTTCCTTCCTTTCTTCTCCTCTCTTTCTCTCCTTTCCTCACTCTACCTTGCTTCTATTTCTCTCTCTTCCTCATTTGGACGAAATTAAAATGTTGTAGGGGTGGGTTTTGCTTATATAGACCACCAAATACTACACCTTTCATGATCATGGGTCTACCTTATCACAATTAGGATACACTTTGTTGAATTTTTGGAAAACAAAAAACTTATGTTCTTGTCTTCCTCTTCCTTAGTCAAGATATGCATAGGAAAAGGAGATTTGTATTTTGAAAATTATGATGATATGTTCTTAAGATAAGGGACAAGGTCCCTTTGATTTAGAGATTTATTTCCATTTTCTTTTGTCTTAAACAAGTATGATAGGTTGGCCTTCTTAGGTGGCAAATTTCTAGCCCTTGAATCTCCATTATTTGGTTGATATTATTTGTGTGGGATAGAAATGTTTTGTCCTAATACCATGTATTATCATACTACTTGCTAAAATTATGAGTGTAGGATATAGATGTTTTTGTCCTAAAGCCTTGTATTATCATGCCACTTACCAAAATGATGAATGTAGAATCACACCACTTGCTAAATTTTTGTCTTAATGCCATGTAACCTAATCTTTATTATTATTACATTATTATATCATAACCTAATTTATTTTATTTTATTTTTTCTCTTGGATTTGGGCTTATTCCTACCCATTATGGGCTTGTTCCTACCCATTTTCTTTGCTTTGGATAAAATTCTTCCTTTCTTGGAGGGCTTGGTTACATTTTCATAATTTTTGGGCTATTGGTCCAATTACTATATCCTAGTCCAAGTCTATGTTTTATTTCTTGCTTAGGTTATCCAATGGGCTTGCTAACTTATGTGAAGTGGAAAAACTCTATATGAAGTGTCCATAGGTAAAAGCCAAATGTGTGGGTAAAGATTTTAAACTTAGTAACTCTAGTTCTTGAATTAGAAAAAATTACCCTAATCCAATGTTCTTGAAATTTTAAGACCTTTACTTGTTTCTAAAAATTTATCTCCCTTATCCAAGAATTTTGCATCTCTTTAATATGTTATTTCTAATTTTTTTCCTATTAGGTTTTCCCTCTTTATTTGTTTTCTTAATGTTAGAAACATTTTCTATGCATATACATAAGGTGAAGAATTTCTAAGGATTATATTTCCTTAGATATCTAAAATATTGTCTAATAAATTTTATTTCCTTAATTAAATATTTATGTACTTTTATCAATAAAAGAAACGAAATTAGGGATGTTACATTTTGTCTTAATTCCATTTATTATTACATACTTGCTAAAATTATGAACGTAGGATATAGATGCTTTGTTCTAATACCATGTGACCTAATCTTGATTATTATTACACTACTATTTCCTCACATGGTTCTTTTTTTTCCTCTTGGATTTGGGTTTATTCTTATCCATTTCCTTTGCTTTGGCTAAAATTCTACCTTTCATGGAGGGTTTGATCACATTTTCATAATTTTTGGGCTATCGGTCCAACTTCTATATCCTACTCCAAGTCTATGTTTTATTTCTTGCTTGAGCAATCCAATTGGCTTTCTAGAAACTTATATGAAGTAAAAAAAACTCTATATGAAGTGTCCATAGGTGAAAGCCCAATGTATGGGTGGAGATGTTAAACTTAAGAACTCTAACTCTTGAATTAAGAAAAATTAACCTAATACAATATTCTTGAAATTTTAAGACTTTTACTTACTTTCCAAAAAATTATCTTTCTTGCCCAAGAATTTCGTCTCTCCTTAATATTTAATTTCTAATTTTTCCTATTAATTTTTCTCTCTTTACCTACTCCCTTAATGTTAGAAACATTTTCTATGCATACACATAACGTGAAGAATTTCTAAAGATTATATTTCCTTAGATATCTAAAAATTGTCTAATAAATTTTATTTCCTTAATTAAATATTTATGTAACTTTATTAATAAAAGAGATGAAATTAGGGATGTTACATTAAATATTTATATACCTTTATTAATAAATAAAATGAAATTTAGGATGTTACAGTACGTGGGCTACACCACGAGCTACCACCACGGAGTAGTTTTTGATGACCTGCATTGGTCAGTGATCTGGCTAACTCACCTAACCAGTTGAGGGTAGGCTTTGATACCATATGATACGAACTCACCTAACTTCACCTTAAAAGTTAGCTCGTAAGGGGAAGATTGCAAACTCATATGTATAACACCCAAGACCTCCCTCGTTAACTGATGTGGAACTTTGCTGATATTCACTTGATAATCACCGTCACCATTGCACGGTTCACATCATCAAGGTCACTTTGATTTAGGGATTCTTTTTCTTTTTCTTTTGTCTCACTCAAGTATGATAGGTTTTCCTTTCTATGTGGGAAAGTTTTATCCCTTGAGTCTCCCTTGCTTGGCTGAAAGTATTTCTGTAGGATAGGGATGTTTTGTCATATTGCCATGTATTATTACCTATTATATCATCACATGGCTAGCTAAAATTATGAATGTAGGATATAGATGTTTTATCCTAATGCTATGTATTATTATCTACTATATCATCACATGGCTTGCTAAAATTATGAGTGTAGGATATAGATGTTTTATCCTAATGCCATATGACATAATATTGATTATTATTACACTACTATTTCATCACATGATTCTTATTTTTTCTTCTTGGATTTGGGATCATTCTTGCCTATTTCCTTTGCTTTGGCTAAAATTCCTACCTCTCATTTTGATTAGTATTACACTATTATTTCATCACATAATTCTTATTTTTCCTTTTTAGATTTAGACTCATTCTTTCCCATTTCTTTTACTTTAGCTAAAATTCCTATATCTCTTGGAGGGCTTGGCCACACTTTTATGATTTTTGGGCTATTGATCCAACCTCTATATCTTAGTCCAAGTCTATGTTATATCTCTTACTTGAGCTATCCATTTGGCTTACTAAAAACTCATGTGAAGTGGAAAAACTCTATATGAAGTGTCCATAGGTGAAAACCCAAATGTATGGGTGAAGATGTTAAACTTAAGAACTCTAGCTTTTGAATTAGGAAAATTTACTCTAGTCCAATGTTCTTGAAATTTTAAGACCTTTACTTACTTCCAAAAATTTATCTTTCATATCCAAGAATTTCACCCCTCTTTAGGACGTTATTTCTTATTTTTCCTATTATGTTTTCTCTCTTTACCTATTCCCTTAATTTTAGAAACATTTTCTATGCATACATATAAGTTGAAGAATTTCTAAGGCTTATAATTTCTTAGCTATCTAAAATTTTTTTAATAAATTTTATTTCCTTAATTAAATATTTTTGTTCCTTTATTAATAAAAGAAATAAAATTTTGTATGTTACATTTCTCTCTCCCTAAAAGAAAATTTTTCTTCAATTTCAGAAATTACCTAATAAGAACAATTGCAGATATTTCTTTCTTATGACTTCTTCCACCTCCCAAGTTGCTTCTTCCGGTGTGAAACCTTCCCATAACACCTTAACCAGGAGAATGATCTTATTCATCAATTGCTTAACGTCGGTGTCTAATATGGATGCCGGTACTAGTTGGTATGTCTTGTTCTACTTATTTGAATTGGTTCATTTTGTATTACTTGTAAGGAATTTGGAAGATACTTTCGGAGCTATGATACATGAAAAACATTATGTAGGTTGAAAAAATTAGGTGGGAAGGAAACTTGATATGCTAACTTTCCCACTTTTTAAAGAATTTGATAGGGTCCCAAAAATCGTAGAATTAGTTTTCTGGTCTTAAGAGACCCGCCAACTCTATTAGTCGGGGAAACCTTTAGAAATACATGGTCTCCTTCCTCAAACTCTATAGGTTTTTATCTCTTATCATAGTAACTCTTTTGCCGACTGTGAGCTATAAGTATTTTGTCTCGTATCTTTCTAATTTGCTCAGTGGTTTGTTGAAATAGGTCAGGACCAAGCAAGTTTTTTTCTCCTACCTCAAACCAACATAGTGGAGATCGGTACTTCCTACCATATAAAGCTTCGTAGGGGGCCATCTTAATACTAGAGTGATAACGATTATTATAAGCAAACTCCACTAATGGTAGGTACTTATCCCATCTTTTACCTTACTCTATCACACAGGCCCTCAACATATTTTGTAGGGTTTGAATGGTTCGTTCTGTCTTCCTATTAGTCTGAAGATGGTAGGTAGTACTGAACTGCAACTGAGTTCCAAAAACTTTTTGCAACGAATTCCAAAACCTCGACGTGAACCTCAGATCTCTATTAGAAACGATATTTAAGGGAGTTCCATGCAGTCGAACTATTTCTTGAATGTACTGTCATAACTCCATTTTTTTTTCTCTTTTTTTTACATATACATATAAATAAATTTTTTTAAAGTTCCATGAAGTCATTACCTTTATTTAACTCATAATAACATTCAATTAATTTAACCAAGCATAATTAAGGTTTACACATCATTAATTAACAACATCCGTACACAAATCACTCACATATATGTCTACATCTTATTCATCAATATTGACCAGTTCCAAGGATACGGGTGCGAATGGTTGCACCTTCACCGGAATCTTAACCAACTCAACCACAAACACCTTATTAATTTTTGGGATCTGTCCAACATAGAATAACTCGATTCATCATACACTAAGAGCCAGAGGAAAAGAAAAATATGCAAAACTAGTTTTCTGAACATGATATGGAAATATAGTGTGAATTAAATCCTAGTAGGTTCAACAATAAATCACAATTATCATCAATATAGATCATCATGTCATGTTCACCTGTATAAGTTATAGGAAATATCTTAGTTCACATGAATGCACGTTATCTATGCACATGAAAATCATACAGTAATGACATGTATGTTATGAATAACTATTTTAGATTACCATATGATGGCTATCAACTTATTTTCATATCAAGCTACCCCGGTCAGGGTGAGTACTTTCTACTCTCTAGTTCGGGTTTTTCTCCTTCCGTCCGACATGGCACACTTTCTCTTTCTTTTTTCGTTAATATAACTATGGTCGTTGGTAAGGTGTCTTCTACTGGTGCACCACATTGACTGCCATGTGACCGTGCTTATTTATTTTATTTTATTTTATTTTCTCATTAATGGCCAAAAATATAATTTCAATAACAAGTATATTCATTATACTCACATGCCATAGTTTTTTTTATCAAAATATAATAATTACCAAAAATCATTGGTAATCATGACATAAACATAATCGTTCCAAATATTACTTTAGAAAATATTTTCATGTCAAAATTACACACTTAACATGGTAAGGAGTTTATGCAATGGCAATGGCTATGGCATACATTAGTCATTTATTATTTTCATTTATAAGATTTTTTTCCTTTTTAAATATTATTTTTATCTCTTCATTTTCTTTATGCTTGGCCTCTAGTCACTTTTCTCCTACTTATATCATTTTCAACACATGTTCTTACAAATTTAATACAACATTCTTCTTCAATTTGGTTTCTATTAATATTCTATAGTTAATGAGGTTCATTTAGAGTAGAAAAATGTTGAAAATAAGCTTTACTAGCTTCCAACATGGCCTAAACATATCCTATAATACGGCTTGGCCATTTCCTATAAAACATCCATGCTTTAGGCTTCAAAATGTCTTTTCCAGAACAGAACACGGCCTGGTTGTCCCTTGGAACACGACTATGCTCTATGTTGTGTTATTACTTGATGCGGGTTTTCGTCCTGCCTGACCTTCTCTCACTAATCAGAGCATAACTTCCTCATTTTAACTCTAACTTAGGTGATCTTGGTGTCCATTTAAAGATAAAACAATTATCTAAAACTATTATGTTAAACATTTTAGCAAAATCTTAGGTTCTGAACTTTACTTACTAATTTGACCATATCTCCCTCATATAAACTTCAAATTGAGTGATTCTAGTGGCTAAATTTTCGTGATACATATATATATATATATATTTTGTATGTTAACCAGTTATTTTATTTCCCTACATAAGTTTCTCAAAAATTCAAACACAGAAGCTTTCTTAACAGATTCTTCCCTGGTTTACTATTTTCTAACCACTACTTACTAATCTGACCATATCTACCTCATATGGTCTCCAAATTGAGTGATTCCAGTGGTTAAAAATCCGTGAGACATATATCTATGTTTTATATATTAAACATTTCTTTTAATTACTAACTGAATCCTCCTAGAATTTGAAAAACAGAAGCTTCCCTAGTTACTCCAAAATCCAGTTTCTTAACCAAAACTTTTCTAAGATTTTAGTTCATCATTTTGTTATGTCATCTTCCATTTTATTCTTAATTTACATCTTATCATATTTCATCAATTTGTCACCACATTTAAATATAAAAAATAGCAGGGTAAAAATCTTAAAATTTTGTCACCCATGGCCATACTATGTAAAACTTTCCACACCAACCTAAGTATTCAAACATACATCACTTGCAAGATCAACATATAACATGATATAGCAACATCTATGGCCAATCATCCAAGTAACAAATATAGTAATTTCATCAAAGTTCTAGGATCAAAATCCCATATAAATGTTTCTAATTGCATAGCTTTTCTAAAAAAAATATTGTTAAACCTACCTAAAGATGTCACTAGCTCACTTAGTGAATTCTTTTTCTTGTTTCCTTTTGAATGAAGTAGCAAGATTCCTCTCTTCCCTTAGCTTTTCTAGCAGCTTAAATAAGAGAAGGAGGGTGAGTTTTTGAACCCTAAGAATGAAGAAGAAAGATAGATTCAAGTGGAGATTAAGTTAATTTACCTTGGGTACTTAGTCTTCTAGACTTCTCCTTCCTCTTTCTTCCTCTCTTCCCCTCTCTTTCTCTCCTTTCCTCACTCTACCTTGATTATGTTTTTCCTCTCTCTCACTTGGACGAAATTATAATGTTATAAGGGTGGGTTTTGCTTAAATAAACTATCAAGTGGTTCACCTTTCATAACCATGGGTCTACCTTATCACAATTAGGATGCACTTGGTTATTTTTTGGGGAAAAAACAACTCATGTTCTTGTCTTCCTCTCCCTTAGTCAAGATATGCATAGCAAAAGGAGATTTGTATTTTGAAAATCATGTTAAAATTTTCTTAAGACAAGGGACAAGGTCCCTTTGATTTATGGATTCATTTCTTTTTTCTTTTGTCTTAATCAAGTATGATAGGTTTGCCTTTTTAGGTGGCCAATTTCTAGCCCTTGAATCTCCCTTACTTGGTTGAAATTATTTGTGTAGGATAAGGATGTTTTGTCATAATCCTATGTTTTACTACCCACTTGTTGAAATTATGAATATAGGATATAGATGTTTTTTTCCTAAAGCCATGTATTATTACTTACTTGTTGAATTTATGAATATAGAATATAGGTGTTTTATCTTAATGCCATGTGACTTAATCTTGATTATTATTACACTACTATTTCCTCACATGATTCTTATTTTATCTTCTTGGATTTGGGCTCATTCTTACCCATTTCCTTTACTTTGGCTGAGAGTCTACCTTTTATGAAGGGTTTGGTCACATTTTCATGATTTTTTGGGCTATCGGTCCAACTTCTATATCCTAGTCTAAATCTATATTTTATTTCTTCCTTGGGCTATCCTATTGGCTTACTAGAAATTCATGTGAAGTGGAAAACCTCTATATGAAGTGTCTATAGGTGAAAGCCCAATTTATGGATGGAGATGTTAAACTTAGTAACTCTAGCTCTTGAATTAGGAAAAATTACCCTAATCCAATCTTATTGAAATTTTAAGACCTTTACTTACTTCACAAAAATTTATCTTCCTTAACCAAATTTTTTTCCTCTTTTTAGTATGTTATTTCTAATTTTTCCTATTAAGTTTTCTCTCTTTATCTATTCTTTTAATGTTAAAAACATTTTCTATGCATACACATATGGTGAAGAATTTCTAAGGATTATATTTCTTAGATATCTAAATTTTTTTTAATAAATTTTATTTCTTTAATTAATTATTTATGTATCTTTATTAATAAAAGAAAAAAAATTATGGATGTTACATTGAATATTTATGTACCTTTATTAATAAAGGAAACAAAATTAGGGATGTTACTTGTACAACTGGGCCAATTTGTCCCGTGAATAATTAATCTTTATAGGCAGAAAGTGCGCAGATTTGGTTAATCTGTCTACTATTACCCATATATAGTCATGTCCAACTGAAGTCTTAGGTAAGCCCACCATAAAGTCCATCAAAATATTGTCTCATTTTTATTTAGCGATCTCAAGAGGTTATAGAAATCATGTTGGCTTTTAATGCTCCATTTTCACCTTCTGACATATTAAACATTTCATTACGAACTCAGCAATGTCCTTTTTCATCCTTGGCCACTAGTAGATCTTTTTTAAATCTTGATACATTTTAGTGGATACAGGATGGGCTGTGTACTTACCTTGATGTGTCTCTTGCGGGATCTTAGTCCTCAACTCTCATTCTTGAGGGACCAAATCCTTCCCTTATACATAATTGCTCCATCTTCCCATATAGAAAAATTATCTTTGTTTTTGTGATCCTATAAGTATTAGTTGTGTACTTAAGCCTCTTTAATCTGGGCTCTAAGGCCACACTCTATACTCAACCTATTGATGATTAGCTTCTTTGGAGTAAGAGTAGTGGCTAGCTTCAAATTTTGAAACTCCTCTAGCATTTGCATCTCATACATCATTATCTGACCCATATGCAAAGATTTTCGACTCAAGGCGTCAACTACAACATTCGTCTTTCCTGGATGATACTTTATCTCATACTTGTAGTCATTGAGAAACTCTATATCCATCTTCATTGCCTCATATTTAACTCCTTCTGATCAAAAAGGTACTTAAGACTCTTGTGATCACAATATACTTCAAATATTACCCCATACAAATAGCGTCACCAAATCTTTAAGGCAAACACCACTGCTACTAATTCAAGATCTTGGGTCAGATAATTTTCTTCATGGGGTCTTAGTTGCCTAGAGGGGTAAGCAACTACAATCTTGTCTTGCATCAGCACATACCCCAACCCTTTCTGTGAAGGATCACTATACACTTTAAAATATCTTGTGGAGTCTGGAATAATTAAAACAGGAGGAGCGGTTAATCTTGTATTAAGCTCTTGGAAACTAGCTTTACATTGATCAATCCATTTGAAAGGACTTCTCTTTCTGATCAATTTAGTCAATGGAAAGGCTATATGAGAGAAGTTTTGTATAAACCTCCGGTAGTATCCTGCCAAATTCAAGAA
The DNA here is from genome assembly GCA_037074535.1 of Gleditsia sinensis. Taxonomy (NCBI): domain Eukaryota; kingdom Viridiplantae; phylum Streptophyta; class Magnoliopsida; order Fabales; family Fabaceae; genus Gleditsia; species Gleditsia sinensis. The sequence goes on from CM073464.1 coordinate 63,740,948, forward strand.
ACTTTTGACTTCTGTAACTGTCTTTGGTCTTTCCCACTGAATCACTGCTTCCATCTTACTAGGGTCTACGGCTACCCCTCTGTTAGAAATGACATGTCTAAGAAACTTTACCCCTGGTAGTCAAAATCCACACTTCTCTAATTTGGCATACAACCTTTTTTATTTCAACACTTGCAGCACGATTCAGAAATGTTGTTCATGTTCTTTCTCACTCTTAGAGTATATCAAAATGTCATCAATGAAGACTACCATAAATTGATCTAGGTAGGGTCAAAAAATGCGATTCATGTAATCCATGAAAATTGTAGGTGCATTTGTTAACCTGAAAGGCATTATGAGAAACTCATAATGCCCATATCTAGTCTTGAAGGATGTTTTTGGTACATCCTCCTCCTTGATCCTAATCTGATGGTATCTTGACCTCAAGTCAATCTTAGAAAAGATGGAGGCTCCCTTCAGTTGATCTAATAAGTCATATATCCTAGGGAAAGTGTACTTGTTTTTTATAGTCACCTTATTCTTCTGTCTGTAGTCTATGCATAGTCTTAGGGTCCTGTCTTTCTTCTTAACAAACAATACAGGAGCTCCCAAGGTGATACACTTAGTCTAATGAATTGCTTGTATAAGAATTCCTCTAACTATTTCTTGAGTTCCTGTAGTTCCTTTGAGGTCATTCTATAAGGAGCAATAGAGATATGCTCTGTCTTAGGTAGGAGATCAATAGAGGACTCTATCTCTCTCTCAAGATGTAAGCCTAGAATATCTGGTGGAAATACTTCAGGAAACTCATTAGCTATTATAATTTCATTAAGTTTTGGTTCTTCTTCAAGGTTTGATAAACACAGGAGAATGTAGCCAAGTACTCTATTCTTCAACTCCCGATTGACTTGATTAGCATTTAGCATCAATAACTACATCTCCTCTTTGGAGTAAGAGGTAGAAATTTAATGGTCTTGGTGCAACAATTTAGCAAGACCCAATTTCTAGACATCTAGTCTAACCATAGAATAATTTCAATATCTCTTAAAGGTAGACAGAAGAGGTCTACATAAAATTTTTTCTCTTGGATGATGACTTGACAGTCTTTACATATAGAGGATGTTAAAACCATTTCCCCTGTGAGGGTTACTACAAATAGGTCATAGGGGGTTTCAAAAATAGGATACTGAAACTCCAGAATACATTCTTATGATATAAATGAATGACTAGCATCAGGGTCAAACAACACCATAAGAGCAAATCTATAGATGTAGCATGTACCTTGAATCATTTCGGAGATTGAGATACCTTTTGGCCGTTCAGTGTGAAAACCTTTCCTTGCACCTGAGGCTTTTGTTTCGGCTGCTTCCCCACATTCTATGGGTAGTTCTTCTCAAAATGACCCTTTTGTCAGTATTTGAAGAAGATATCTGATCCCATGTAGTATGGCTAGTTACCATGCATACTCTGCACTTAGTGCACTTAACAGTGGCTAGGTCTTATTAAAAAGGTCGGAGACCTGCAATCAATTGCCTTTTACCAATTCCATATCCTCTACCCCTCACGTTTTTGCCAAGGTTGGTAAACTTTTCTTCCTCTTGCACAAGTTTCTCCTCTGCTTCTCGTCCTTCACTGCCCTTAAACTCTTCTCCAAAAGTTTAGATTTATTTATCAATGGCACAAACTCTCTTATTTCTGAGGTTATCATCACATTCCTGATTGTTGGATTCAGTCTTGCTTCAAACTTAATAGCCTTTCGTGCTTCATCAAGTTTAAACCTCAGGTAAGAGGAGAATTTAGACAACTCCTCGAACTTAGCAATGTATTGGTCGACTGACATGTTACCCTGTTTGAGTTGAAAAAATTCGATCTCCTTCTCAGCCCGCACAATACTTTGAAAGTACTTTTCCAGGAAATTGTCCTTAAACACTTGCTAAGTGATTTGCTACCTCTAGTGAGTTAGCAATTCTTTGGTACCTCGCCACTAACACTAGGCTTCATCTTTCAGCATATATGTAGCAAAGATAACCTACTGCTCATTAGTGTAGCCCATCACCTTGAAAATCTTCTCCATTTCCATTATCCACCTTTCGACTATCATTAGGTCATAGCTACCTTGGAAATAAGGTGGTTTGATTCTCAGGAACTCAGATAGACTATTATCATTTCCAGCTACCCAGTTGTTTGCATTATTTTCTTCATTCAGGTTGTTACTGATATGGAGATGTTGTAGAATTTGATTGGTTGCTCTTGTAACGACTGGTTTTTTTTAGCAATTAACGCAACAGATAAACAACCATCCAAAAAGATATGCATCTTATATATATATATATATACATGAGTCTACAACACATCAGAGATTAGCTTGTATATACACGTATAACCCTAAGTACTAAGCATATATTCAAAAGCCAAAGTACCGTGTGGTTACACTAAAACAATGAGGTTAGCCCATTTACAATAGTATATACACATAACTATTATCCTACTGCCCCCATGGCCATCACCCCTGGGGTAATACTGGTGGAGGAAATGGCCTAGGTGCAGGTACTTAATGTAACATCCCGTAATTTTTTAGACATTTTCCTTAGAAATTCTTCACCTTACATATATGCATAGAAATGTTCTAATATTAATGGAATAGGTAAAGAAAGAAAACCTAAGAGGAAATATTAGAAATAAACATGTTAAAGAAAGGTGAAATTCTTAGGTAAAGAAAGATAAATTTTTGTGAAGTAAGTAAAGGTCTTAAAATTTCAAGAAGATCGGATTAGGGTAATTTTTTTTCTTAATTTAAGAGCAAAAGTTACTAAGTTTAGTATCTCCACCCGTAATTGGGCTTTAACCTATAGACACTTCATATAGAGTTTTTCTACTTCACATGAATTTTTAGCAAGCCAATAGGATAGCCCAAGGAAGAAATAAAACATAGACTTGGACTAGGATATAGAAATTGGACCGGTAGCCCAAAAATCATGAAAATGTGACCAAGCCCATTATGAAAGGTAGAATTTTAACCAAAGTAAGGAAAATGGGCAAGAATGAGCCCAAAACCAAGAGGAAAAATAAAAATAAAAATAAAATTAAAGTGATGAAATATTGGTGTAATCAAGATTAAGTGACATGGCATTAAGACAAAAATTTAGCAAGTGGTGTGATTCTACATCCATCATTTTGGCAAGTGGCATAATAATACAAGGCTTTAGGACAAAAACATCTATATCCTACATTCATAACTTTAACAAGTGGGTAATAATACATAGCATTATGACAAAACATCATTATCCTACACAAATAATTTTAGTTAAGTAAGGAAAATTCAAGGGTTAGAAATTTGCCACTTAAAAAGGAAAATCTATCATACTTGATTAAGACAAAAGAAAAAGGAAATGAATCCCTAAATCAAAGGGATCTTGCCCCATATCTTAAGAACATATCATCATAATTTTCAAAATACAAATCTCCTTTTTCTATGCATATCTTGACTAAGGAAGAGGAAGACAAGAACATAAGTTGTTTGTTTTCCAAAAATTCAACAAAGTGTATCCTAATTGTGATAAGGTAGACCCATGATCATGAAAGGTGAATTATTTGGTGGTCTATATAAGAAAACCCACCCTTACAACATTAGAATTTCGTCCAAGTGAGGGAGAGCAAAAATAGAAGCAAGGTAGTGTGAGGAAAGGAGAGGAAGAAAGGAAGAAAGAGGAAGGAGAAGTCTAGGGGACTAAGTGCTCCAGGTAAGTTTAACAATATTTCTTTTTGAAGAAAACCTTTGAAACTCATAATATTTATATGAGATTTTGATCTTAGAACTTTGATGATTGGTCATGGATGTTGCTATATCATGTTACATATTGATCTTGCATGTGATGTATGTTTGAATACTTAGGTTGGTGTAGATAGTTCTGCATGGGTATGGCTATGGTTGACAGAATTTTAAGCTTCGTTATTTTAATTTCTGGGAACAATCTATAAGGAATTAAAATAAATGGTTAACATAGGAATTAAAGATATATGTGTCACGGATTTTTACCCACTGGAATCATTCCATTTGGAGTCCATATGAGGTAGCTATGGTCTGATTAGTAGTCAAAGGTCAGAAAATGAATCATCAGGGAAGAATATGTTAGGATAGCTTCGGTAATTTAATTTCTGGGAATTATTGGTAGGGAATTAAAATAAATGGTTAACATAAGAATTAAAGATATGTTTGTCATGGATTTGTAGCCACTGGAATCATTCAATTTGGAGTCCACATGTGGTAGATATGGTCCGATTAGTAAGCCAAGGTCAGAAAATGGTTCATCAGGGAAGATTATGTTAGGATAGCTGTTGTATTTTAATTTCTGGGAATTATCTGTATGGAATTAAAATAAATAGTTAACATGAAAGTTATATATCTATGTCTCATGGAAATATACCCACTGGAATTATACAATTTGGAGTTCGTATGAGGTAGATATGATCCGATTAGTAAGCAGAGGTCAGAAAATGTTTATTCAGGGAAGAGTATGTTATTAATGCTTTAGTTTTTGAATTTTTGGGAATATTATGTAGGGAATTAAAATAGCGCGCCAACATAACAATTATAGATATATGACTCATGGATTTTTAACAACTGGAATAACTCAATTTGGAGTTCCAATTTGGGAGATATGGTCTAATTAGTCAGTAATGGTCAGAACCTATCCGAGAGGAACTATCCTGTACTTTGAGGGAGTAATATCACCTTCGTTTCTTAATTTTTTTCGCTACAATGTTCAACATAATAGTTTTAGATAATTGTTTTATCTTGAAATGGACACCAAGATCACCTACATCAGAGTTAAATTGAGGGAGTTATGCTCTGATTAGTAAGAGAATGTTAGATAGGATGAAAACCTGCATCAAGAAAAATAAAGAAATAAAATTAGTATTTAAAAAAGAAGATGAATCTTAATAAATGACTAGTATAGCCATAGCCATTGCCATTGTATGAACTTCTTACCATCTTAAGTATGAAATTTTGACATGGACATATTTTATAAAGTGATATTTGAAATGGTTATGTTCATGGCATGATTACCAATGATTTATGGTAATAGTTATATTTTGATGAACATACTTGTTATTGAAAGCATATTTTTGGCTAACATTGTGAAAAGAAAAGAAATGAGCACGGTCATATGGCAATCCGTGTGGTGCACCAGTAGGGGACGCCCTACCAATAGTTATGATAATGATAATGAGAAAAGAAAGAGAAAGTGGGCCATGTCGGACGGAGCGAGAAAAGCCCGTACCGGAGAGTAAAGGATACTCACCCTGACCGGGGTAGCTTGAAATGAGAATAAATTGATGGCCATCATATGATATTTTGAAAATAGTTAATCCTGTCATACATATCATTGCAGTATGATTCTTATGTGCATAGATATAATGCATTCATGTGACCAAAGATATTTTCTGTAGTTTATACAGCTGAACATGATGTGATGAACTTTACTAATGATAATTTATTGTTGAACTTACTGGGATTTAATTTTCACTATATTTCCATATCATGTTCAGAAAATTATTTATGCAGCTTTTGTTTCTAAGGCTCTGGCTCTTAGTGCACATTGGATCGAGTTACTTTATGTTGGGCAGATTTCAGAATCAAATAAGATGTTTGTGGTCGAGTTGGCTCAGATCCCGGTGAAGGTGCAACCACCCGCACCTGTATCTCCGGAATTGGTCAACCAAAATAAACAAGATGTAAATATCTATCTGTTTGATATGTTATACGTCTGTTTTGATTAATGACATGTATGTGAACTCAATATTGTAAAATAATAAAGGAAAAAAAAAGGTTGTTACATAATTGGTATCAGAGCAGGTCGATCCTAGATGGCCAGTGGGTGGATGGTTATCTGAATCGATCTTATAGTGTCTTGAGTATGTTGTGGTTGTGCTGTGTAGGGGATCAATGACTCATATAGGTAAGAAATTACTAGTTATTCTTATCTATATGCCAAGGTGGTGTTATGACTACTGTTAAATTTTTTTTTTGAAACTAACTATTGGGCTTGATCACCTCAATAGCAGTATAAATTTATTTTTTCCCACAGTAGGAAATGGCGCCACCAAGGCGGAATCCGGCAAACAATGCGGTGGAAATCTTACACAACCTTGCCACAACAATTCGAGAATTTGGTATTGATTTACTCCTTAGAACCCAACTAGTATCTATATCCCCATATTAATATCAACTAAATTTAAAAAGAAAATTAGTTACAAGATTTGTTAGACAAGGGATTTAAATGCCCTAATACTATTATTTGGAGTGCTCTAGTTCTATCTGTGAAAAAGAAAGATGTATAATTATAACTATGCATAGATTATAGACAGTTGAATAAAGTGACAATGTAGAATAGAACCCATTAGCTCGTATAGATTACCTGTTTAACCAGTTATAAGGTGTTCAATATTTTTCCACAAATAGATTTGGGATATGAGTAACATTAATTAGGGATAAGAGAAGAGGATGTAGGACTTATTATGGGCATTATGAGTTCTTGGTGATGCATTTAAATTGACAAATCTTAAGCTACATTCATAGATTTAATGAATAGTAATTAGGTCATCCCTGGAACAATTTGTTATTATATATATGGATGATATACTAGAATATTTCAAAAGTTCAGAGGATCATAAGCAACATTCAAAGATAGTTTTACCAACTCTAAAGGAGTATGGTTGGTAAATATGGTATACAAGTAGAGTCTAAGAAAGTAAAAGTAGTACAATCATAGCTACGTTTTACTACATTTAAAGATGAAGATCCAAATCCAATTTACGCTTCCTGCGGTTATCTGCCATCCATTCTATTGGAGTAATAGTTAGATTAGGTACATGAACATAGGCTTGTAAAGCATCAATCAACTCCTCAGCATTTGAAGCTGAGATGAGAATTTGTCGTGCTGAGTGTGAGATAAACCTCTGTTCCACAGCTTGATCTAGAAAAGATAACAAACCATCAAAGAAGTGATTAACATTTAACAAACCTATCAGTTTGTGATGCATATTTAGTTGTGCCCAAGAGACTATTTGGAAAATCTCCTCTAAAGTACCAAAACCACCTGGTAAGGCAATGAAGGCGTCAGCATTGCTCATCATTCTAGCCATGCGTTCATGCATGGAAACTACCCTATATTCTTCCCCAATTGTCATCCCTATGTTGCTGGATGTAGCTAGAGCTGTAGGAATAATACCTAGAACTTGGCATCCCCCTGCATGTGCAGCTGTAGCCACACACCCCATTAACCCACAGTTACCTCCACCATACACTAAATGAATTTTTCTCCTAGCCAGCACCATACCCAGATTTTGTGCTGCTTTAACATACTTCTCATCTTTTCCAGGACTGGAACCACAAAAGACACAGATATTTCGAAAATGACAGAATTCAGTTCCCTCCATAATTTCTATCACCTTAACTTTGAGAATAGACAAAGATACTAATGTAAGTATTTATAGAACTTAGAGAAGGGCATATTTATAATAGCTATGCAAATAGGCCGAGTATTATTAGAACAACTATGTGAGTGATTGGTGGATATCAGCTAAATTAAAGGTAAAAAAAAATATTCAAAAATGACGGCAAGCATGTATATGTACAGTAGTATGACTGTGACCTATATTAAGCACATAAAGAGTATAAGATAAGATATCACCAGAAATCTGTCTTTATCTTGTTGTCTTTGATGAAGCATTGATGTTTTGATTCATGTAGAAAAGTTGTAGATAATAGCCGTCATTAAAAACAAAAATGCAATCAAATGATTTATTTTGTGTTCTCAATGTTTTTGCCAGTCGACTATCAATATTATTAAGTCGACTAGCTATTTTGAGAAATTTTAATTTGGACTGGTTTTTTTTACAGTTGATTGATTACATCTATTTTGAAGCAATCAACTGCATCCTACCAGTTAACTACATATTCTTTGATTTTCACAGACTTTTATAAGCTCAGAAATGTTTCTTTTCCATGTGATATCTTTCCACCGAATACCAATAGATTTAAAGTAGATTTTGACACTTATATTCAAAATTTGCTGCCACCGATTTTTGCTGAAATCATAGATAGATTTTGTTTACAGATTTTCAAGAATTACGGCCACCGATTTTAATATTTTTCAATGCTTTGTCGAAATTTTTGACTTTCGCTGTTGGCACCATTCTCTATTATGCTTTTCGTCTGTTTCACTCATTAACGGTTGGCATTAAATGCAAGGTTATTTTCCCTCATTGCAATGAAAGATAATTTCTTTTTTTTGAAACTCGGTTATTATGGTGTCTAAGTTGTTAGTAGGTTAAAGTAATGAAAAGTTTGAAAAGAATGGACGGATGATGGTCTTATGGTGTTTTGACGAATGTAATCAAGAGAATTAGTGGTGTTGAAATTCTCGAGGAATAAAATATAGGAAGTAGGATTTAAGTTAGTCTTTGAACTCTTAATTTGGAAATATAGAGAATATTCTGAGAACCATGTCCGAAAATAATGTAGGTTATCAAGATATTTGTGTTAAAGGATTATATCATGCAAAATTGAGTCTAGTATCTAGGATGTGAATTATGTTGGAATTGAGAATTCATGTATGAGTAATTGTTAGGAAAAAAAAACACAAATCCTTTTGAAATGATTGGGTGAATTAAATGGGATTGGCATAAGCTAGAATGAGGTGCTTTTGGATATGATAGAAGAAATAATTGAAATTTTTGACAATGAGTTTAATGGTGTTAATAAACTTGTATAGAATTACTGTCATGAGGTAAGTTGGAATTATTAGACATGTGTCAATGGTACATAAACATTATTAAAGGTTTGAAGGATTTATTGCTACGTATGTTTAACATATTGATTAAAGGATTTGAGAATAAAAATAGATGATAGATTAAGATGATGATATTCAGGGGATGATGTTGATATATGAAAAAAAAAATTGACTTGATAGAAGTTTGGAATAAGAAAAGATAGTTACACAATATGAAGGTGTATATGTTCCTTTATATGTGTGTTTTCTAATATCGACCCATAGATATATCCATGCGGGCTAGAGGATATCAATTGAAGAACTTATGAGTGAAAGAAATTCTTATGATTAAGTTATATGGCAAAATCACTCAAGTGAATAGACATATTAAAAAGTAAAGATGTCATACAGAAAAGATATCTCTAATTATTTAGGTAATAAGCTTGGTAACTCTAAATAATGCCTTAATTTCATTCCCTACATGTGGTAGGATGGATTGAAATTCGGGGACCGAATTTCTTAAGGGGGGAAGAATGTAACATCCCGTAATTTTTTAGACATTTTCCTTAGAAATTCTTCACCTTACATATATGCATAGAAATGTTCTAATATTAATGGAATAGGTAAAGAAAGAAAACCTAAGAGGAAATATTAGAAATAAACATGTTAAAGAAAGGTGAAATTCTTACGTAAAGAAAGATAAATTTTTGTGAAGTAAGTAAAGGTCTTAAAATTTCAAGAAGATCGGATTAGGGTAATTTTTTTCTTAATTTAAGAGCAAAAGTTACTAAGTTTAGTATCTCCACCCGTAATTGGGCTTTAACCTATAGACACTTCATATAGAGTTTTTCTACTTCACATAAATTTTAAACAAGCCAATAGGATAGCCCAAGGAAGAAATAAAACATAGACTTGGACTAGGATATAGAAATTGGACCGGTAGCCCAAAAATCATGAAAATGTGACCAAGCCCATTATGAAAGGTAGAATTTTAACCAAAGTAAGGAAAATGGGCAAGAATGATCCCAAAACCAAGAGGAAAAATAAAAATAAAAATAAAATTAAAGTGATGAAATATTGGTGTAATCAAGATTAAGTGACATGGCATTAAGACAAAAATTTAGCAAGTGGTGTGATTCTACATCCATCATTTTGGCAAGTGGCATAATAATACAAGGCTTTAGGACAAAAACATCTATATCCTACATTCATAACTTTAACAAGTGGGTAATAATACATAGCATTATGACAAAACATCATTATCCTACACAAATAATTTTAGTTAAGTAAAGAAAATTCAAGGGTTAGAAATTTGCCACTTAAAAAGGAAAATCTATCATACTTGATTAAGACAAAAGAAAAAGGAAATGAATCCCTAAATCAAAGGGATCTTGCCCCATATCTTAAGAACATATCATCATAATTTTCAAAATACAAATCTCCTTTTTCTATGCATATCTTGACTAAGGAAGAGGAAGACAAGAACATAAGTTGTTTGTTTTCCAAAAATTCAACAAAGTGTATCCTAATTGTGATAAGGTAGACCCATGATCATGAAAGGTGAATTATTTGGTGGTCTATATAAGAAAACCCACCCTTACAATATTAGAATTTCGTCCAAGTGAGGGAGAACAAAAATAGAAGCAAGGTAGTGTGAGGAAAGGAGAGGAAGAAAGGAAGAAAGAGGAAGGAGAAGTCTAGGGGACTAAGTGCTCCAGGTAAGTTTAACAATATTTCTTTTTGAAGAAAACCTTTGAAACTCATAATATTTATATGAGATTTTGATCTTAGAACTTTGATGATTGGTCATGGATGTTGCTATATCATGTTACATATTGATCTTGCATGTGATGTATGTTTGAATACTTAGGTTGGTGTAGATAGTTCTGCATGGGTACGGCTATGGTTGACAGAATTTTAAGTTTCGGTATTTTAATTTCTGGGAACAATCTATAAGGAATTAAAATAAATGGTTAACATAGGAATTAAAGATATATGTGTCACGGATTTTTACCCACTGGAATCATTCCATTTGGAGTCCATATGAGGTAGCTATGGTCTGATTAGTAGTCAAAGGTCAGAAAATGAATCATCAGGGAAGAATATGTTAGGATAGCTTCGGTAATTTAATTTCTGGGAATTATTGGTAGGGAATTAAAATAAATGGTTAACATAAGAATTAAAGATATATGTGTCACGGATTTTTAACCACTGGAATCATTCCATTTGGAGTCCATATGAGGTAGCTATGGTCTGATTAGTAGTCAAAGGTCAGAAAATGAATCATCAGGGAAGAATATGTTAGGATAGTTTCGGTAATTTAATTTTTGGGAATTATTGGTAGGGATTTAAAATAAATGGTTAACATAAGAATTAAAGATATGTGTGTCATCATATGATATTTTGGAATGAGAATAAGTTGATGGCCATCATATGATATTTTGAAAATAGTTAATCCTGTCATACATATCATTACAGTATGATTCTTATGTGCATAGATATAATGCATTCATGTGACCAAAGATATTTTCTGTAGTTTATACAGCTGAACATGACGTGATGAACTTTACTAATGATAATTTATTGTTGAACTTACTGGGATTTAATTCTCACTATATTTCCATATCATGTTCAGAAAATTATTTATGCAGCTTTTGTTTCTAAGGCTCTGGCTCTTAGTGCACATTGGATCGAGTTACTTTATGTTGGGCAGATTTCAGAATCAAATAAGATGTTTGTGGTCGAGTTGGCTCAGATTCCGGTGAAGGTGCAACCACCCGCACCTGTATCTCCGGAATTGGTCAACCAAAATAAACAAGATGTAAATATCTATGTGTTTGATATGTTATACGTCTGTTTTGATTAATGACATGTATGTGAACTCAATATTGTAAAATAATAAAGGAAAAAAAAAGGTTGTTACACTTAAACCATGTTGATGACAAGCAGGTTCACCACAACCATGAATTGTCCCAAGTAAGGGACTTCCACAGTCTGCAACTCAAGCAGGATGGTTAGAACCACGAATGACATGCAGATGATCTGAACATAACACCCTAAATATAGTGAGATATAAAATCCCAGCAAGATTAACATCCAGCAAAATAGAAACATATTGAAAACTTACGAGATATTTTCAGCTGTATAAACTACAAAAAATGTTTTCTCTTTAGTACAATAAAAGTACAGTATACACATGCAATATTTATACAGGTTATGCATCAATATCACGTAAAAGTAATAAACCATGTATTAATAAGGTACCTGTACATTGCTCATAATGGCTCATCATCTGATAATTCTCAATTATTTAGCCTTAGTATGGCATGAGCCCTTACCACTTCCAGTTACTCACCCACCACTGGGTTCTTTGGTCAAAGCGATCCTTCCCACATTGACCGCTCAAGGCTATAGGGCATCCCTTATCTTGGTAGCCGTGCTCTAACTGTAAAACAAAAAAAAACACATCTTTTTCTCCCTAAACTTGCCATAAAATCAAAATGTATCCAATCCAACAATTTAGGCATATAAAATCTAGATTTTCCACAATATATATCTTTCAAAAACATGAATTAAACTCTAAATCTAACCACAATAATTTCTCACAAATTACTACATCATGCAGATATATAAAAGTCAGCCATCAACACTATAAATGCGTAATCAATGTTTTCATCAATCCTACCATCATGCTTCCATTAATGCATATAACACATACACCAAGACATTTAATTAAGAAAGCTCATAAGTAGGGTGTTGATCTTACTTTTTACACTACAAAAACTTATTTCTCTCACTAGCTTCCACCACCAAACTGTAGATTTTTGCCCACCATTAGATTTCCATGAAACATTATGGACAAACATAAGGTCAGGTAAGATTAAAGGATCCAAAACTTACCTTTTTCCTTTCTCTTTCAGCTTTCTCTCTCTCCTTCTTCTCTTTTCTTTTTCTTCTTTCTTTCTTCTCCTTACCCTGGCTGCTCTTTTTTGGTCTTTGGTGGCTAGCGACTTATTCACCAAGTAAAGGGGAAAGGATTAAAATATTAAAGTTTTTTGGAGAAGCTTCTTCCCCCCTTACTAAGGCCCTTACTTTCTCCAGGTATTAGAACAATTTTGTGCCATTACATTTGAACCATGCCATTAGCTAAGGCCTTGTTTAGTGAGTTAAAATTTTTCTAAGTGTTTAATCTCCTCTTGAGGTATACTCCAACGGCTTTTTGTGCAACTCTCTTCATAATTCCTTATCGCTATTCTGGTTGGCCATTTGTGGTCCTACAGACGACAAAATTACTATTTTGTCCTTAGTTCTTTCCTTCAAAAATGAGAATTTTCTTATAAATATTCCATTCAATCCTTTAAACCCTTCTCAACATTTTATTTTGTGAAGATACTAATAGAAATTTCAGGGTGTTACATTTCTCCCCCCTTTAAAGGTATTTTGTTCCCAAAATTCAAAAAAATTTACCTGTCCTCAAATAGTTATGGATGAGAGTGCCTCATATCTTCTTCACTCTCCCATGTAGCTTCTTCCTTGAATAGCCCTCTCCACAACACCTTCACCAGTGGAACAGTTTTACTACACAGTTGTTTTACACTTGTGTCCAGAATTAAAATCGGATCCAGTTGAAAAGTCAAGTTTTCTTTTATTGTTACTTCTTCCTCTTGAATCACATGCGATGAATTCGATAGATATTTTTGAAGTTAAGAAATATGAAACATATTGTGCATGTTTGATAGTCTTGGGGGTAAGGATATTTGATATGCTAATGGCCCAATGTTTTTGAGTATTTGGTAAGGTCCTATAAAACGTGAGCTTAATTTCCTAACCTTTATAGCTCCAACAATTCTAGTAGTCAAAGAAATCTTCAAAAACACGTGTTCCCCTTCTTAAAAATGAAAATACTTCCTCCTCTGGTCATAATAACTTTTCTGTCGACTCTGGGTAGTTCGTATCTTGTCTTGAATCATTCGTATCTATTTTGTAGTACGCTGAACTAACTCAGGACCTAACAATTTTCTCTCACCTACTTCATACCAACACAGAGGTGATTTACATCTTCTGTCATACAAGGCTTCATACGGTGCCATCCCAATACTCATGTGGAAACTATTATTATAAGCAAACTCCACTAAAGGGCGATACTTATCCTATTCCTTTCCTTGATCTAAGGTGCATGCTTATAACATATCTTCCATCATCTGTATTGTCCTTTCGGTTTGACTGTCTGTTTGTGGATGATATGCAGTACTAAATAGTATTTTAGTACCAAAAGCTTCCTATAAAGCCTTCCAAAATTTGGAGGTAAATCTAGGGTCTCGATCTGAAACGATGTTGCTTGGAATCCTATGCAATCAAACAACCTCCTTCACATAAAGGTGTGCCAATTTATCCAGCGAGTAATTAATTCTTATAGGTAAAAAGTGTGCAGATTTTATCAATCTATCCATTATTACCCACACAACATCATGTCCAGCTTGAGTCTTGGACAAACCAGCGATTAAATCCATAGCGATGCCATCCCATTTTCACTTGGGAATCTCCAAGGATTGCAGCATTCCAGAAGGCCTCTGATGTTCAATCTTGACTTTCTAACAAGTTAGGCACCTTGCTATATATTCTGCTATATCTTTCTTCATTCTTGGCCACCAAAAGGACATCTTTTAATCTTGATACATCTTTATGGCTCCCGGATGGATATCATATTTACTCTGATGTCCTTCATCCAAATTTTTTATCTTTATGTCCTTTTTTTGTGGCATACACATTCTTCCTCGATAGAGGATGATCCCTTCTTCTGACCTTATTAACTTTAGTGAATCATGTCGACTTTGAAGAAAAGGATCTTGGGCCTGCGCTTCCTTAATTTATGTCTTCAAATCACATTCCACCTATAGCTCACAAACAAGCAAACTTTTAGGTGTAGTTACCACCGACAACCTTAAATTTATGAATTCTTCAATCAAGCTAATCTCTTTATTAGTATACGACTCAAATGCAAAGATTTTCTACTTAACGCATCTGCTACCACATTCGTTTTCCCCTGGTGATACTTTAGTTCAAACTTATAATCATCAATAAATTCCATCCATCTTCTCTGTCTCATGTTCAATTCTTTCTGGTAGAAAAGATATTTCAAACTTTTGTGATCACTATATACTTCAAATACCGCGTTATATAAATAATGCCGCCAAATGTTCAAGGCAAAAACTATAGCAGTCAACTCCAGATCATAAGTGGGATAATTTTTTTCATGCAGCCTTAGTTGCCTAAATGCATAGGCAATTACCCTACCTTCTTGCATCAAAACACACCTTTGTCCCTTCTTGGAAGCATCATTATAGACTTCGAATCATCTCGAAGGATTCAGGAAAATCAAATTCTAAAGTTTATTTGACTAAACTTCCTTTCCGAGTCAATTTGGTAAAGGGTAATGCTATTTACGAAAAGCCTTATATGAATTTTTTGTAATATCTAGCTAGAACTAGAAAAATTCTAATTTTGGTCACTATTTTTGGCCTTTCCCTCTTCAGTATGGCTTTTGTTTTGCTAGGATCCACTGATACAGCATCTTTGACACAACGTGTCCCAGAAACCTTACTTCTTACATCCAAAAGTTACATTTCTCCAATTTAGCAAAAAGTTTCTATTCTTTCAAGATTTGAAGTACTGATCAAAGATGATGTTCATGCTCTTCTAGATCCTTCGAGTAAATTAGAATGTTGTCAATGAAGACTACTACAAATTGATCCAAGTAAGGTCAGAAGATTTGATTCATATAATCCATAAAGATTGCAAGTGCATTAGTAACTCTAAACAGCATGACTAGGAACTCGTAATGTTTGTATCTAGATCTGAAGGCTGTCTTGGGAATATCTTCTTCCTTTACTCGAATATGATGATATCGTGACCTTAGGTCTATCTTGTAGAAAATGGTTGCCCCTTTAAGTTGATCTAACAAGTCATCTATTCTCGATAACGGGTACTTATTCTTAATGGTCACCTTGTTGAGCTGCCTGTAATCAATACATAAGCGTAGACTCCCATCTTTCTTCTTTACAAATAGCATCGAAGCTTTCCAAGGCGAAACATTAGGTCAGATAAAATTCTTTTTCAAGAGGTCTTCAATTTGCTTCTTAAGCTCTTTTAACTGCACAGGAGCCATGTTATAAGGTGTAATAGAAATAGGAGTTGCTCCTGGCACCAAATTAATGGAAAATTCTACTTCTCGCTTAGGCGGCTGTTTAGTAATTTCCAAAGGAAAAACTTTTGGAAAATCACGAACCACCAAAATCTTAACCAGTTCTTGCTCGGCTCTTGAGTTAGGAGCACATAAAAGAGTACAGTCCGAATCTTTATCAACTAACTCATTTTGGAGTTCACTGACCTGGTCATCTTTATCTTTGGATTCCTTATCCAATCTGGAAGGAAAAGCAAGAGTCTTCGTGTAGCAATTAAAAGGATCTAATTACAATTGAGCCAGTCCATCCCCAGAATCATGTCTATATCTTCCAAAGGTAAACAAAATCATATCTACAATAAAGGATTTACCATATACTTTGACTAGGAAGTCTTTACAAACTGAAGAGGTACTCACTTTTCCTCTCGTAGGGGTTAATACTATTAACTTGAATGTCAAATCAGATACGAGACAAAGTAGTTTCTACACACAAGCAGATGATATAAAAGAATTATTGGCACTTGAATCAAAGAGCATAATTAGAGGATAACCATGAAGATATCACGTACCTTGAATCAAATGAGGAGCTTGTTTTGCTTTGGCCTCGGTTAACGTAAAAACTCTTTCTCTAAATGGTTGAGTTTGCTAGGCCTTCTTCCCATCTTCTAAAGGACATCAGTGAGCCACATGCCTTTTTTGCCTACATCAGAAGTAGGTAACAAAATTATAGAGACATGGTCTATTCCCATGATGTTGCCCATATATCCTGCATCCAGTCCTAGCGGCATTTTGCACCAAAGGTCTAGCCTTCATGGCTAAGGGTTTCTTGCCTGCCGCAATATTTCTTCCCTTAACAAAGCGATCCGGAGACGAAAATTCCCTCTTTCTCTTCCAAGGGGCTCATTTTTCCTTCTCTTCCTCTACTACTTTCAAACTCTTCTCCAGTAGTAAACACTTGTTAATTAGAGGAACAAACTCAAGAATCTCTGTAACATCCCTAATTTTGTTTCTTTTATTAATAAATGTACATAAATATTCAACAATTTTTAGATATCTAACCTTATGTGTATGCATAGAAAATATTTCTAACATTAAGGGAATAAGTAAAGAAAGAAAACCTAATAGAAAAAATTAGAAATAACATACTAAAGAAAGGTGAAATTTTTGGGTAAGGAAGATTAATTTTTGGGAAGTAAAGGTCTTCAAATTTTAAGAAGATTGGATTAAGGTAATTTTTCTTAATTCAAGAGTTAGAGTTTCTAAGTTTAACATCTCCACCCATACATTGGGGTTTCACCTATCGACACTTC
Organism: Gleditsia sinensis; assembly: GCA_037074535.1. NCBI lineage: Eukaryota > Viridiplantae > Streptophyta > Magnoliopsida > Fabales > Fabaceae > Gleditsia > Gleditsia sinensis. The sequence continues at coordinate 63,758,191 of CM073464.1, forward strand.
ATATAGATTTTTTTCACTTTACATGAGTTTCTAGCAAGTCAATTGGATAGCCAAGCAAGAAATAAAACATAGACTTAGACTAGGATATAGAAGTTGGACCGATAGCTCAAAAATCATGAAAATTTGACCAAGTCCTCCATGAAAGATAGAATTTTAGCCAAAGCAAAGGAAATGAGCAAGAATGAGCCTAAATCCAAGAGAAAAAAAGAACCATGTGAGGAAATAGTAGTGTAATAATAATAAAGATTAGGTCACATGGCATTAGGATAAAAGATCTATATCCAACATTTATAATTTCAACAAGTAGGTAATAATACATGGCATTAGGACAAAACGTCTATATCCTACATTCATAATTTCAGCAAGTAGGTAATAATACATGGCATTATGACAAAACATCCTTATCCTACAAAAATAATTTCAGCCAAGCAAGGGAGACTTAAGGGTTAGAAATTTGCCACTTAGAATGGCAAACCCATCATACTTGAGTGAGACAAAAGAAAAAGAAAAAGAATCCCTAAATTAAAGGGACCTTGTCTCTTGTCTTAAGAATATTTTATCATGATTTTCAAAATACAAATCTCCTTTTGCTATGCATATCTTGACTAAGGGAGAGGAAGACAAGAACATGAGTTGTCTTCCCCCAAAAAGAACCAAGTGCATCCTAATTGTGATAAGGTAGACCCATGATTATCAAAGTAAAACCCACCCTTATAACATTATAATCTTGTCTAAGTGAGGGAGAGGAAAAACATAAGCAAGGTAGAGTGAGGAAAGGAGAGAAAGAGAGGAGAAGAAAGTAAGGAAGATGAAGTAGAAGTCTAGAGGACTAAGTACTCAAGGTAAGTTAACTTAATCTCCACTTGAATCCATCTTTTCTCTTCATCCTTGGGGTTCAAAACTCACACTCCTTCTCTTATTTAAGCTTCTAGAAAAGCTAAGGAAAGGAAGGAATCTTGCTACTTCGTTTAAGAGGAAACAAGAAAAAAAATTCACTAAGTGAGCTAGGGAGATCTTTAGGTACGTTTAACAATTTTTTTTTTAAAGAAAAGCTTTGAAATTAGAAACATTTATATGGGATTTTGATCCCAGAACTTTGAAGAAATTTACTATATTTTTTACCTGTATGATTGGCCATAGATGTTGCTATATCATATTACATGTTGATCTGAACATAACACCACAAATATAGTGAGATACAAAATCCCAGCAAAATCAACATCCAGCAAAATAGAAACATAATAGAAAACTTATGGGTTATGTTCAGCTGTATAAACTACACTAAATTATTTTCTCTTTAATACAATAAAAGTACAGTATACACATGTAGTCTTTATATAGGTTATGCATCAATATCACGTAAAAGCAGCCCTTACCTATACATTGCTCATAGTGGCTCATCATATGATAATTCTCAATAATCTAACCTCAGTGTGGCGTGAGTCCTTACCACCTCTAGCTACTCACCCACCACTGGGTTCCTTGGTCAGAACAGCCCTTCCCACATTGACCACTCTAGGCTATAAGGCGTCCGTTATCCCATTACCGTATCACAGCCATGACCCTTCAGTCGCCTTACCTCCATAAGGTGCCATATGTCGCCGGGTCACCTTAGTTTGGTAAGGGTCATCTTGGACTTATTTGTCTCTTCAATACAGCAAGGCGACACCTATTGCCAAGCTACCCTACTTCAGAGAGGATCATTCTGACCATCAGTTATCTTAATACAACAAGGTGACACTTGTTGCCAAGCCACCCTACTTTGGAGAGTCTTCTCCTGACCAGCATATGTCTTTCACATATTTTTCCAGCCACTTGTCTCAACAAAGAGCATACACATTAATCATCATGAGCATAATCAACAATTTCTCTCCTGCATGCTATAATAACTCATCATATAATATGAGGTAAAGTAATCATGCACTTACATCTTTCCATAGCATCCTTATATCATTTACCCCTTTTTGGTAGCACATAATAGCAATTTATGGCATTCAAATGTGGCATTTATGCATCATTCCTTCATGCATTCATAGTTAATTTAAAAGATATTACACAACCAAGTAAATACTAAAATTGTCTTCTCTGATATATGGCTTATAGATCTCTAATTATAATCTCATAAACATTGGTTCTTAGTTAAGATTTAAAAAGGAAACAAGAAAGCAACAAAATGAGCAAAACAGTATAAAGCATGACCGTGCTTTATGCCTTTGCTTCCTCCCCATGCTCCCCACATCAAAGCCCGTGTTTCCAAAAATCTAGCACAAAGAACGACCGTGCTCCACCCGTGTTCTGTACCTAAAACCCAAACCAACCCAGAGCACGGCCTAGCCCTGTTACCAAGCACAGTTGTGCTCTAAGCGCGAAACAGAAAAAAAAAACTATCTTTTTCTCCTTAAACCAGCCATCAAATCTAAAAGTATCTAATACAACATTTTAGGCATATAAAATCTAGATTTTCCACAACATATTTCCTTCAAAAACATGTATTTAACTCCAAATCTAACCACAACAATTTCTCACAAATTATCACATCATGCACATATATAAAAGTCAGCCATCAACACTATAAATACAACATTAATGTTTTCATCTATCCTACCATCTTGCTTCCATTAATGCATATAACACACACACCAAGCCATTTAATCAATAAAGCTCATAAGTAGGGTGTTGATCTTACTTTTTACACTACAAAAGCTTGTTTCTCCCACTAGCTTCCACCACCAAGCTGTATATTTTTGCCCACCATTAGATTTCCATGAAAGCTTATGGACAAACACAAGGTTAGGGAAGATTAAAGGATCCAAAGCTTACCTTTTTCCCTTCTCTTTTAGCTTTCTCTCTCTCCTCCTTCTCTTTCTCTCTCCTTTTTCTCTTTTCTTTTTCTTCTTTCTTCCATCTCCTTCTTAACGTGGCTGCTCTTTTCTGCTCCTTGGTGGCTGGCGACTTATTCACTAAGTCAAGGGGAAAGGATTAAAATATTAAAGTTTCTTGGAGAAGCTTCTTTCCCCTTAACCAAGGCCTTTACTTTCTCTAAGTATTTCAAGAATGTCATGCCATTACATTTGAACCATGCCATTTGCTAAGGCCTTGTTTGGGGTGTTGAAATTTTGCGAAGTTTTTAATCTCCTCTTGAGGTATACTTTAATGGCTTTTTATGCAACTATATTCATACTTACTTATCGCTCTTCTTGTTGCCCATTTGTGGTCCTGTAAATGACGAAATTACTATTCTGTCCTTAGTTCTTTCCTTCAATAATGAGAATTTTCTTATAAATATTCAATTCAATCCTTTTAAACCTTCTCAACATTCTATTTTTTAAAGGTACTAATAGAAAATTTAAGGTGTTACAGCTGTGACTTGGTCTCAAATTACTGTAGCTAAGTTGTGCAGGGTTTCTTATGCATTGTTTGCTGTGTTTCTCCTCGCTGGTGCCATATCCTACTGTGATAAAAATAGAGTCATGTTGCTATTGAGTTGATCAAGCCCAATAGTCAATTCAAAAATATTTACAGTAGTCATAACACTACCTCGGCATATAGATAGGAAATACTAGTAATTTCTTACCCATATGAAATCACTGATCCCCCACACAACATAGCCACAAACCTACTCAAGACACTATAAGATCGATTCAGATAACCATCCACCCACTAACCATCTAGGATCGACCTGCTTTGATACCAATTATGTAACAACTCTATTTTTTTATATATATATTTGTAAATCCCTATAAAATCATTACTTCTTTACTTCTAATTACTTAACTGATAATAATATTCAATTAATTTAACTAAGCATAATCAAGGTTTAAGGACTACCATTAACATTGATACAATTCTGAGTTCATATACACATCATTAATCAAAACGTCTGTACAAAAATCAAACACATAAATATCTACATCTTATTAATCCATGTTGACCACTTTTGGAGATACGGGTGTGGGTGGTTGCACCTTCACCAGGATCTTAGCCAACTCAACCACAAACACTATTAATTTCTGTGATCTGCTTGGCATAGAGTAACTCGATCCAATATCTTAGGTAATGTTCATCTGTATAAGCTATAACAAATATCTTAGGTCACATGAATGCACATTAAAATTGTGCAGTAATGACATGTATGGAATGAATAACTATTTTTAGAATATCATATGATGGCTATCAACTCATTTTCATATCAAGCTACCCCAGTTAAGGGGAGTACTTTCAGCTACTCTCTGGCATGGACTTTTCTCGCTCTGTTCGACATGGTACACTTTCTCTTTCTTTTCTCAATAGCATAATCATATCCGTGAGTAGGACGTTCCCTACTGGTGCACCACACAGACCACCATGCAACCATGCTTGTCTATTTTGTTTTCATTTCTTTTCACATTAATAGTTAAAAATAGGATTTCAATAACAAGTTTGTTCATGATATTCACATGCCATAATTTATCATCAAAGTATAATCATTACCAAAAATCATTGGTAAAATGGAATCATTCCATGAATATAATCATTTTCAAATATCACTTTATAAAATATTTCTATGTCAAAATTACACACTTAAGAGGGTAAGGAGTTCATGCAATGTTAATGACTAAGGCATACACTAGTCATTTATTATTTTTATTTATAAGCTTCTTCTACTTTCTTAAATATTATTTTCATCTCTTCGTTTTCTTTATGCTTGAACTCTAGTCAATTTCCTCCTACTTACATCATTTCCAACATATTTTCTCACAAAGATTATAGGGCATTCTTCTTCAATTTGATTTCTATTATTACCCTATAGTTAATGAGGTTCATTTAGGGCAGACAAGTGTTAAAAATAAGTTTTACTAGCTCCCAACACAGCTTGGACGTGTTTTGTAACACGACCTGGACATATCCAATAACATAGCCATGCTCAAGCCTTCAAAAAGCCTTTTTCCGCACCGAACACAGCCATGCTTAATGTTGTGTTATCCACTGATGCAAGTTTTCATCCAGCCTGATCTTCACTCACTAATCAGAGCATAAATCCCTTATTTTAACTCCGATTAAGGTGATCTTGGTATCTATTTAAAGATAAGACAACCCTCTAAAATCCTTATGTTGAACATTGTAGTAAAATTATAAGTCATCTTGGTGTTATTACTCCTTCAAATTCAATGTTATTTCTTCTTGGTTAGGTTTTGATCTCTACTTACTATAAGACCATATCTCCCTCATATGTATTTCAAATGGAATGATTCTAGTGGCTAAAATTTCATTATACAATTTTCTATATTTTTTATGTTAACCATTTCGTTTTTTCCCTACAAATGATGCCAAAAAATTCAAACACTAAAGTTTACTTAACAGATTCTTCCTTAGTTAACTAGTTTCTGACCCCTACTTACAAATCAGACTATATTTCCCGCATTTGAACTCCAAATTGGGTTATTACAATGGATAAATATTTATGAGACATATATCTAAATTTTTTATGTTAACAATTTCTTTTAATTCTTAACAGATTCTTCCTAAAATTTTAAAAACAGAAGTTTCCCTGGTTACTCCGAAATTTAGTTTTCTAACCAAATCCTTCCTAAGGTTTTATTACTTCCTCTTCCATTTTCTTCCTAATTTGATGTAACCATAAGATTACTCATTTCAACATTTTAATTAGATTCCTTACACTTAATTTAACATATTCCATCATTTATTCTCAAGAAAACAAAAATCAAATCATGTATTATTAAGGTTGTTTCCCAATAGAAATTTCTCATGGTCTTCCTCTAATTATTTAAGGCCGTACTCATTTTATCAATCCAATCATATTCCATCAATTTTTCAACACATGCAAATATACATAATAGCAGCATAAAAACCCTAAAAATTTTCCATCCATAACCATACCTAGGCAAAACTTTCCACACCAACCAAATTATTCAAAACATCCATTACATGCAAGATCAACATGTAACATGCAACATTCATGGTCAATCATCAAGGTAGCAAATATTGTAAATTTCATCAAAATTTTAAGATCAGAATCTCATATAAATGTTACAAATTTCAAAACTTTTCTTCAAAAAGAAATATTTTTTTACCTACCTAAATATCTCCCTAATTCACTTAATGAATTCTTTTTCTTGTTTCCTCTTGAAGGAAGTGGCAAGATAGGACCCTTCCTTTCCTTAGCTTTTCTAGTTGCTTGAATAAGAAAGCGAGGCTGATTTTTAAACCCCAAGGATGAAGAGAAAAGATAGATTCAAGTGGAGATTAAGCTAACTTACCTTGGGTACTTAGTCCTCTAGATTTTTCCTTCTTATTCTTTCCTCTTTTCTCCTCTCTTTCTCTCCTTTCCTCACTCTACCTAGCTTCTATTTTTCCTCTCCCTCACTTGGATGAAATTCTAATGTTATAAGGGTGGCTTTTACTTAAATAAACTATCAAGTGGTTCACCTCTCATAATCATAGGTCTATTTCATCATAATTAGGATGCACTTAGTTGCTTTTTGGGAGAAGACAACTTATGTTCTCTTCTTCCTCTCTCTTAGTGATATGCATAGCAAAAGGATATTTGTATTTGAAAATCATGATAAAATATTCTTAAGACAAGGGACAAGGTCCCTTTGATTTAGGGATTCGTTTCCTTTGTCTTTTTTCTCACTCAAGTATGATAGGTTTGCCTTTCTATGTGGAAAATTTTTAGCCCTTGAGTCTCCCTTGCATGGCTGAAATTATTTGTGTAGGATTAAGATGTTTTGTCATAATGCCATGTATTATTACCTACTATATCATCACATGGCTTGCTGAAATTATGAATATAGGATATAGATGTTTTGTCCTAATGCCATATATTATTGCTTACTATGTCATCACATGGCTTGCTAAAAATTATGAGTGTAGGATATAGATGTTTTGTCCTAATTCCATGTGATCTAATCTTGATTATTATTACACTACTATTTCATCACATGATTTTTATTTTTCCTTCTTAGATTTGGGCTCATTCTTGCCCATTTCCTTTGCTTAGGCTAAAATTCCTACCTCTTATGGACGGCTTGGTCACACTTTTATGATTTTTGAGCTATTGGTCCAACCTCTATATCCTAGTCCAAATCTATGTTATATCTCTTACATAGGCTATCCATTTGACTTACTAAAAACTCATGTGAAGTGAAAAAACTCTATGTGAAGTGTCTATAAGTGAATGCTCAAATGTATGGGTGGAGATGTTAAATTTAGGAACTCTAGCTTTTGAATTAGGAAAAATTACTATAATCCAATATTTTTGAAATTTTAAGACATTTACTTACTTTCAAAAATTTATCTTCCTTACCCAAGAATTTCACCCCTCTTTAGGACGTTGTTTTTAATTTTTCCTATTAAGTTTTCTCTCTTTACCTATTCTCTTAATGTTAGAAACATTTTTTATGCAAACACATAAGGTGAAGATTTTCTAAAGCTTATATTTTCTTAACTATCTAAAAATTGTTTAATAAATTTTATTTCCTTAATTAAATATTTATGTAACTTCATTAATAAAAGAAATAGAATTAGGGATGTTACAAAATAAGTACTCATGCATCTACATCTTCCCATAGCATACACATATCATTTACCCTTTTTGGTTGCCCATAATAGTATTTTATGACATTTAAATATAGTATTCATACCCCTTTCTTTCATGCATTCATAGTTAATTCAAAATTATATAACCAAGTAACACTGAATTTTTCTCTAAAATATAGCTCATGGAACTTTAATTATGGTCTCATAAACATTGATTCTTGGTTAAAATTCAAAAAGGAAACAAAAACAACCAAAACGAGTAAACAACATGAAGTATGGCCTGGCCGTGCCACCAAGCATGGTCGTGCTTCCTGCTTGTGCTCCTCACAACAAATCCCGTGTTTTCACATTCCATCACAAAACACGACCTGGCCGTGCTGTAACAACTCTATTTTTTTTACATATATACTTATATGTAAAAAAAATGGAGTTGTTACATAATTGGTATCAGAGCAGGTCGATCCTAAATGGCCAATGGGTGGATGGTTATCTGAACCGATATTATAGTGTCTTGAGTATGTTGTGGTTGTGCTGTGTAGGGGATAAGTGATTTCATATAGGTAAGAAATTACTAGTGTTTCTTATCTATATGCCGAGGTGGTGTTATGATTGCTCTTAAATATTTTTGAACCTAACTATTGGGATTTATCACCATAATAGCAGCATAAATTTGTTTTTGCCACAGTAGGAAATGGCACCACTAAGGAGGAATCCGGCAAACAATGCGGAAAAAACCCTGCACAACCTTGCCACGACAATTCGAGACCAGGTCACGACCACCAATCAAATTTTACAATATCTCCAGAATGCTAATAACCCGAATGGTGAGAATGGTGTTAATAACTGGATGGCAGGGAATGATAATGGCATATATGAGTTCCTAAGGACTAGACCACCTTGTTTTCAAGGTGGCTTTAATTCAATTGTAGTTGAAAGGTGGATAAGGGAATTGGAGAAAATCTTTAAAGTGATGAGTTGTACTAAGGAGAAGCAAGTTATCTTCACAGCATATATGCTTAAAGATGCAGAATACTGGTGGTGTAAAGCTAAATAACTTTTAGCTCACCAGGAAAGGTAGATCACCTAGCAAGTGTTCAAAGACACATTTTTAGAAAAGTACTTCCCAAGTACTGTACAGGCAGAGAACGAGATTGAATTTCTCCAACTCAGGCAGGGTAGCATGACCATAGACCAATACATCGCGAGGTTCGGGGAGTTGTCTAAGTTCTCCTCTTACCTACGATTTAACCTCGATGAAGCATGGAAGGCTGTTAAATTTGAAACAGGATTGAACCTGGAGATAAGGAATGTTGTTGTAGCTATGGAGATAAAGAAATTTGTACCTCTGATAAATAAATGCAGACTCTTAGAGAAAAGCTTCAGGGTAGTGAGGGATGAGAAACAAAGATGGAACTTCTGAAAAAGGAATAACGGGCCACAAAACACTGGCAAAAATGTCAGAGGAAAAAGACAGGGTACTGGCAAGAGGCAAATGACTACAAGTCCCCGACCTTTCCAACAAAACTTTTCTACAGTCAAGTGTACTAAGTGCAGACGTATGCATGGTAATTGGCCATGCTACATGGGATCAAATGTTTGCAAAGAACTACCCACAGAATATGAAGAAATAACCGAAACCAAGACCTCAGGTGAAAGGAAGGGTTTTCACCCTGAGCAGCCAAGAGGAAACTCAATCCTCCGAAATGATTCAAGGTACATGCTACATCTATGGATTTGCTTTTAGAGTGTTGTTTAACTCTAGTGCTAGTTATTCATTTATATCGGAAGAATGTATCAAGGAGCTTCAGTATCCTATTTTTAAAACCCCCTATGAACTATCTGTAGTAACCCCTATGGGGGAAAGGGTCTTAAGTTTCTCGGTATGTAAAGACTGTCAGGTCACCATTCAGGAGAAAAAAAATTTCTGTAGACTTCATCTACCTACCTTTAAAAGGTATTGATGTCATTCTAGGGTTAGACTGGATGTCTAGAAATCGGGTCTTGTTGAATTGTTACAACAAGACCGTTGAATTTCTACCTCCTACTTCAGAAGAGGAGATGTAGTTATTGATGCTTAATGCCAATCAAGTCAAAAGGGAGTTGAAGAATGGAGTACTTGGATACATTCTCTTGCACTTATCAAATTTAGAAGTCGAACTGAAGCTTAATGAAATCCCAATAGCCAACGAGTTTCCTAAAGTATTTCCATCAGATATTCTAAGCTTACCTCCCAAGAGAGAGATAGAGTTCTCTATTGATTTCCTACCTAGGATAAAGCCTATCTCTATTGCACCTTATAGAATGGCCTCAAAGGAACTACAGGAACTTAAGAAACACTTAGAGGAATTGTCAGATAAACAATTCATTAGACCAAGTGTATCACCTTGGGGAGCTCTTATATTGTTTGTTAAGAAGAAAGACAGGAGCTTGAGACTATGCATAGATTACAGATAGCTGAATAAGGTGACTATCAAAAATAAGTATCCTCTCCCTAGGATAGATGATTTACTAGATCAACTAAAGGGAGACTCCATCTTTTCTAAAATTGACTGAGATCGCGATACCATCATATTAGGATCAAGGAGGAGGATGTACCAAAAACAGCCTTCAGGACTAGGTATGGGCACTATGAGTTTCTTGTAGTGCCTTTCGGGTTGACAAATACACCTGCAATTTTCATGGATTATATGAATCGCATTTTTCGACCCTACATAGATCAATTTGTGGTAGTATTCATTGATGACATCTTGATATATTCTAAGAGTGAGAAAGAACATAAACAATATCTCCGAATCGTGCTGCAAGTGCTCAAAGAGAAAAAGTTGTATGCTAAATTGGAGAATTGTGGATTTTGGCTGTCAGAGGTATAATTTCTCAGACATGTTATTTCCAATAATGGGATAGCCGTAGACCCTAGCAAGACGGAAGCAGTGATTCAGTGGGAAAGACCAAAGACGGTTACAGAAGTCAGAAGTTTCTTGGGTTTGGCAAGATACTACAGGAGGTTTATACAAAACTTCTCTCGTATAGTCTTGCCATTTACTAAATTGACCGGGGTAGCTTGATATGAAAATAAGTCGATAGCCATCATATGATATTATGAAAATAGTTATTCATGCCATACATGTCGTAATTGTACAATTTTTATGTGCATAGATAAAGTGCATTTATGAAAATTGTACAGTTATGACATGTATGACATGAATAACTATTTTAAGAATATCATATGATGGCTATCAACTTATTTTCATATCAAGCTACCTTGGTCAGGATGAGTACTTTCTACTCTCCGGAATGGGTTTTTCTGGCTCTGTCCGACATAGCACACTTTCTCTTTCTTTTCTCATTAACATAATCATAACCATAGGTAGGGCGTCCCCTACTAGTGTACCACACGGACCGTCATGTGACCGTGCTCATTTTATTTCTTTTCTTTTCTTTTCACATTAATAGCCATAAATATGAATTCAATAACAAGTATGTTCATTATACTCACATGCCATAATTTTTATCAAAATATAATCATTACCAAGAATCATTGGTAATCATGCCATAAACATAATCATTTCAAATATCACTTTATAAAATATTTCTATGTCAAAAATTTCGCACTTAAGATGGTTAGGAGTTCATGTAATGGCAATGACTATGGCATACACTAGTCATTTATTATTTTCATTTATAAGATTCTTTTTTTTTTAAAGATTATTATCCTCTCTTCACTAAACAGAGCATAACACCCTTATTTTAAATCTGATTGAGGTGATCTTGGTGTCAATTAAAAGATAAGACAATCTTCTAAAATAAACATTATGCACTTAATATGGTAAGGAGTTCATGCAATGGCAATGGCTATGGCATACATTAGTCATTTATTATTTTCATTTATAAGATTCTTCTTTCTTTTTAAATATTATTATCCTTTTCACTAAACAGAGCATAACAACCTCATTTTAAATCCGATTGAGGTAATCTTGGTGTAAATCAAAAGATAAGAGAATCCTCTAAGACCCTTATGTTGAACATTTCAGTGAAATCTTAAGTAATCATGATGTTACTACCGCCTCAAATTCAATGTTATTTCTTTTCGGGTAGGTTCAGACCTCTACTTACTAATCTGACCATATTGCCCTCATATAAACTCCAATTGAGGTGATTCCAAAACCTATAAAATGCTAAGACATTTTTATACAAATTTCATGTTTATCATTTCTCTAGATTCCTTACTACTTATTCCTAGAAAATGAAAATAAAAACACTTACATTTACCACCCTGGATTCTAGACTAATTTTAACCTTTACTCATTAATCAGTCACATCTCTCTCATATGGACTCCAAATTAAGTGATTTCAAAGCCTATAGATCCGTGATACATACATACATATATATATATATATATATATACATATATATATATATATATATATATACATATATATATATATATATATATATATATATATATATATATATTTAATATGTTAAAAATTTCCTTTAATTCCCTACATATGTTGCCCAGAAATTCAAACACAGAAGAATACTTAACAGATTCTTCCCTGGTTAGCTAGTTTCTGACTTTTGCTTACTAATCTGACCATATCTCCCTTATATTGATTCCAATTTGAATGATTCTAGTGGTTTAAAATCTGTGAAACATAGATCCACATTTTTCATGTTAAGAATTTCTTTTAATTCCCTACAGATTCATCCTAAAATTTCAAACAAAGATGCGTACCTGACAGATTCTTCGTTGGTTAACCATTACTAATCTGACCATATCTCCCTCATCTGGACTCCAAATTAAGTGATTCCAATGGCTAAAATTCCTTGAGACATAGATCTACATTTTTCTTGTTAACCATGTCTTTTAATTCCTAACTAATTCATCCCAAAATTTCAAAAACAGAAGCTTCCTTGGTTACCCCAAAATCTAGTTTCCTAACCAATCCTTTCCTAAGGTTTTAGTTCATTATTATATTACATTCTCTTTCATTTTCTTTACATCTAATCATATTCCATCAATTTTTCACCATATTCAAATATACAAAATAGTAGCATAACAATCATAAAAAGTTTACCTCCCATAGCCATACATATGCAGAACTTTCTACACCAACCGTAATGTCCAAAACATCCATCATATGCAAAATATCATGTAACATGATATAGCAACATCCATGAACAATCATCAAAGTATCAATTATTGTAAATTTCATCAAAGTTCTAAAATCAAAATCCCACATAAATGTTACAAATTTCAAAAAATTTCTTCAAAAGGTATTGTTAAAGCTACCTAAAGATCTTCCTAGCTCCCTTAGTGAATTCTTTTTCTTGTTTCCTCTTGAAGGAAGTTGCAAGATTCTTTCCTTTCCTTAGCTTTTCTAGCAGATTAAATAAGAGAAGGAGGGTGAGTTTTTGAACCCCAAGGATGAAGAAGAAAGAGGGATTCAATTGGAGATTAAGCTAACTTACCTTGAGTACTTAGTCCTCTAGACTTCTCCTTCTTCTTCCTTCCTTTCTTCTCCTCTCTTTCTCTCCTTTCCTCACTCTACCTTGCTTCTATTTTTTTCTCTCCCTCACTTGGACGAAATTATAATGTTATAGGGGTGGGTTTTGCTTAAATAAACTATCAAATTATTCACCTTTCATGATTATGGGTCTACCTTATCACAATTAGGATGCACTTGGTTATTTTTTGAGGAAAAACAACTCATGTTCTTGTCTTCCTCTTCCGTAGTCAAGATATGTATAGCAAAAGGAGATTTATATTTTTAAAATTATGATAATATGTTCTTAAGAGAAGGGACAAGGTCCCTTTGATTTAGGGATTTATTTCTTTTTTCTTTTGTCTTAATCAAGTATGATAGGTTTGTCTTTCTAAGTGGCAAAATTTCAGCCATTGGATCTCCCTTGCTTGGCTGAAATTATTTGTGTAGGATAAGGATGTTTTGTCATAATGTTATGTATTATTAGCCACTTGTTGAAATTATGATTGTAGGATATAGATGTTTTGTCTTTATGACATGTGACCTAATCTTGATTATTATTGCATTACTATTTTCTCACATGATTCTTATTTTTTTCCTCTTAGATTTGGGCTTATTGTTACCCATTTCCTTTGCTTTGGCTAAAATTCTACCTTTCATGGAGGGTTTGGTCACATTTTCATAATTTTTGGGCTATCGGTCCAACTTCTATATCTTATAGTCCAAGTCTATATTTTATTTCTTTCTTGGGCTATGGCTTGCTAGAAACTTATGTGAAGTAGAAAAACTCTATATAAAGTGTTCGTAGGTGAAAGCCCAATTTATGGGTGGAGATGTTAAATTTAGAAATTTATAACTCTTGAATTAGGAAAAACTACCCTAATCCAATCTTCTTAAAATTTTAAGACCTTTACTTACTTCAACAAAAAAACTTATCTTCCTTACCAAATAATTTTGCCTCTCTTTAGTATATTATTTCTAATTTTTCCTATTATGTTTTCTCTCTTTACTTTTTCCCTTAATGTTAGAAATATTTTCTATGCATATACATAAGGTGAAGAATTTCTAAGGATTATATTTCCTTAGATATTTAAAAATTTTCTAATAAATTTTATTTCCTTAATTAAATATTTATGTACCTTTATTAATAAAAGAAACGAAATTAGGGATGTTACACATGCCCCCAAGCACGGCCATGCTACACCTGTGCTCTGTACTAAGATTTCCCAACCAACCCCAAGCACAGCCATGTTCTAGGTGCAAAAAATTCAAAAGGTCTTCTTTTTTTTCCAAACCAGCCATCAAAACAAAAAATCACCAATCATGCATCTTAGGCATATAAAAATCCAAATTTACAGCCACACATATCCCTTAAAATCATGAAATAAACTAAAAAATCCATCCACAACAATTTCTCACTAATGACCACATCATGCACGTTTATAAAGTTAGCCATCAACACTATAAATGCTTTATCAATGCTCTCAAATATTCTATTATTATGCTTCCATTAATGCACATAAGACACACACCAAGTCATTTAATCAAGAAAGTTCATAAAAGGGTGTTGATCTTACCTTATACACCAAGAATACTTGTTTCTCTCACTAGATGGCTGAGTTCTCTCTCTCTTCCTTTAACCCCAAGCTACAAAAAATTTCCTCCATCACTTATTTTCAAACATTCAAGATCAAATCCAAGATTAAGAGAGTTAGATTACCTCTTTTCCATTTTTGTTTTAGCCTTCTCTTTTCTCTTTTCTTCCCTCTCTCTCTTCTTCTCTTTTTCTTTTCTTTCTTCCTCCCTCTTTCTCCTTGTCGTGGCTGATTTTTTCTCCTTGAGGCTAGCAACTTCTTCACCAAGTCAAGCAAGAAAGAATAAAATAATAAAGCTTTTTAGAGAAGCTTCTTCCCCCTTAAACCAAGCCCTTTCTTTTGCTAACAATTATAATCATGCCATGCCATTAAAATTGAACTATTTGGTTAGATAAGACATTGTTTGGTTGTAAGGAATCTTACCAAGTGTTTAATCATCACTTGAGGCATACTCCAATGGCTTTTTGTGCATCTCTCTTCATGGTTCCTTATCTCTCATATTGTTGTCCATTTTTGGTCCTACAAGCAAAGAAATTACTATTCCATCCTTAGATCTTTCCTTTAAAAATGAGAATTTCCTTATTTAATATTCATAATTATTTCTTTACAAATGCTCTATTTAATCCTTTTTTAACCCTTCTCAACATTCTATTTTGTAAAGATAATTAGTAGAAAATCCAGGGTGTTACAGATACAAAGCTGAATCAATGTAAATTATACTATAAGAACATAAATTAAACAATGATCTCACTTAAAACCTAATCTAAGAGTGTTTCCTAAACCTAAAACTGAGTAAAAATAAGTTTGTATATGTCTAGATGTCTTTCTCTGCATTTCCCTATGTATATATATCATATAAGTTGTTGAAAACCCTAAAAAATACGAAGTGTACGGACACAAAGCACGACTGTGTTCCAGGACATGGCCTGGCCGTGCTTCGAGCTAAAAATATAGGAATTCCTCTAATTTTTGCATAGAGCATGGCCTGGCCATGCTTCAGGTACATCAACCACGTCTTGGCTGTGTTGGGGGCTGCCGATCACGTTTCTTTCCAATTTCTTATGGGTTGCCTCATTGCTTTCTCCTCAGCATGTTCCATGTCCAAATAGCTCTTCACATAAGTGTTTTCCCTTCATTTTTGGCCTCTTTTGCTCACCTGCAAATACAAAACAAACCAAAGTAGTATCAACAGCAAGCAAAATAGAACAAAACAAAAGCAGGAAAATAATCATAAGTTCACTAAGAAATAAGGGATAAGATATAGCAATAAAATACATAATTTTCCCTTTTATTAACTCTCCCATGCTTAAACCTTTGCTTGTTCTGAAGCAAATAAAATCACATATCAACAGGAAGGGAAAAGATGCATTCAAATTTAATATTATAGAAAAATGCAATATAGGTAATTCTTCAATCAATCAATGTGAACACAACAGATATATGAATAGAAATTTATCAAATAATCTCCATTCTTCTAAAACTAAACCCAAATTATCTTATTATACACCTACTTCTATTGTTACCATTAGTTGTATGCATCAAATTGATTTTTAAACACTCAAGTAAGTTACCTCATCCTTTAGATCTCCCTATGGTGCCTTACTCTTATTTCTATTTTCACTTTTTTTCTCACTCATTCTTTTACTTTCTCACTTCTTTTCTTCTTTTTCTTTTGTCTATTTCATTCATCATTATTTTTTTTTCTTTTATAGAAATATACAGTGAGTGCATTTTATGCTCCATCTCGCTAGGGTATAGGCAATAGGTACTTATACTAAAGCATTTTTTTTGGTGACTTGAAAGGGTACTTAGAGTGAAATTTTTTTGAGATTCACTGTAATGAATGGTTTTTTTAGGTGATTACGCATCAGAAAAACATCCATTCAAAAGATATGCATCTGATATATATGTATACATGAGTTTACAAAACATTAGAGATTAGTAGCATATACACTTATGTAACCTGAGGTACTAAGCATACATTCCAAAAGGTAAAGTACCGTGTGGTTACACCAAAACAATGGGGTTAGCCCATTTACATCATCAGAATATACACATAGCTACTATCCTTTTGTCCTTTTCCCCTGGCCATCACCCCTAGGGTACTACTGGTGGAGGCAGCGGCCCAAGTGTAAGAACCTCTACCATATTAATGACCAGAAGGTTCATTACTACAGTGAACTGTCCCAGGTAGGGGACATCCACAGTCTAAAGCTCCAGCAGAATAATTAGTACTACGAATGACATCTTACAAATCTGAACATAACCCCGCAAATATAGTGAGATATAAAATCCCAGCAAGATCAATATCCAGCAAAATACAAGTGTAATAGAAAACTTACGTGTTATGTTCAACTGTATAAACTACAGAAAATATTTTCTTTTTCTTATAATGAAAGTATAGTATACACATGCAAGCTTTTTACAGGTTATACATTAATATCACGTAATTATAACAAATCATATATTAACAAGGTACCTGTACAATGCTCATAGTGGCTCATATATTGCTCATAGTGGCTCATCATCTGATAATTTCACAATTTTCAAACCTTAGTGTAGTGTAAGCCCTTACCTCTCTTACTACTCACCCACCACTGAGTTCTTTAGTCGGAGCAATCCTTCCCACATTGACCACTCTAGGCTATAGGGCGTCCCCTATTCTGGTACCATATCACATCCACGACTCTTTAGTCACCTTACCTCCATAAGGTGCTGCATGACACTGAGTCACCTTAATAGGGTATAGGTTATCCTGAACTTGTCAGCCTCCTCAATACAGCAAGGGTAACACCTCTTGCCAAGCCATCCTACTTTAGAGAGTATTATTTTGATTATCAATTGCCTCAATACAACAAGGTGACACCTGTTGACAAGTCACCCTACTTCAGAGAGGGTCCTCCTGACCATGCTAATGTCTTTTACATATTTTTCTAGCCACTTGTCTCAACAAAGAGCATACATATAAAAAATAATCAAGATTATAGTCAATATTTATTCTCATGCATACTATAACAACTCATCATATAACATAAATAAAACACACATACTCTTGCATCCTTTCATAACATTTACATATCATTTACCCCTTTATAGTTGCCATAAAAGTAATTTATGGCATTCAATATAGCACCTATGCATCATTCCTTTATGTTTTTAAATTAATTCAAAAGATATAACACAACCAATTAAATACTACAAATTTTTCTTTGACATATATAGCTTACAAACTCCAATTATCATTTCATAAAAATTTATAATTAGTTAGGATTTAAAAAGGAAACAAAAATCAATGAAAAAGGGCAAGACAACATGAAGCACGGTCTGGCCGTGTCTCCAAGCACGGCAGTGTTTCATACCCGTGCTTCTCCCACAACATGGCCATGTTTTCCAAAAGCCAGCACAGAGCATGGCCTGGCCGTGTCACCAAGCACGGCCATGCTCTGGCGTGTTCTGTGTTATTTTGCACATCCATCCCAGAGTACGGCCTGACCGTGCCTCCAAGCACAGCCATGCTCTGGTCGCAAAACTCTGAATTTTTCTCCCTTTCTCCCAAAACCAGCCAAAAATTCAACAAACAACCATAACAACATTTTAAGCATACAAAATCCAGTTTATCCACAACATATAACCTTTAAAAACATGGATTAAACTTCAAAATCTAGCAACCAAAATTTCTTACAATTATCACATCTTGCACATACATGAAAATTAGCGACCACCACCATAAATACCTCATCAATAGTTCTATCTACCCTACCATCATGCTTCAATAAATGCATTCAAGACACTCATCAAGCCATTCAACCAAGAAACTCATAAATAGGGTGTTGATCTTACCTTTTTCACTTCTAAATATATTTCTCTCACTAGGGTTAGATAAATTCTCTCACTAGATTCCTCCACCAAGCTGTAAATTTTTCCAATTATTAAATTTCCATGGAAGCTTATAAGCACACACAAGGTTGGAGAAGATCAAGGAGTCTAAGATTTACCTCTTCCTCTTTAGATTTCAGCTTTCTCACTTTACCTTCCTTCGTCTCTCTCTCTCCTTTCTTCTCTTTCTCTTTTCTTTCTTCTTCCTTTTTCCTTTTTGTCGTGGGTTTCTTCTACTTTTGGCTGGTGGCTGGCGACTTGCTTGGCCAAGTTTGTAACATCCCTAATTTCGTTTCTTTTATTAACAAAGGCACAAAAATATTTAACGTAACATCTTTAATTTTTTTTCTTTTATTAATAAAGGTACATAAATATTTAATTAAGGAAATAAAATTTATTAGACAATTTTTAGATATCTAAGGAAATATAATCCTTAGAAATTCTTCACCTTATATGTATGCATAAAAAGTATTTCTAACATTAAGGGAATAAGTAAAAAGAGAAAAACCTAATAGGAAAAATTAGAAATAACATACTAAAGAGAGGAAAAATTCTTGGGTAAGGAAGATAAATTTTTGGGAAGTAAGTAAAGGTTTTAAAATTTCAAGAAGATTGGATTAGTGTAATTTTTTATAATTCAAGAGTTAGAGTTCTTAGGTTTAACATCTCCACCCATACATTGGGCTTTCACCTATGGACACTTCATATAGAGTTTTTCCATTTCACATGAGTTTCTAGAAAGCCAATAGGATAGCCCAAGCTAGAAATAAAACATAGACTTGGACTAGGATATAGAAGTTGGACCGATAGCCCATAAACCATGAAAATGTGACTAAGCCCTCCATGAAAAGTAGAATTTCAACCAAAACAAAGGAAATGGGTAAGAATGAGCCCAAATCTAAGAGGAAAAAATAAGAATCATGTGAGAAAATAGTAGTATAATAATAATCAAGATTAGGTCACATGACATTAAGACAAAACATCTATATCCTACATTCATAATTTTAACAAGTAGGTAATAATACATAGCATTATGACCAAACATCCTTATCTTACACAAATAATTTCAGCCACCCAAGGGAGACTCAAGGGTTGAAAGTTTGCCACCTAGAAAGGCAAACCTATCATACTTGATTGAGACAAAAGAAAAAAGAAATGAATCCCTAAATGAAATGAACCTTGTCCCTTGCCTTAAGAATATTTATCATGATTTTCAAAATATAAATCTTCTTTTGCTATGCATATCTTGACTAAGGGAGAGGAAGACAAGAACATGAGTTGTTTTTTCCCAAAAAACAACTAAGTACATCCTAATTGTGATAAATAGACCCATGATCATGAAAAGTGAACCACTTGATGTTTATTTAAGCAATACCCACCCTTATAACATTATAATTTCATCCAAGTGAGGGAAAGGAAAAAACAAAAGCAAGGTAGAGTGAGGAAATGAAAGAAAAAGAGGAGAAGAGATGAAGGAAGAGGAAGGAGAAGTCTATAGGACTAAGTAATCAAGGTAAGTTAGCTTAATCTCTACTTAAATCCATCTTTTCTCTTCATCCTTGAGATTCAAAACTCACCGTCCTTCTCTTATTTAAGCTGCTAGAAAAGTTAAGGGAAGGGAGAAATCTTGCTACTTCCTTCAAGAGGAAACAAGAAAAAGAATTCACTAAGTGAGCTAGGGAGATCTTTAGGTAGGTTTAACAATATCTCTTTTTGAAGAAAAACTTTGAAACTTGTAACATTTATATGGGATTTGGATCTTAGAACTTTGATGAAATTTACAATATGTGCTACTTTGATTATTGGTCATAGATGTTGCTATATCATGTTACATGTGATCTTGCATATGATGGATATTTTGAACATTTTAGTTAGTGTGGAAAGTTCTGCATAGGTATGGCTATGGGTGGCAAAATTTTAGGATTTTTATGCTGCTATTTTGTATATTTGAATGTGGTAAAAAAATTGATGAAATATGATTAGATATAAATTAGGAAGAAAATGGAAGAGGACGTAATAAAATGATGAAGTAAAATCTTAGGATTTGAATTTTTGGGCAAAATCTGTAGGGAATTAAAGATGATTGTTAACATAATAAATATAGATATATGTATCATGGATCTATAGGCTCTGAAAGCACTTATTTGGAGTCCATATGAAGGAGATATGGCTGATTAATGGGTAGAGGTCAAAATCAGTCTAGAATCCAGGGTAGTAAATGTAAGTGTTTATGTTTTTAATTTTCTAGGAATAATTAATAAGGAATATGAAGAAATGAGAAACATGAAAGTTGTATATAAGTGTCTTAGCTTTTAATAGGCTTTGGAATCAACCTCAATTGGAGTTTGTATAAAGAAAATATGGTCAGATTAGTTAGTAGAGGTCTGAACCTACCCGAGAAGAAATAATATTGAATTTGAGGGAGAAGTAACACTATGATTACTTAAGTTTCACTAAAATGTTCAACATAAGGGTTTTAGAAGATTGCCTTATCTTTCAATTGACACTAAGATCACCTCAATCGGATTTAAAATGAAAGTGTTGTGCTTTGTTTAGTGAGAGAGGAAAATAATATTTAAAAAAGAAGAAAAATCTTATAAATGAAAATAATAAATGACTAGTGTATGCCATAGCCATTGCCATTGCATGAACTTCTTACCATCTTAAGTGTGTAATTTTGATATGAAAATATTTTATAAAGTGATATTTGAAAATGATTATGTTCATGGCAAGATTGTATTTTACCATTCATTTTTGGTAATCATTATGCTTTGATGATAAATTATGGCATGTGAGTATATTGAACATACTTGTTATTGAAATCATATTTTTTGGCTATTAATGTAAAAAAAAAGAGACAAACACGATCATATAGCGGTCCGTGTGGTACATCAGTAGGGGACACTCTACTCACGGCTATTATTATATTAATGAGAAAAGAAAGAGCAAGTGTAACATGTTGGACGAAGCGAGAAAAGTTCATACCTGAGAGTAGAAAGTACTCATCCTGACTAGGGTAGCTTGATAGGAAATTAAGTTGATAGCTATCGTATGATATTCTAAAGATAGTTATCCATGACATACATATCATTATTGCACAATTTTCATGTGGATAGATAAAAGTGCATTCATGTGACCTAAGATATTTGCTATAGTTTATACATATGAACATGACGTGACGAGCATTACTGATGATAATTATGATTTATTGTTGAACTTATTGGGATTTAATTCTCACTATATTTCCATATCATGTTCAGAAAATTAGTTGTGTAGATTTTTCTTTGGCTTTGGCTCTTAGTGTATGTTGGATCAAGTTACTCTATGTTGGGTAGATCCCAGAAATTAATAAGGTGTTTATGGTCAAGTTGGCTAAGATCCTAGTGAAGGTGCAACCACCTGCACCCGTATCTTCAGAATTGATCAATGTAGATGAATAAGATGTAGATATTTATGTGTTTGATTTTTGTACGGATGTTTTGATTAATGATGTGTATGTGAACTCAGAATTGTATCAGTGTTAATGGTAGACCTTAAAATTTGATTATGCTTGGTTAAATTAATTGAATATTATTATGAGTTAAGAAGTAAAGAAATAATGACTTTATGAGATTTTACAAATATGTATATTAAAAAAAATAGAGTTGTTACAAAGTCAACAAGAAACAATTAAAAAAATGCTAGCTTCTTAGAGAAACTTCTCCTTCCTTAGCCATTAACCTTCAAATCTCTAAGTATTACAAAAATGCCATGCCATTACTTTGTGACTAACCATTAGCTAAGGCATTGTTTGGTGAGTTTGAATTTGCCAAGTGTTTAATCTCCTCTTGAGGTGTATTCCATTGACTTTTTGTATAATTCTCTTCATAGCTCCTCATCCCTTTTCTTATTGCCCAATTGTGGCCTTGCGTATGAAAAAAGTACTATTCTATCCTTAATTATTTCCTTTAAAAATGTGAAATTCTTTATTTAATATTCATAATTATTTCCTTATAATTACCCAATTTAATCCTTTTTGATCATTTCTTAATATTCCATTTTGTGAATATAATTGATAGAAATTCAAGGTGTTACATTCACATTCCCTCATTTTTTACCTCTCCCTACCTTTACACTCACATAGTATAAAAATTAACAATAGCATGCAATTCATAGCACAATAGAAGAGATATTTTTCAAAAGATTATAGGTTCAATACTAGAAGAGAGAGACTAAGATGATAACTACCTATATCATATTCTACTGTGCATCACATGTTTATGAGTTAAAATTAACCTATATTACATCTGTCTATCTCTAAAACAGTAAACTTTGTGATTATGCAATAAGATAAGAGATATTCAGCTAGTAAAAATAGAAAATTCAACCAGTGAAAATCAAAAGCCTAAAGTCTACTCCTCCATGCTTAAACTTGATATTGTCCCCAATGTCAATAATAATAAAAGTAGGGGCAATGGAAGAAGTAACTTACCTGCTTACTGGTCGTCTGGAGGAGGAGGTGAAGGGTTCTGACTCAGGTTCCATTAGTACCAGGCTTGCATCATTCCTTGCATGCTTTGGATTGTGTCATTCTTGGCATGCAGGGTGGCCCTTTATGCTAATTGCTCCTCCTCTATTTGTCTAAGCTGTAAGGAGATGGAGTCATGGTCCTCCTCTATTACATGTCATGGACCTACACTGTTAGCATACTGAAAATAGGGTGGTGTGGTAGAGCCAAAATTGGGTCAAGGGGGAAGTTGTCTCCCTTAGGAACATCATCACCCTTTATACGCTCTTCTAGAGGGTAGATCCAATTTTCCTCATTAGTAACTACAGTCCTAGTAGGGTTAGGGAGGCGAAAGATATGCTGGCCATGGAGATGTAGCCAATAGTCGTCATTCCTTTTAACAATTAATTTCATATGCAGACATAATTCTAAATCAATCCTGCTACTACCAACTATTGGTTACAAATCCTAAAGATTTGCCTCCAATCATAACCCTCTAGCAAGTGCAGTTACTAGACCCTCTATGACTACCTTGCCATTCATGGCATTACCTACCCTGGCTTTTGATGGGCCATATAAGCACCAGTGTCACGTACCCTAATGACTAGCATCTTTAATTCATACATCCACATCATAGTATGTTCCACTTAAGGGAATTTGGTATTATACATTTTTTTTCATCTATAAATTTCTAGCAATGTCTACCTAACCCATAAATTAACCTATTCACTTATATTATTTGTTATCATTCTTGGAAAAGTATAAAAGTGCTTCATGCTATCCCAAGCATTTTCAAATTGCAATTCCTTATAGGCAACTAACTAGGCATGATATGCATTACTTACAATATAAAGGATCTCATGCCATAAAGAAAATGGTACAGTCCATAACTTATATTACATCACATTATCAGCTATCTAAACGGGAATTAGCACTCATCTAGGTCATCCCACATATATTACACAACCAAGGAAAATACAATCCATAATAAGACGATTCAACCATGAGACCTCTGTTGCTCACTTCTTGCTGGAGTACCTGGAATGTGATTATATGGACATAGAATAAAATGAGATAACAATCTCAATAGCTAGCAAATTTTTCAGAAAAATAGTACACATTCCATTCCTTAAAACATCTCAATTTATTTCATTAAAACATAAGCACTGACCATACATACATACATCATCTTGGTCACACTAGGGACCCATACATTTTGGTCTACTTACCCAGTACAGTCACATACGGCCATACCTGCAAAGGGTTATGCATCTCCTATTATTGGCCAATCGTGGGGGAAATGGGGCTTACTTGGCACACTTTGGGCACCCCCTTAATTCCGAGAATGCATACATAACATATCTTTAGACCATAATTCATCATAGCATAAAAGTCAGGCAACCAATGAAAATTGATAAATTCAAGTTCATAAACATAAAGAGTGTTTTAAGGAAAAGTTAGTTACCTCAATTTTAGCACAATCACTTCTTTTCCAAGGCTGTACAGGTTACTACCAACAACTCAAACTAAAACATATAAGAGTTCTTGGTTAATGCATGCATATTAACACCTAAAGTCATAAATCTCTAGTTTAAGAGCTTCTGCTCCTCAAAATAAAACTATGATTCTGTTGAGATTTAGAGTTATTATTAAATATGACAAAATTTCTCCAAAAATTCTAAAATTTTGTATGGAGGTACCTTTACATGTTTATTTTATTTTATGATTCTCTCAACCCTTAACTCTTCCATTCAACCCCAAAAACTACCTCCATAACCTAGAATAGTGTAGATTAGTTTCAGTTCCATTTCTATTCTATTTTGCATTCATTTGGATTAGTAAAACTTATTCAAAATTTGTGATATGTTATATGAAGAATTATAGATATGTTATATAATCACCATAAAAATTTCAAGTAAAAAATAATTCATTTGACCCCTCGAATAACCCAAGTTTTAAAGGCTGTCCCCTGTTATGGTCTGTTCTGACTCATTTCCTGCCCTACCAAATTTCTACATTTTATTATATGCCTTAACCTGTCCATAATTCTCTAAAATTTGGTGGGATCCTTCATTAGGATCCCTATAACATGTCATAAAATTTTCATACAAAACTTCAACATCTAACCCCCTCAATATTTTGTATTTACATCAATAGTCTAAGCTGTCCAGCAGATTGTTCTTAACACTATTTTAATTGCAAAAAGCCTAGTTGTAGGTTCTCAAAAATCATTAAAGTTTCCATAATGGATTATGAATATTTTATGACTTTTCTCACCAAAAATTAGAGAATTTAAAGGCCATTTACTAAATTTACTAAGCCAATATTTTTAGGTGCTAAAAGGTTTCATGTTCTCAACCTAACCCTTCTGTGCTCTATGATATTTACTCACTAATCAGACCCTAACTCACTCATATGAACTCAACATTTGTTGATTCCAGTGGCTATGTAGCCGTGAGAAATATATCTATAACTTTAATGTTAACTATGTCTTCATATTCCTTATAGGTTAGTCCCAAAATTTTGAAAACTAAGCTATTCTTCATCAACCTGAATTCTAGACCTGATTCTGACCTCTCATCCCTCCCTAGAGTATAACTCTCTCATTTTAAGTCTGATTGATGTGATTCCAAATGCTATGAAAATCTAAGACATAGGGCTACAAATTCTATGATGAACACATTTTCATATTTTAGACAGAAAGTCGTCCATGTAGAGCCTAACTTTAGCCTAATAAACTCTAAACTAGATTTTTATAAGAAGCTAGACTTACCTTGTGTAAACCTACTCCTATGTCTCTCAATTTGCAGCTTGCTTCTCCTCTTGGTTTCCCTTGCAACTCAGCCACATTTTTTGCACAAAATATAGGGTGAGCAAAGCTTCAAACCTCAACACTCACTCTCACTGCCTTATGGTGAGGGAAGAAAAGCTCTCTATATATTTCTGGTTCTTTCACTCTCTTCCTCCTCTCTCAAACTTTCTTCTTCTTCTTCCTGGGAACTCTCTCCCTCTTCCTTCCTCTTGCCTCTTTAGTTTTTGACTACCTTCCCTCTCTCATTTCTCTTGCTGGTGTGAGGCAAGGTTGGGTGTTTTTCTGCTGCACTAGATATGCAAGTTGTTGGCTGCTTATGGTTGCAGGGATTCCATGGGTTCTGTAAGGCAGGGGAGTAGGTTTTTCTGCTGCTTCTCCACGTAGGTGCATGCATGTATATCTATATTATAATATACTCAATGGGGGGTGGGTGCATGACACATAAAAGGGACATATGCTACCACACACTTGCATGTAGGAATGCTTCTACTTGTCTTGGCATGAATCTGCTGCTGATGGAGGCATGAATTTAGCTGCTTGTGGGCATGTGTTTCTGCTTGTCTCATGGAGCAAGGTGGCATGAATTTAGCTGTCATGTGGGATGTGTTTCTGCAGGCTTTGTGGAGCAAGGATGGGTGTGAATTTAGCTACCATGTGGGATGTGTTTCTACTAGTTTTGTGGAGCAAGGGGAGCTTGTTTCTGCTTGCATTCCAACACTTGTTCCTGCTTGTATTCCAATGCTGCATATGTGTTTTTAACCTACCAATCTACTTGTGTTGGTTTCCAATCCTCACGTGTGTGCATGGGTAGATATATATATATATATATATATATATATATATTATGCATGGTGTAAATGAGGGGAAATAGATATATATACACACATGTAATGCCTCTGCTTTTGCATATGTAAATGTATATTATATATATGTATGTATAATTCATCTCACCTCCACCATGCATATTATAATATACATTTACATATGCAAAAGCAGAGGCATTACATGTGTGTATATATATCTATTTCCCCTCATTTACACCATGCATAATATATATATATATATATATATATATATATATATATATATATATATATATATATATATATATATATATATATATATATATATATATATATATATATATATATATGTTGCATCACATAATGCTTCTTCCTTCCTTATTAAGTTGTTAATCCTAAATTAGTAACATCCTGAGGAATATATTTGTATCCTATTCCTCTCATTTATGCTCCAAATTTTTTTATTTATATTACTTCTAACCATGAAAAGGTACCACATATTTTATAAAGACTTTATTGTCAAACAACTACGCATTTTAATTCTTGTTCATATATGTCTTAATTTATTACTAATCCTAGACTAGTAATGTCTAAAAAAATGTATTTGTGTCCTCTCTCCATCCATTATGATCCTAAGAATTTTAGTTATATGATTCAACATTAACTATGTTACCTATTTTATATTTGCCTTATGGTCACATAACTAAGCTTCTTAATTACTTGTCATATGTATTTTCTACTCATCCTTAAATTTATCTAACTTTATTAGAGGCTTAGGATGTTACAACTAGTATCCACCTTATGACCGTGTATCATAGCCCAAAGAAAATAAAACTCTCTTTGGTTTGCAACCCCATCACTTTCAACCCTACTAAAAATGGTATGAGCCATCAGGCACTATAAATATCTAAAAGTGGGGTTGTAAATAAAAGAGGCTTTCGAAACTGATGCACTATATTGCCCTTCAACAAAAATAGAGTTCCAAAAATGTTGAGTAAGAAAATTTTGGGAGACTGATCTATCTTCCCCAGGAGGTAATCTAAATAATACATTAAATTTGGTTAATGATAAATTAAAAGTATGGTCAAATAATTTGAAGTTAATGCGGTCTTGATCGACGTTGGGACCCTAAAATAGAACCACATTAACTGAACTAAATAACTCTAAGGTGGTCTTGGCATAGGCCGGGTAACGTAGCCTAATAAATGTGGTCTACCCAATTCGATCGACTAAGTAGCGGACATCAATTAAAAGTCCTAACCATTCCAAACACTCCTCATCCATGTATTGGATACTCAGCATTCCCCATTTAATTAGAGTATCGTATCTTGTCCATTAATTATCATCAACAAACACGATACCATACTCATTTATTTAATGAGGAGATTGGGACAGTCATTGAATTCATCCTCTACGTGATTGCTGGGATTGGAAGAAGTTTTGGCCAGTTTTAGCTCTTTTAAGGGCCATTTATAATGGTATGCAAATACAATTTAAAAGGGGAGTGGAATGAGCAATCACCAGAAATTAATGCAAATAATCCAGAGGTTACCCAAGATAGGCAACCAGTGAATTCATAATGTAAATCAATGGCAAATTAGATAAGAATAATCCAGCAACCCAACAAACTCAAAACAAAGTAGCCAAGAATGTTCAAATAATCAGAAGCAAGCAATCAAAATTTCCTGGTTCTAATGCAAGGATGGAGTGATTATACAATTGAATTCCAAGGGAAACAAGCAATTTCCAATTCATAAGCAATTTCAAAAGTAATAAGCACAATGAGTTATTGCAGCAAAACTAGGCAAATTAATATTAGAGAATCAAACACGTATGTTCAAATTTGGCCAAAATATCCTAAGCAAACCAGTGAAGAAAACAGGCAACATATGATTCCCAATGCTGCTGAAAATTTTTAGAAACCCTAATTCAACAAACAATACAAGCAAAGACCAGGGCAAGAGGCAACAATATCCAAACCAAGTAAATATACCTAGTTAATATTCAGAATTCGTGAGTATTCAAGAAATTCTACAGATGCAGAGCATGTATTCCCAAATAAATTTAGAGCCAAAATAATCCAAGAGTATTGCACTAATCTAAGAAAGACCTTTTTCAGCAAACTAGTCAATGTAAAAATTAGAAAAGTTTAGCACCCATACAACATTAACCAGCAAACAGCATTAACCAATAGCATTAATCAGATAGAGCTTGAAACAAATCAGACAATGAAGAATGAGAAACTCAAGCATACAAAATTCTAATTTCAGGCAGTAATTTCTAGGTAAACTAGTCCAGCATACAACCAGAATTTTCAATTCAAAAAATTAAACAAGTGCAGTGAATTAAAAATTACCTAGAGGAGAAGAGCCAAGAGGTGCTAGCATATTACAGGATGGTCTTGGGAGATAAGGTGAATGCAGGTGAATGGAGACTGCGAGCTGGGTGTAGGGGAATATAGGAATGTAGGGCACGGGTGATGCAGGGGAAGGCTTTTTTTGGGTTTGGCAAGGGAATAGGTGCGAGCACAGTAAAAGGGATGAAAGGAAAGGAGGAGGAAGGGAAAGGGAAGTGGGCACGGGTAGCAGAGGGGGAGCAAAGGGAATGGGAGGCTCGAGCTACAGAAGGGGGATTTCTGGGTTACGGTGGGGTTGGGATTTAATGAAGGATGAGGCACGAAAAAACTAGGAGTTGGGAGTTTCGGGAGAGGGGAGATTGGATAAGGAGATGGGTGCACGAGAATGGGAATTTTTGGGTTAAGGGAGACCAGTTAGGGCTTAGGTGCAAGGGGATAAAGATAGAGAAGGAGATAAGGAGAATGGAACACAGGAGAAAAGCACGGTTGAACTCTAGAGGGGGCATAGGTATAGGTTGCAGAAAGAGATGGGAATCATATTCCGTCAATTTCGAAATATTTGTGTCTTTGATGGTTCTAATCTTGAAAAAAATGGAAAGTATATGAAAGCAGCACAAAATTTGGGTATTATACTAGCCAGAAGAAGAATTCATTTAGTTTATGGTGGAGGTAGCTGTGGGTTAATAGGGTGTGTGTCTATAGCTGCATATGTAGGAGGATGCCAAGTTTTTGCTTTTATTCCTATAGCTCTAGCTGTATCAAACATCATCAGAAAAAAAATCGGGGAAGAATTTAGGGTAGCCTCTATGTATGAGCGCATTGCTAGAATGATGAGCAAAGATGATGCTTTCATTGTCTTACCAAGTGGTTTTAGTACTCTGAAAAAAAAAAATTTCAAATAGTCTCCTGGGCACAATTGAATATCCACCATAAACCCATAGGTATGTTGAATGTTAATCATTTTTTCGATGGTTTGTTTTCTTTTCTTGATCAAGCTGTAGAACAAAGGTTTATCTCACATTCAGCATGACAGATTCTCATCTTCGTTTCAAATGCTGATAAGTTGATTGATGCATTACAAGCATATTTTCATGTTCTTGATCTAGCTACAGCTCAAATAGATTGGACGGCAGACAATCGCAGAAAGCACAAATTGGACTTAAACCTTCATCTGTAACACATTTTCTTTGATTGAATAAATCTTTATTTTCTGTTTAGTTTACTGCAGGTTCATCTTTTCCTAGATCTCTTTCTAGGTAATATTTCTTTCAATTTTTGTTGTTTGTTTTGTGTTTGTTCTTCATAAAAAAAAAGGCGTGTGTGCCGAGCCTCCTATCTCTGTATAGATTCCAGCACCTAGATTTTAAAAAAAAAATTGAGTGATTTTTTGAGATTAGGCAAAACTAACACTAATGATGAAAATAGTTTAAAATGATTGTAACCTTTGAAAAATAGATGAGTTCTGAGTGTTATGTGCAAACCTACACTCTATTATGACTTATGTTTTACTTGAGAATCCTAATATCATGAGCACATAATCTTTTACATTTGACTAATTTTTATTTAGAGAAGGTTTATGTGATTTAAATATGACTAATGATCTCATAAAATTCTAGAACTTGTTTAATTATCACTTGAAGCAAAATCGTAGACTACTCTCCATTGAAGAAATGAATTAGGCATTGTTGGAATCATTTTACCCTTTTAGATCAACCTTATATATTATGCCATCTCTAGTAACCCATTTTGAGCCTATATTTATCTTTTCTTGTACACCTATATTATTATCTAGTTTTTAAACAAAAATATTTCTAACCCTTAATTTTACTCACAAGACTGATCATTTGAAAACCTATGGTTCAGGGGTGGATGGAAGGAGTTTAAAAAAAAAAATAGAACTTCCCAAATAAATAAGTTAGGGGGTGTTTATGTTTAAAGAAAATATATATAGTATGAACAAATAACGTAAGGATGAGAGTAAGGTTAGAGATAGAATTCACATAATAACATTAAAAGTATTTGGGAGGACTTAAATAATCATTTATGTTGTAGATTGAATTGAGTCTTCATTAATATCTATTTATCCACCTTTACCTATGTCACACATTACAAGCTTAATAAAAGTCCTAATGATTTTAAATGTTAGGATTAGTCTACATTAGTGGGGAGTGACATGAAAAATAAGCTTATGGAGTCTCAAATACAAAAATCAAGAGATATGTTTTAAATATTTGATTACATAAATTTATTTGAATGCAAAAATTCCAATGTCATAAGATTATCACACACACACACTTGGGATTCAATAGTAAACTATACGTTGCATTTGAATTAAAGTTCTACATAACCTTGGAATTTTGATATTTTCCTTGGTTGCACATTTTAAATCTTTGAGGAATACTTAGTAAGTCAAAAATAACTTATCACTCATTCCTCTTTTGAATTTTGAAGTTTGTGCATTTTGCTTGAGGACAAGCAAAAGATTAAGTTTGGGGGTATTTGATGAGTGGGTTTTATACTCATAAATTTAATAGTTTTATTTTATCTTTTTGCCTTAATTAAGCATTTTTATCTCCCTTAATTGTCTTTAGTTTTGTGTATTTTTTTATAGATAGAGAGAAAAATAGAAAATTGACTCAATTGGAGGAATCAAAGTTAAATTATGGTTCTTTAGAAATGATGTCTATAAATAAAGCAGACAAAATAAATTCGTTAAGGATGACTGAGTAAGGAGTATTATCTTTTTGACTCTTGAGACACATCTTAATGGATATATGCATCAATTCAATCTTAATTTATGACCACATTTCTAAAAGAATTGAAACATAAAGATTCAAGGCAAAACACCCAATGTTAAAAATTTGTGTGCTGCTTGCTTCAACTTGATCTTACTATAGTATTTTGATCGTATCTCAGAAAATAAGTATATATTATGTACAAAATTTGGTAGATGAATAGCTAACATAATTCATACAACTTTCATGTTTATGTAATCAAAAAATTCAGATATCCAAAGGGCCAACATTGGGCTAGAACAAAACATGTTTACTGTTACAGTCCAGCCCAACCTTACTGTAGTATTTGAGTTATATTTCAGAAAATACATATTCAATAGATACAAAATTTGGTAGGTGAATAGAAGCTATAATTTTTTACAACTTGTATATTCTAGTGGTCAGCAAATTCGAACACTAAAAGGGCCAAAATGGGGCTCGAAAAGATCACTTTTACTATTGCAGTCTAGCCTGACTTTGCTATAGTGTTTTGGCCATATATCACAAACTATGAGGCCAATTTTTCTCCACCTTATATACCTAAAAAGATAATGAAAATATATACAACTTTTATGTTGATGTGATCAGCAAATTCAGTGGCTATCAAGGAGATATATCACAATGACATTTGAGGCACATAATGCAACACAACTTGTCAACTTTAGTGCAATTTGCTACCCACCATTTTTGTCACCTACTCCCCTTGTTTTTTCTATAAATAGAGACATCTTGTGAGCTAAAGGGGGAGGAGAAAGGCTGAAAAGTAAACTTGGAAAAGTTTTGTTGGAGTTCTAAGTGTTTGTAATATTTTTCTCTCTTTATACATTTTGTATCTTTACTTTCTTTTATGAATTTTATCATGCTTCTTCATCTTTCATTTTGCTTTCTTACCTTGATTATGGAGAACTAATCTCCTAATACTAAGGTGAATGGTTGAAACTCTTGGTATGAAAATAATAATTTATCTAACTCTTAATTTCAATTTTTATATTTGATATTGCATTTATCTTCTTATTTATTTTCTTGTTATTTTTTTAGAGGATGACTTTGTTGTCCCTCTGTTATTTACTTTCTTAGAGGATAGTTTTGTTGCCCGTTTATTATTTATTTTTTGCACCTCTCTTATTTATTTTCTTGTTATTTACTTTCTTAGATGATGGCTTTGTTGCTCCTCTGTTATTTATTTTGTTGTTATTTTCCTTCTGAGATGTCGCCTATGCCACCTCTCTGTTATTTATTTTTTTGTTATTTACTTTCTTAAAGGATGGCTTTGTTGCTCATCTGTTATTTATTTTCTGTCATTCTATTATTTATTTTCTTAGAGTATGCCTTTGTTGCCCCTCTGTTATTTATTTTCTGCCCTTCTATTATTTATTTTCTTGTTATTTACTTTCTTAAAGGATGGCTTTGTTGCCTCTCTGTTATTTATTTTCTGCCATTCTATTATTTATTTTCTTGTTATTTACTTTTTTAAAGAATTGTTTTGTTGCCCCTTTGTTATTTATTTTCTCCCATTCTATTATTTATTTTTTTGTCATTTTCTTTCTTAGAGGATGGTTTTGTCGTTCATCTGTTATTTATTTTTTACCCCTCAGTTATTTATTTTCTTGTTATTTTATTTCTTAACAGCTGATTTTTACCGCCTACTTTATATTATTATTATTAACTCTGTTGTTTTGTTTTTCTTCCTTTTGTATCTTTTCATTTTTAATTTTGTAAAGTGCGAATCTTGATACATTATAGATAATCTTTGGCACAATAAATACTTGAATCATTCTTGATTTATTGTAGACAATATAATGATTGGCATGATGTATGCTTGAATTCATTTGACAAGAGTTATTTATTATTAGTAAAACAATAAAATGAAGGCAAATACACTTTATCTGTAAATCAAAGCGCGTTTAATGTAACATATCTTCCGAATGGAACTTTATTTATGTGAAAATTCTATTTGAGTAATAAAAGAGTTAAAATTTATTATTATTTGATGTACCAAGAGTAGATCCCCCAACCTTAGTATGTTTCTTTACTTTGAATACATTTTTATTTAATTTTAGTATTTTAATTTTTTGCACACTCTGTTCAGTACTCTTCTCATAAAATAAATATTATGGCAAATAGGTTAGAAATATTTATTTTAAATTTGAATTATATTTTTTCTCAATTGACAATTTTCATGGGATCGACCTTGTATATCATTAAATCTATACTCCAATACATTCATGCACTTACGAGTTTTAATTAAAATAAAAATATCAATGACACCAACGATCATGGCTACGTAGGAGTTGTTGGAAGCTTGAAGGTTCATGGTGGGATTTGGGTGAGCAAGAGTGAGTGGAGATGATAATTATTGGGATTTTGTAAAATAAAAAAAGTGTATTTATTATAGTGAATAATTTTTTGTCCAACAGTTATATCGTCACACATATCACAAATAATTTTATTAAAAAAATATTTGTGGACAAAAAAGTTATTCATCAATAATAAATTAAAATATTTTTTTATTTAAAAAAACTATAACTTAATTTACAGTAACTAAAGTGATTGCATGAAAGATAATTTTATTTTTATGTATTATGTCATATATAATAAATTAAAATTTATTAGAATCATATCATTTGTTTAAAAGTAGTATTTTAAATTTTTAAAATTCTGATTAATAAATTAAAAATATATAAATAATTATCACATTTAATAAAATTTTAAGCTAGGCGTATTTAACAAATTATAATGTAAAGTTGCGATTATGATTTGTTGATAAGTGATGTTTTCGATTTTTTTTTTCTGATATTTTGATTAATAAATTTAATCTTATATTTATAGGATAGTGAAAACTCCAACATAATTTGCGAACATTAAATGAAATTTAAAAATAAAGCTATCATTAGAGTAAACTTTTTATTTGTTCACAAGTCCACTTTAGATTTTTTTTTTATTAAAAATTATATATATAATTATAAATGAGGATAGTGAAAACTCTAAAATAATCTGCGAGCATTAAATGAAACTGAAAAATAAAGCTATCACTAGAGTAACATTGCTATTTGTTTACAAGTAACGCTTTAGATTTTTTTAAAACACTTTTTTTTCTTTTAACCGTACAAATTAAAACTATGATAAATTTACTCACATCTCATCAATTTTCTAATCTCATTCCGTCACTATCATGAAAGAAAGAAAACAGGGGCTAAAATAGAAAACCTTCGGTGATCCCCACAGTCAAATCTCTGTAACTAGTCATTTACAGCCAAAAAATTTCTAATCGGCAGCTACCCACACATAAAAAAGTTTAAATATATATTCAAAAAATTAAAATTTCATGAAGTTTGAAAATAAAATAATTAAAAGTTAATTTATCTTTCAATTAATTAAATTACCCCGAGCAATTATTTGTGAGAATTATTGATAAAATGATAATGCAACAATTTCTTTTATCTAATTTATAACTAATAAAAGAGATCATACTAGACTTTTAAAATCACCTATGCTGAACAAGTTTTAATCCGTCAATGTGCACTACAGGAAAACTGACAATTTGTAACCATTTTTTTGTGACAACTAAAAAAGTTGTCATTGAAAAAGACTTTTATTGACAACTTAAAGGAGTTGTCACTGAAAGTTATAGTTTTAGTGACGATTTTTAAAAGTTGTCACAAAAACACAACCTTTAGTGATGACTTTTTAAGTCGTCACAAATCGTCAGTTTATAAGTTTTTGTGACATTTTTTAGATCGTCACTAAAAGATTATATTCAGTGACGACTTAGTCGTCACTTAAAGTTAAAAAATAAAATTTTTCTCCTTCAACCTTTTAGTTACAACTTGGTTGTCACTAAAAGTTAAAAATACATCAAACCATAGATTATGCTTTGATTTTAGGAGAAAATATTTTATTTTTCTTTCAAAATTATTTTCTATCATATTTTTAAAGTTTAAAATTTTCAAAAAATTATTTAAAATTATTCTATCTTTTAAAAATTGAAGAAAAAAATTAAAAATATAATTAGTTTAAAATAATTTTGTCTTTAAATTTTTGTCAAAAAAATCAAAAGTTGGAATAATTTTAAGGAGATAATAATTTTTTAGATAATTTATTTTAAAAAATAAAATATGGGAATAATTTGTTGGAAAAATAAAATAATCTATTAAAAAATAAAATAGAAATGCAGCAAAAAAATTAAAAAAAATTTTTAAAAAAAATATGTTGTCACTAATGTCATTGGAAGCCCAGATAATGGAGAAAAGAATTATAAGCCAATAAAATTAGGAAAAATTAAAGTTTTTATCAAAGAAGTTGTCAATCACAAGCTACCAAGTTGAGTACAGGGATACAAATTATTATTATATTTATTAGCTAAGTCAAAAAAAACATAATAAAAAATATGAATAGTAACCTATTTAGCATGATTTTTATTTTTAATCAGTAAATTACAATAAAATCTCACTTGAAAAGTTTTTGCCTTCTAAAATTCTAAGATCTGCCATGCACCCAAAAAAGGGGGTTCAAGTTAGTTCCACCAATATAAAACAAAGGCATGCAGGTTAAGTAAGCAATCTGAATTCTCACTCTCCCAACTAAATGCTAGATAAAGGCAATATTATTAATCAATGGCTATAAATATCCATTTTACTTTTATAGAACATGGAGTGTCAGCTTTAGGAAAAGCCATTGTGCGCAAGAGATTATCCCAAGTCACAATAAAATTTAAAAATATAATTAGTTTAAAATAATTTTATCTTTAAATTTTTGTTGAAAAACTTTAAAACTTTGTCAAAAAATAAAAAGTGGGAATAGTTTTTAGGCGATAATAATATTTTAGATAATTTATTTGAAAAAATAAAATATGAGAATAATTTGTTGAAAAAATAAAATAATTTATTGAAAAAAATAAAATAGAATACATCCAAAACAAAATAGAAATAATTAAAAAAAAAGCCAAAATGTAGGGTAGGAAAGCTGTGTCCCGCTTAAACAAAAACAACGCAGAGCACATTATGCTTTCTCACGCTAGTTGTGAACCCTTTGTTTTATCGTGCTCAACTCTCCACTTACAAAGCCATTATCAATTCCCAGGGACAAGTGCTCAAAGCAGCAGCTTCGCAGGTGAAAGGAGCTCGAATTTGCAGCTTCGCTGGGGACATTGCTGGAGAATCTATCTTGAAGTGTCCAAGGTAGTGCAATGCTCCTTCGTTTTTTTACCTTCTATTTA
This sequence comes from Gleditsia sinensis, assembly GCA_037074535.1. NCBI lineage: Eukaryota > Viridiplantae > Streptophyta > Magnoliopsida > Fabales > Fabaceae > Gleditsia > Gleditsia sinensis. The sequence goes on from CM073464.1 coordinate 63,795,134, forward strand.
ATCAGTTTGGGGTTTTTGAAATTCTGGTTGGGATTGGTGTTTTTGGTTTTCTTGTTCGACATTTGAGCATATTTTCAGAGGCTATAGTGAATGCTAGGGCATGATACATCTCTCCAGCTTTCTTCCTTTCTTCATATCTATTAACTGTTGAATTAGCTACAAGCATGCCTTCTGATTTTTATTTTCTTGATATATTTCTCCAACTTTCTTCCTTTCTTCTACTTTGTGGTGTTCCACCATTTTGAGCTGGTTAGTTTTCTCTTGCAAATGATGCTTTTAAGCTTTTGTGAGAGTGAGATCTTAAATAGCTAAGAATCCACTTTTAAGTCACTTTGGGGTTCATGAACTAACATATTAAAATGAATTTAAAATTATGATAGTAACAGAAACTGTGGGAAGAAGAGAAACCTTTGGGGTTCATGAGATGCTAAGGTGACTAATTGCATTACTAGCAACAATAGCAGAGTATGATATGATTATCGATTGCTTTTGATAGAGCCATTAAACTAGTTAACCATTTTTTCTTTTTCTTTTGCTTTTACTGTGGCTAGAATATATCAGCGTTAATTTACACTTGCTTGAATGGGATTTTATTGTCATGAATTCATCTACAAGGGTCTCACTCTCTTGTTCTATTTTTTTATACATTGCATTTTCATACATGAGAAAGGAAGACATTATAAATTTCAGTTTATTTATTTTCTTCAATGTTATTTCTTTTCTTTTCTTTTCTCTATAAGTTTGTTTTTCTAAATTATCTCTCTCAAAATACAGAAACTAAATAGGGAGTTGCACAAGCAATTATATGATACAATCCAACACATTTATACATAAGTAGCAAATGCATTTTTCTTAGCAATATGAAACTTTTGTTAAGTTGATTGAACCTTTATAAGTCATGGACCATGTAATGCACGCAGTACTGGGTTTGGTCTGGTATGAATTTGGATTTGCTTAAAAATATTTGGTAGATTTTGAGTGGTAAGGAGATGATGGAAAAAGATAGGCATTGGGATGTGATATATATTATGGTGATATTTACATTGCCTTAAATATAGCATCCCATTTCTTGTCTTATTCATAGATTTATCTTTTATTAGATTAAAAAATAGATTATTATAACTATAAGTCTATCAAAAGAACGATACCCAATAGATTATTATAACTATAACTCTAGTAAATTAAGTGTTTCAATTTTTACTATAGAAACCAACTTTTAAGAATTATGTTTCCATTAACATTGATATTTGTTAATTAAAACCTCACTTAAGGATGTAGAGACTTGTTTTATTGGTCTATTATATTATTGGCAAATTGTGTGGTTTACACTTTGCAATTCCAAAACATGGTTATTATTGGGAAGAGTTCAGAACCATGGCATATGAATCTCTAAGGATGTTAGCTATGTTTACTTTCATAGTGGTAGAACCACTTGACATCAAGCTTATGAAAATTTTTGACATTGTTATTTAGATACAGCAAATATTAATTGGATGTAATAGATTTGGCAAGATGACTGTTAAGAAGTTTTGTCCAAACATTTGTGCATGATGAGGCAAATATTATAGAACTTTGATAGTTATTGTGTCATGTCCCTTTTCTAATTTATAATATAATTGGCAATATGTTGTGTCATTTATTTGATAATTATTTTTCAGGCTTTTTACCTTGTTTCCTTTCTGAATTCTGAAACCAAATATATATATGCTTTGCATTGTCAATGTTTTGACATATTAGTGTAGCATTACCTATGCAATATATTTTCCATATTTAATTTAGGAATTCAATTTTAATTACTTCCTCACACAACATTTTAGGTGTATATATAATTTTGTTGCATAAAAGAATCATAAATGACAATATGTACTGAATAATTTTGGGTGTTAAATATGAAATTAACTATTTTATGACTTTTTTTTCATTTTGATTGTTGATAGATTAAGTGTCACTTTTGTGCTTATTGTAATATTTTTTCCTATATTGACTATTTCTTTTATTTGTTTCTATTCAGGATTTGGCTATCGTGGTCACCTAATATTCATATCGCTTATTTCACCAAATTGTTAAAAAAAAGAGGTATCATTTTTTAGCACTCCATATTTTATTAAAACACTTGTTTCATATAGGGAGATAATATTGTATGAACTGTATCAACATATGATAGGTTGAAGATGTTTATTAACTTCTAAAATTGTTATGTTTATTTAGTAACCTTGTTCTTGTTTCTTGCATCAACTTATAGAAAAAAATTAGCATATTATTTTTTTCACAAAAAATATTAATGATTTTCTTGTGCTTTGTGATATAGAACTTAATGTAAGGGTTGTTCATTGTTTAGATGACTTGCAACTAATTGGATAATGTTATCATATATTTTTATTTGTTTGATTTACAATATATGCATTAAGAGAATTGAGATCCACTTCTCTTCTCCTAATTAAAGGCGGTTCACGTTGAGTTTCTTGTACAAAATCATAATGTTGTTTGTAGAAACATAAACTTAGATTGGTTGGAAGATGTTGACCTTGCTTCAATGGTTGTCATCAATGTATCATCGTTATTTGACTTATGTATATTGTTGTCATTTCTTATGTTATCATAATGGGAAATATCAATGTGACACATGATAGTGAACTTGTATGCCATATTAAAAGTGACTTGCAACATGGTGTCATATTCTTTGTTTGTTTTGGAAAAGGTAACAATGAATAAGTCTAAAATTTTAGGCATGAACAATGTCAATACGTTCCATCTCTTTGACTTTCTACTCTTCATATGCCCTAAATCCACTCTTGGACATGATAGATAAACCATGATTTTCGAGTTAGCACTCGATAAACTATCTTTTTCGGGTTATGCCACTAGGATCTTAATTGTACTACCTTTGTCAACATGATTCCATTCCATTCTATCAATACACATACACTTTATCTCGTCTAAATATGTTTCTTTATCTTTTTCAATCGCTAACTTTCACTTCAAAAAATTTTGTAGGGAATATTATGGACAAAAGTTGGTTAGATATAAAGAATAGAGCTGATCTAAGATACATACAACGGGTGGATCATTTTCTTGATTGGGTGTATAGTGAAATAAGGGTAGGAAGCAGAAATAGGTGTCCATGTAAAAAATATAGAAATGTGGTATTCAAGGTGAGACATGAAATACGATTTAATTTGTTGAATAATGGGTTTTTGGAGTCTTACAAAGTTTGGGATCTTTATGGAGAAGTTGTGGAGATGACTTTAAATCCCCCTGAGGAAAATAATACTGTTGAGGAGGATGACATGGCTGGAATGATACATGATGCATGCGGAGTTGTGAACATAGAGGAGCTGAATACTAATATAGAAAATGGTGAAGAGCCAAATGTGCATGCAAAGTAGTTTTATCAATTACTAAAATAAGTCGAAACAAATCTATATCCAAATTGTGACAAGGTTTCAAAGTTGTCATTCATTGTTAAGCTACTTAATTTAAAGTGCCTTAATCATTAGAGCAATAAGTCTGTGGACATGTTGTTGGACTTATTTAAGGAAGTGTTGTCAGAGGTGGCCTAAGTACCCAATTTTTACTATGAGGCTAAGAAGGTTGTTCAATGTAACATCCCTAATTTCATTTCATGAATTCATAAAAGTACAAAAGTATTCAAAGTAACATCCCTAATTTCATTTCTTTTATTGATAAAGGTACATAAATATTTAATTAAGGAAATAAAATTTATTAAAAAATTTTTAGATATCTAAGGAAATATAATCCTTAGAAATTCCTCACCTTATGTATATGCATAGAAAATATTTCTAACATTAAGAGAACAAATAAAGAGGGAAAACCTAATAGGAAAAAAAAATAGAAATAACATACTAAAGAGATGCAAAATTCTTGGATAAGGAAGATAAATTTTTAGAAACAAGTAAAGGTCTTAAAATTTCAAGAACATTGGATTAGGGTAATTTTTCCTAATTCAAGAACTAGAGTTACTAAGTTTAACATCTTTACCCATACATTGGGCTTTCACCTATGGACACTTCATATAGAGTTTTTTTCACTTCACATAAGTTTCTAGCAAGCCCATTGGATAACCTAAGCAAGAAATAAAACATAGACTTGGACTAGGATATAGAAATTGGACCGATAGCCCAAAAATTATGAAAATGTGTCCAAGCCCTCCAAGAAAGGTAGAATTTTATCCAAAGCAAAAGAAATGGGAAGAAATAAGCCCAAATCCAAGAGGAAAAATAAAATAAAATAAATCATGTGATAATATAATAAAGATGAGGTTACATGGCTTTCAGACAAAAAAATTAGCAAGTGGTATGATAATACAAGGCTTTAGAACAAAACATCTATATCCTACACTCATAATTTTAGCAAGTGGTATGATAATACAAGGCTTTAGGACAAAATATCTATATCCTACACTCATAATTTTAACAAGTGGTATGATAATACATGGCATTAGGACAAAACATTCCTATCCCACACAAATAATTTCAACCATATAATGGAGATTCAAGGGCTAGAAATTTGCCACCTAAAAAGGTAAACCCATCATACTTGATTAAGACAAACGAAAAAGGAAATGAATCCCTAAATCAAAGGGACCTTGTTCCTTATCTTAAGAATATATTATCATAATTTTCAAAATACAAATCTCCTTTTCATGTGCATATTTTGACTAAGGAAGAGGAAGACAAGAACATAAGTTGTTTGTTTTCTAAAAATTCAATCAAGTGCATCCTAATTATATAAGGTAGACCCATGATTATGAAAGGTGAATTATTTGATAGTCTATATAAGCAAAACCCACCCTTATAGCATGAAAATTTCTTCCAAATGAGGGAGAGAAAATAAGAAGCAAGGTAGAGTGAGGAAAGGAGAGGAAGAAAGGAAGAAAGAGGAAGGAGAAGTCTAAAGGACTAAGTGCTCTAGGTAAGTTTAACAATATTTCTTTTTTAAAAAAAGATTTAAAGCTTGTAACATTTATATAAGATTTTGATCTTAGAACTTTGATTATTGGTCATGGATGTTGTTATATCATGTTACATATTATGTATGTTTGAATACTCAGGCTAGTGTAGATAGTTCTGCATAGGTATGGCTATGGGTGGCAAAATTTTAAGTTTTTGTGTTTTAATTTCTGGTAACATTCTGTAGGGAAGTAAAATAAATGCTTAAGATAAGAATTATATCTATATGTGTCACAGATTTTTAGCCACTGGAATCACTCAATTTGGAGTCCATATGAGGTAGATATGATCTGATTAGTAAGCGGTGGTCATAAAATGGTTAATCAGGGAAGAATATGTTAGGATAGCTTATGTTTTTTAATTTTTGAGAATATTATGTAGGGAATTAAAATAAATGGTTAACATAAGAATTATAGCTATATGTGTCATGGATTTTTAGCCACTGGAATCACTCAATTTGGAGTCCATATGAGGTAGATATGTTATGATTAGTAAACAGTGGTCAGAAAATGGTTAATCAGAGAAGAATATGTTAGGATAGCTTTTGTGTTTTAATTTATGGGAACATTCTGTAAAAAATTAAAATAAATTATTAACATAAAATTATTTCTATATGTGTCACAGATTTTTAACCACTGGAATCACTTAATTTGAAATTCTTATGAGGGAGATATGGACAGATTAGTAGGTAGAGGTCAGAACCTACCCGAAAAGAAATAAATTGTACTTTGAGGGAGTAATATCACCATGATTTCTTAATATTTAGTTCAACTGTTCAACATAATAGCTTTAGATAATTGTTTTATCTTTAAATTGACACAAAGATCACCTAAATCAGAGTTAAATTTAGGGAGTTATGCTTTGATTAGTAAGAGAAGGTCAGATAGGATGAAAACCTGCATCAAGAAAATAAAAAAATAAAATTAATATTTAAAAAAGAAGAAGAACCTTATAAATAAAAATAATAAATGACTAGCATATGCCATAGCCATTGCCATTTCATGAACTTCTTACCATCTTAAGTATAAAATTTTGACATGGAAATATTTTATAAAGTGATATTTGAAATTGTTATGTTTATGGCATGATTACCAATGATTTTTGGCTATTATTGTGAAAAAAAAAAGAAATGAGCACGGTCACATGGCAAATCCGTGTGGTGCACCAGTAGGGGATGCCCTACCAATGGTTATGATTATGCTAATGAGAAAAGAAAGAGAAAGTGTCCTATATCAGACAAAGCGAGAAAAACCTGTACCAGAGAGTAGAAAATACTCACATTGACCGGGGTAGCTTGATATGAGAATAAATTGATAGTCATCATATGATATTATGAAAATAGTTAATCATGTCATACATGTCATTGTTGTACGATTCTCATGTACATAGATATAGTGCATTCATGTGACCAAAGATATTTACTGTAGTTTATATAGATGAACATGACGTAATGAGCTATATTGATAATGATTTATTATTGAACTCACTGGGATTTAATTCTCACTATATTTCCATGTTATGTTCAAAAAATTAGTTATGCAGATTTTTTTATGGCTCTGGCTTTTAGTGCACGTTGGATTGAGTTACTTTATGTTGGGCAGATCCCAAAATCAAATAAAATGTTTGTGGTCGAGTTGGCTCAGATCCTGGTGAAGGTGCAACTACCCGCACTTGTATCTCCGGAATTGGTCTACCAAAATAAATAAGATGTAGATATTTATGTGTTTGATATGTTGTACGTACATTTTTATTAATGACGTGTATGTGAACTCTATATTGTATAAATTAAATAAATGTTATTTTGAGTTAAGTTGTAACGAGGTAATAACTTCATGGTATTTCAAAGAAAAAATTGTTACTTAAATGGAGTTCACATTCAAGACTTAAGGTTTGACTACACAAAAATTAATGCATGTAAGAATGACTGCATTCTATATAGAAAAGAACATGCCAATGCACAATCAAGCCCTAAATGTAAATTGTTTAGATGGAAATCAAATGGACCCAAAGGCAAAAAAGAAGCACATAAAGTGCTAAGATATTTTCCAATAAAGCCTAGGTTACAAAGACTATACATGGCAGGACACACTACTAAAGACATGAGGTGGCACAAGGAGAAACGTGTTGATGATAGTGTATTAAGGCACCCTGCTGACTCCATTGCATGGAAGTCATTTGATGAAAAACACCTTAGTTTCTGAATTGACCCTAGAAATGTTAGAATGGCTTTAGCAAGTGACGGCTTTCAGCTATATGGAAACATAAGTACTAATAATAGTATTTGGCCAGTTGTTCTTGTACCATATAACTTGCCCCTTTGAAAATGTATGAAACAACTGTACTTCATGTGACACTTCTTATCCTAGACCCTAAGTCTCCAAGAGATGAGATTGATGTATATTTGGAACCAATGCTTGAGGAATTGAACAAATTGTGGAACTTAGGGGGTTAAGACATATGATGCTCATTTAAGGTCAAATTTTTGTATGCGAGCTACTATTATATGAACAATAAATGATTTTCTTGCATTTGGTAATCTTTCAGGGTGGTCAACAAAGGGAAAATTGGCATGTCCTTGTTGCCATAAACATACCCACTCGATATCGCTGAGAAGTAAATTATGTTATATGGGACATCGTTGCTTCTTACCAGCCAATCATCCATGGCATCAGAATAGGAGGGCATTTGACGATAAAGTGAAAAATATGTTGCTCCTACATATTTGACTGGTGAAGAAGTGCTTAAACAACTATAACTTCTACCGAGTGTGACATTTAGAAAAGGCAACAAGTGAATGCGTGACAAATCTAGCATTACTTATAATTGAACAAAGAAGAGAATTTTTATTGAACTACCCTATTAGAAAACACTTTTGTTACGGCATAATTTAGATGTCATGCACATTAAGAGAAACATATCTGACAACATTGTGTCCACAATTATTGATATGGTTGGAAAGACAAAATACACAATGAAGAGTCGATATAATTAATGGACTTAGGATCAGACCAAGTTTGCACCATATTGATAATGGGAACAACATCTTGCTACTAGTAGCATGTTATGTGCTATCATCACAAGAGAAGTTGAAAGTGTGTAATTTTTTGGCTCAATTAAAGGTTCCTGATGTATTTTCTTCAAATATTTTAAGATGTGTCAATGTAGTAGAAAAAAAAAGATTTTTGGATTGAAGTGTCATGACCATCATATATTGTTGCAAGAATTATTTCCAATTGCAATACGTTGGTTGTTTCCTAAAGAGGTAAGTGAACCCATAATAGAATTGGCACAATTTTTCAAGATCTTGTACTCGAAGTGTTTAAACATGGAAAACTTGGATTCCATTGAACAAAAAATTTCCATTACATTATGTAAATTAAAAATTGTTTTTCCTCCAGCTTTTTTTGATGTCATTGTTCACTTGCCAGTTCACTTGGCAAGAGAGAAAAAGATTGCTAGGCCTGTTCAGTACCAATAGATGTACCCAATTGAAAGGTAACATTATCTAACTTAAACTTAAACTTGAGCTATTCTTTATATTAGATACCTATTAACTTTAACTCACTTTTGTAGGTATTTACACACACTAAAATCATAGGTCCATAATAAAGATCGTCCTGAAGGCTTAATTGTTGAGGGCTATTTAGCATATGAAAGTATCACCTTTTACTCAAAATATTTGAGTGACATTCCAAAAAAGTTCAATAGAATTCTGAGGAATGATGATGGGAATATGACAGCCAGTGAGATGTCAATATTTAGTCAAAGTGGACAGCCAAGAGGTGCAGCTAAATTGATTTTCCTACCCAACAAAGAATTTGATGAAGTTTGTCTATATGTGCTACAAAATTGTGAGAAGATTTGGCCATTCATAGAGTGAGTCAGCTATAGCTTGCTAGGAATTAAAATGTTATTTGATTAAATTCTAATAGATGAAATGAAATAATTTGTATAAAGTATAAAAATGAGAAGCATCAAATGTCGATTCAGGGAATATGAAAGAGTTTTCCAAATGGGTCAATCATTGAGTAAGTGTCTCCCTATAAGTTAATCAATGTATTATATTATTAGCCTTGAACCATAACCTCTCGGTCATGTTTGATTTCTAATAGGTTATGAAGTCAGGTTCATATTTTCAAGGAGACAATAAGTTGATTAGTTTAGCCATTGGTCCACAAAGAGTTGTATATAGATATACAACAATTTTGATCAATGGATTTAGATTTAATACAAATTGTCGTGCATCCTAGAGGAAAACTCAAAATAGTGGAGTTCTTGTGAAGGGAGACGATTTAGATCCTGATAAGGAATATTATGGTGTCGTCGAAGATATTTATGAGTTATCATACATGGGGATAAGAAAATATACCTCTTTAAGTGTCACTGGTGGGATGTTGCTCATTTGGGAAGAGGATATAAAGTTGACAAATATGGATATACAAGTTTGAATACTCGTTCTTCATTAAGTTTGGATGAACCATTTGTTATGGCATCATAGGCAGAACAAGTGTTTTATTTGGATGATCTCAGTGATAAAGATGATGTTGAAGTGATATAATGTAGGGATGATGTTCAACCTCAAAGTGTTAATAATCAGAGTGAAGAAAGAAGTGTCAGGGAAGTTGATTTCATTAATGACGATGAAGAAGATGAAACAACGGATGAGGAAAGTGATGAAGGAGAATTCTTATATGAAGAATCTATGTACAATGCCATAGAACATAATGTAGCACATTGTTGCTGTAATATACACTTAATTGACACTTGAACTACACTTGTTCTTTGTTTTTCTAGATTGGCATCATTATTGAAAGTAATCTGTTTCATTGAACATTTTATTTGTATTAGACTTGCATTTTATCATTAAATATATTGAACTGCCAATATGGTCTATAATTTGCAATAGGTTGATTTAAAGATGGTAGGAAGAGGAAGAGGCAAATGAGGTGGACATGGGTTTAGAGGTGCTAACTGTCACGCCCCTAATGTTAGGGCACGTGAAACATGTATACCATGAACATATATTTTCCATAAATATGAATATTCCAATCCTTTATCAAGGAAATAGATACATATAAGTTCTCCCATAAATATACCATATACAGATCAAGTCCATAAACATCAAAGTACAGCAGAAGCAGGGATCCTTCCTGTGGCATTCAGAGCATACTCGAAAGTACAAATACAATATAAATCAAAATCTATGAGCCATAGAAACAAAATAGGCTCACCCAGAGATCATGTCGTCTAGCTGGACAACTATCTGAAGGGGAATGATCAAACTCTATATCCTTATCTTAAAAACATATAAATATCATGTAGTGAGTTTGACAACTCAGTGAGCAGATAATACCTCCTATGACCTTTTAGGTCAACATATAGACGTACTCATATTTTAAAATTTGTCACAGAAAATACAATTCAGAAGTACATTTATATGAGACCCGCATTTCAAATATTCTCAGTTCATATCACAATCATATATTCGAAATCATATGCAATACAGTATGATCATTATTCAAATATTATAATGCATCAAAACCTTTCACATGAAAACATTAAGAGGATCTCATATTAGAACCACCATATCAGAGTTCAGGCCCTTCTGTACTTTGTTGGTGTAGGATTTGCCTAAACTCAGCATCCTGTTGAGGTTTGCCCTACCACCATTCAAGAGGACATGCGAAGGGACTCTAATATGGGTATTTCCCAAGCACACAGCAAGGGAAGACAAATCACATCTCATATATCAAGCATCTCGCCCAGATAGAAGGCATTCCGCTCTCCTTCACATACCATATCCCATGTGTTGGCCGACACATGAGGCTAACACTACCCCTTACTAGTTGGGTTATCAAAGTGCACCAGGGCTAACATCACCTGTTATTAGCAGACAGTGTTTCTAATTGGATTCCTCCACAAAATCATCATATGCACATATTTTATATTATTCAAAACAGAGCTTTCAAAATAATTTAAAATCTCAATTTCAATACAGCTCATCTGTCATAAATTACTCATTCAGGGTTTATCACATATCCAAGACCTTTCTCAAGGCAATCATATAGCTTTATAAATCAATGCCATGTGCATAAGTATTCATTTCACCCTTCAATGTAAAATACATGTGAAATCAGATTACCATTGGGCTCAAAAATTCAGTTTCAAAACTATACTCTTTTTGAACTCTATTTCAAATTGTGGGCAATTCAGATAATTTTAATACATCTAAGTAACATATAAAAGTGTAAATATCTCATAAACATAATCATATACATGCTTAAACATCAAGAAGAGTATAGGGCAAGCCATAGGAAGAATCATCTACTCATAGGGTAAGGGCTCCAGATTGGAGAATCCTAAAATGCACTTTTCAAATCCACATTTGACTAAACAAACTTTAAAAACGTGTTCGGAGGGTCCAAAAATCTAGAAAATGACTTCGGAAATTTGGTCACTATTTATGACCGAAAAATACTATTCACCAAGAACAAAAAGTTGTAAAATAGCTGAAAAATTTCACATCCTAAAGTTTATCTAGCTCTTGAATCTATTTACAATGTCAGATTTCCATTTTGAAATCTCTAAGTAAGATTTTCAGAACTTACCTTTTTCTAAAATTTTCAACTTTCGATCTTCGGTGATTCAACAGCTGATTTGAGAAATTGTTTAGTCAAAATTGTAGTACTCTCCGTCCTGAATCCATTGGTACCATTAGTCTTGAAATCGGAGGCCTGTAGACACTCCAGATCTAGAGAGAAAATAGAAGTTACTATTCACACTATTTTACTATTCATCCGTTTCAGAAATTCTGCAATTCTTCGCTTCGATTCTGTCTCCCCCTTCCCCTTTTTTTTTTATAATAATAATTATCATTATTTAATAATTGTATAATGGAATTTTATTTTATATATATTCATATAAATACCGTTTTTCATCCTAAAACATTCCATAAATTTTTAAAAATTTACATTCTCATAAAACTTTAGTTAAACTCTTAAATAATGACTTTTCTTGATAAAAATCTTAATAAAACAAGTCACAAAATAAATATCTTTATGCATAATAAAAGAAAGAATATTTCTAAAAATATAACAAAAATTTATTAGAGGCCAATATAATTATTTTAAGCAAAATAATAATTATTTTAAACAAAAATATATTTACTTCCAGCATGTTTATAAAAAATATTATTTAAAAATAAAAAATTTGAGATATTACGTTCTTCCCCCCTTAAGAAATTCGGTCTCCGAATTTCAACCCATTCTACCACATGTAGGGAATGAAATCAAGGCATAATTCAGAGTTACTAACCTTATTACTCAAATAATTAGGGATATCTTTTCTGTAAATCATCTTTATTTTTTAATATGTCTCTTCACTTGAGCAATTTTGCCATATAATTTAACCATAGGGTTTTCTTTCATCCATAAGTTCTTCACTTGTCAATCAACAATAGACATCGATTTTACCCATAGTTGAGTCATATTCTTGTCCAATTGAATTCCTTGGAATTAGGTAATTTAAGAAGAATCTAATAGATACTTCCTTAGCATTTATGCAAGAAAGACTGTATCCACATTACTTAATCTTGATGGCAAAGCTATGTAATGTACTACTATGCCTACTTTGTTAAGTTTTCAAAAGAGTATATATACTAGAGCTTAATTTTTTTCTTCTTCTTTCCAACCTCATTACCTCTTTCATTGGTGAATCCTTCAAGAATATGTAATCACCAACTGATAATTTCTAGTGCTTAACATTCATGGTCCTTATAGACTTTTGGCCTATATTGATTTGTTTGTATTCCTTTTCTAATCAGTTTCACTTTATACAAAGTACTCAACAGATTATATATATATACATGTAAGAAACTCTTAAACCATTGTATATCTCATTCCTTTATAACCTCAAGCTCGCATGCATATATTTATAAGTCGATATTAGGAATTACACACATAAAAGAACATATTCACATCCATATTGTGTAACTATCTTGTCTTATTCTAGATTTTTATCAAGTCATCTTTGATTCTCACATGTCAAAATCCTCCCATGAATATCATCATATTAATTTATCATCTATTTTTATCTTAAAATCCATTAATCAATATGTTAAACATACATAACAATAAATCTACGAATCTTTTTTTAATGTTTATGTACCATTGACACATGTCTAACAATTCCAACTTACCTCATCACAGTAACTCTATACCCTCTTATTAACACCAATAAATTCATTATCAAAAATTTCAAGCCTTTCTTCTATCATATCTAAAAGCACCTCATTCTAACTTATATCAATCCCATTTAATTCACTCAATCATTTCGAGAAGATTTTTCTCAACAATTACTCATACATGAATTTCTAATTTCAACATAATTCACATCCTAAAGACTAAACTCAATTTAGCATGGCATAAACCTTTAACACAAATATCTTGATCACTTACATTATTTTCGGACATGATTCTCATAATAGTCTCTATATTTTCAAATTAACAGTTCAAAGATTAATTTAAATTCTAGTTCCCATATTTTATTTCTCAAGAACTTCAACACTACTAATTCTTTTGATTACATTCGTTATAACACCATAAGGCTATCATCCGTCTATTCCTTTCAAACTTTTCATTACTTTAACCTACTAACCACTTGGACACCATAATAACTGAGTTTCAAAAAAAAAAATTAACTTTTCTTGTAGTGAGGAAAAGGAACTTTGCATTTAATGCCAAACACTAATAAGGGAGAATGCAATAGAACAGACGAAAAGCATAATAGAGAACGGTGTCAAAATAGAAAGACAAAAATTTGAACAAAGTATTGAAAGAAAATTAATATCGGTGGCCGTAATTCTTGAAAATCTGTAAAAAAAAATCTAGTTATTATTTCAGCAAAAATCGGTGCCCACAAATTTTGAATATATATGCCAAAATCTACTTTAAAGTTGTTGATATTCGGTGAAAAAGAAACATTTCTGAACTTATAAAAGTCTGTGAAAATCAAAGAATACATAGTTAACTGGTAGGATGCGGTTGACTATTTCAAAATAGATGTAATCAATCAACTGTAAAATAAATTAGTCCAAATTAAAAATTCTCAAAATTGCTAGTCGACTTAATAATACCGAGAGTCGACTGGCAAGAACATTAGGAAAACAAATAAATCATTTGATTATCCCTCTTCAACATTTAACTTGTTTGCATTTTCACTCCCTCTTTTTTTTCTACAATCACACCTATCACTTAGAACTTTCCTACAAGAATCAAGACATCAATACTTCATTAAGGACAACAAGGAAAAAAAATTCCTGGTGATATCTTAATCTTATTCTCTTTATGTGTTTAATATGAACCACGATCACAACTACTGTACATATACATGCTTGTCATCATTTTTGAAATCTTTCACCTTTAATTTAGCTAATATCCACCAATCACTCATATAGCTGTTCTAATTTTGTCTGGCCTATTTGTATAGCTATTGTAAGTATGCCCTTCTCTTAGTTCTATAAATTCTCATCTTAGTATCTTTACCTGCATACTCAAAGTTATGGAGGGAATCGCATTCCGTCAGTTTCAAAATATTTGTGTCTTTTGTGGTTCCAGTCCTAAAAAAGATGGAGAGTATGTGAAAGCTACACAAAACTTAGGTATGGTGCTGGCTAGAAAAAAATTCATTTAGTCTATGGTGGAGGTGACCGTGGGTTAATGAGGTGTGGGTTAATGGGGTGTGTGTCTACAGCCGCACATGTAGGAGGATGTCAAGTTCTAGGTATTATTCCTACAGCTCTAGCTGCATCCAACATCGTAGGAAAGACAATTGGGGAAAAGTTTAGGGTAGCTTCCATGCATGAGCGCATGGTTAGAATGATGAGCAATGCTAATGCCTTCATTTCCTTACTAGATGGTTTTGGTACTTTAGAAGAGATTTTCCAAATAGTTTCTTGGGTACAACTGAATATGCATCACAAACCGATAGGTTTGTTAAATGTTAACCATTTCTTTGATGGTCTGTTGTCTTTTCTTGATCAAGCTGTAGAACAGAGGTTCATCCCACACTTAGCATAACGAATTCTCATCTTAGTTTCAAATGCTGAGAAGTTGATTAAAGCTTTACAGATATTTGTTCATGTACCTGATCCAATTATGGCTTAAATAGAATGGACGGTAGACAACCGCAGGAAGCGCAAATTGGATTTGGATCTTCATCTTTAGATGTAGTAAAATGTAAACATTGTTGTACCACTTTTACTTTCTTAGAGTCTACTTGGATACCATCTTTACCAACCATACTCCCTTAGAGTTGGTAAAACTATCTTTAGATGTTGCTTATGATCCTCTGTACTCTCGAAACATATTAGTATTTCATTAATAAAGATAATAATAAATTTATTCAAGAATAATTTAAATACTCTATTCATTAAGTCTATGAATGCAGCTAAGGCATTTGTCAAACTAAATGACATCACCAAGAACTCATAATACCCATAATGAGTCCTAAAAGAAATTTTTTAAATATCCTCTTCCTTTATCCTCAATTAATGATACTCATATCTCAAATAAATTTTGAAAAAAAAATATTGAGCACCTTGTAACTGGTCAAACAGATAATCTATACGAGGTCATGAGTATTTATTCCACACTATCACCTTATTCAACTGTCTATAATTTATGCACAATTACAATGATCCATCTTTTGTTTTCCACAAATAGTATTGGAGCTCTCCAAGAAGGAGTACTAGGATATATAAATCCCTTATCCAACAAGTCTTACAACTAATTTTTCGATTCCTTGAGTTCAGTTATTACTATTCTATATGAGGTACAGACACTGGTTGGGTTTCAGAAAGTAAATCAATACTAAATTCTATTTTACGTTTCGAGATAATCCTGGCAATTCCTCAGGAATTACATCAGAAAATTCTCTAACCACTAGAACTTGATTTACACTGGTATATTTCATATCAACATCTCCCACCACTGTCAAATATCCTTGGCAACTTTTTGTAATAACTTATAGGCTGCTAAAACAGAAACTAAATTTTTGGGTACCTTACTACGGCCTCCTTGTATCAAGAAAGAAGAGTCTATAGGAATATTGAATTTAATTATCTTCGGATGACATTCTAAAATGGCCTGACATATTGCCAACCAATCCATTTCTAATATCACATCAAAGTCTACCATATCTAGACATTCAAGTAAAATGGATATTATATTCAGAAATGATCATATTTGACATTTGTCTCAACTCTTTAAATTTTCTAGGACACATATCCCTTTCACTTTCAGGCAGTAATTGACCCATAGATACCTCTTAAGATGTCACAATATTCAATCAACTTTATACTAAAAAACTTAATAACTTGGAATAGAAAGGAAATTAAAATCCTATAGAATCCCTTAGCAGCACCAGAAGTATAAATATGTCTGGCTTATATCCATACTAAAAGTCCTACTAAAGAATCCTTTGCTCAGATAGCCACAGAGAAACTTAATGCTCTGATACCAACTTGTCACACCATTTTTCTTAACATGTATAACACTATTCTTTATCATAGAAATAGATACATATATGTTCTTTTCTGTATATACATTATACATACCAAGTTATAAATGTCAAAGTAACAACAGAAACAGGGATCCTACCTGTAGCGTTCAGAGCACACTCTAGAATACAAACACAGTATAATTCAAAATTGTGAGCCTTGAAAGCAAAATAGGCTCACCCAGAGATCATGTCATCTAGTTGGTCAACTATCTGAAGGGGAATGATCAAACTCTATATCCTTATCTAAAAAACATATAAATATCGTGTAGTGAGTTTGACAACTCAGTAAGCAGATAATAACTCTTATGACCTCTTAGGTCAACATATGGATGTACTCATATTTTAAAATTTGTCACAAAAAATACAGTTCAGAAGTATATTCATATGGGACCCGCATTTCAAATATTATCAATTCATATCACATTCAGATATTCAAAATCATATGCAATACGGTATGATCATTATTCAAATATTGTAATGCATCAAAACCTTTCACATGAAAACATTAGGAGGATCTTATATCAGAACCACCATATCAGAGTTCATGCCCTTCTGTACTTTGTTGGTGTAGGATTTGCCTAAACTCAGCATCCCGTTGAGGTTTGCCCTACCACCATTCAAGAGGACACGCGAAGGGACTCTAATATGGGTATTTCCTAAGCACACAGCAAGGGAAGGAAAATTACATCTTATATATCAGGCATCTCACCCATATAGAAGGCATCCCACTCTCCTTCACATATCATATCCCGTGTATTGGCCAACACACGAGGCTAACACCACCCCTTGCTAACTGGGTTATCAAGGTGCACTAGGGCTAACATCACCTGCTGTTAGCATACAGTGTTTCTAATCAGATTCCTCCATAAAATTATCATATGCACATATTTTATATTATTCAAAACAAAGCTTTCAAAATAATTTAAAATTTCAATTTCATTACAGCTCATTTGTTGTAAATTACCCATTCAAGATTTATCACATATACAAGCCCTTTCTCAAGGAAATCATATAGCTTTATAAATCAATGCCATGTGCATAAGTATTCATTTCACCATTTAATGTAAAATACATGTGAAATCAGATATACCATTGGATTCAGAAATCCAGTTTCAAAACTATACTCTTCTTGAACTCTATTTCAAATTGTAGGCAATTCAGATAATTTTAATGCATCTCAGTAACATATAAAAGTGTAAATATCTCATAAACATAATCATATACATGCTTAAAGATCAAGAAGAGTATAGGGTAGGGCAAGCCATAGGAATAATCATCTACTCATAAGGTAAGGGCTCCAGATTGGACAGCCCCAAAATGCACTTTCTAATCCACATTTGACTAAACAAACTTCAAAAACGGGTACAGAGGGTCCAAAAATCTAAAAAATGACTTCAGAAATTTGGTCACTATTCATGACCGAAAAATAATATTCGTCGTCGAAAAATACTATTTATCATCGGACAATACTATTCACCAAGAGCAAATAGTTGTCAGATAGCTGAAAATTTTCATATCCTAAGGTTTATCTAACTTCTAAATCTATCTACAATGTCAGATTTCCAATTTGAGGTATCTAAGTAAGAGTTTTAGAGCTTACCTTTTTCTAAGATTTTCAACTTTCGATCTTTGGCGATTCAACAGCTGATTTGAGAAATTATTCAATCAAAATCGTAGTACTCTCCGTCCTAAATCCATTGATACCATTAGTCTTGAAATCGGAGGCATGTAAACACTCCAGATCTAGAGAGAAAAATGGAGATTACTATTCACACTATTTCACTATTCATCGGTTTCAGAAATTCTGCAATTCTTCGCTTCGATTTCCGTCTCCCCCTTCCCCTGTTTTTTTTATAATAATAATTATCATTATTTAATAATTGTATAATGGAATTTTATTTTATATATATTCATATAAATACCGTTTTTCATCCTAAAACATTCCATAAATTTTTAAAAATTTACATTCTCATAAAACTTTAGTTAAACTCTTAAATAATGACTTTTCTTTATAAAAATCTTAATAAAACAAGTCACAAAATAAATATCTTTATGCATAATAAAAGAAAGAATATTTCTAAAAATATAACAAAAATTATTAGAGGCCAATATAATTATTTTTAGCAAAACAATAATTATTTTAAACAAAAATATATTTACTTCTAGCATGTTTATAATAAAATATTATTTAAAAATAAAGATTTTGGAATATTACACTAACCAAGCGATGACTAATATAGGGACTCGACAGTTGTGTATGTAGCCACATCGTGATGAGAGCCAAACACAACCTACCACACCAACTTCAAGGTGTCCAATTAGTAGTGCAGATAATTAAATGAAATATTTTATACCTGTTAATTAAGATTTACTGTTTTGTGATTAATACCTTATTGTTATGTGAATCACAGCTTCTTGTAGTGTAGCTAAGATTGTAAAGGGATCATACAATGTATTTCAGTAGATTCAAAGACAAAAAATGGACAAACAAATCCAAATTGAGATTATTGATGATATCCTTCGAGTTGTGGGAAAAGAATTGAGAGAGCTCAATAATTACATTGGACACATCACACGATGCACTTGTCCCTTGAAGGAAAGGGACTGGACTAAAATGTGAGAACAATGTGAAGAATAATTTTTTTTGAAAGTGAAGGTAATAATTAGCATAATTATATTATATCTATATTAACTTTTTGAATTTAACACTTCTGGGTTTATTATTGTAGGAAAAGTTTAAGGTTTGTGCAACTATAGAGCGGCGATTTGATACATTCATCAATGCCACTGCACAAAGATCAAACAAAAATTGGAGGAGTCGCCTGCACAATTTCTACTCTGTGTACAACATTGATGAAGAAAGATTGGCACATACACCTCCTGCAGTTAATGATGATGATAGGAGGCACTTGGTTAGTTATTTTGGCTCATATAACTTTAAGGTATTCAATTATAGCTTTCTTAGATAGCATTCTAATACAACATATGTTAACAAAGATGGTTGTGGAGTTCATTATAGGATAAAAGTTCAACAAATGCACAAAACAGGGTCAAACTAACAACAAAACATACGTGTGGATTGCGATCGTTCACCGAAGTTGAGGAATCAACGGTAACATTTTAAAATGCTTTATTGTTAAACATATTTTGATATGCATGTTTTCATTCTATTGTTAAGTATTTGTGCAATTTTATTGCAGAGAAATCTTGAAACTAGAGAAAAAGCACCAATTGACAAGATATAGGAGATACAACATACTCGTAGAACTAAAGATGAAAAAGTTATATGGTCGGATGCAAAGTCCCAAAAAGTTCATGTATAATTTTATTTTATTAATTTTTATAATTTTAAATTTATATTTTTCTTATTCTAAATACATATTTGATTTAAATATAGGGCCAACTAAAAGAGATTGTAACCAAGTAATATGAAGAAAACGCTCCTAGTTTGAGCAATGAAGTAATATTGACACAAGTTCTTAGTCAAAAGACCGAGTATGTTCGTGGCAAAGGATATGGAGTTAGACCTCCTTCCAAAAGAGCCTCTGGCCAAATCACTTTTGAGCATCTTCAAAAGCAAAAAGAAAAATACCTGAAGAGCTTGTTGCAGAACTACGTGGGGAGATGCATGAAGAGATAAAATTACAAGAAGAAATGATGCACGCACAGCTACAAGCGCAGCTGCAAACACAGTTTGAAAAAAGGCTACAAACACAAATTGAAGAAAGATTGCAAGTACAAATGGCCTCGTTAATTGCATCTATCCAACAGGTAGCTATATATGTTCATGATTATGATACTAAGACACTATCAAATTTAAATGGAATTATAAACATATAAAATTCAATAAAATGAATAAAATCATTTGTTGATAGGATACTGTTATTTATTGGAAGCTTGGTTTGGAGAGGGTTAGGCCACTGTCAATGATATTATATCTATGTAATGTTTATGGTTACACAGGTTGTCATATATTTCAATATCATGGTTGACAAATGCAGTTGCTTATATTAGATTTTTTGATAAGGTATGCTTTTGTGGATATATGTTTTCTAAAATAAGTTGTTTGTCATAGAAACTCCACTTGCACTACTATTGTCCTTTTGGGTGTGATTGGAAATCATATATGGTTCTGAGTGTTAGCATTAATCATGACATATATTCTTTTACCAAATTTATATTTAATCATTCCAATGCGTTTCTCATTGTCTATTTTTTGAACCTTGAAACACGTAAAAGCATGTTTGGTATTAATTACAACTGTAACATCCCTAATTTCGTTTCTTTTGTTGATAAAAGTACATACATATTTAATTAAGAAAATAAAATTTATTAGACAATATTTTAGATATATAAGGAAATATAATCCTTAGAAATTCCTCACCTTAAGTATATGCATAGAAAATATTTCTAACATTAAGAGAACAAATAAAGAGGGAAAACCTAATAGGAAAAAAAAATAGAAATAACATACTAAAGAGATGCAAAATTCTTTGATAAGGAAGATAAATTTTTAGAAACAAGTAAAGGTCTTAAAATTTCAAGAACATTGGATTAGGGTAATTTTTCCTAATTCAAGAACTAGAGTTACTAAGTTTAACATCTTTACCCATACATTGGGCTTTTACCTATGGACATTTCATATAGAGTTTTTCCACTTCACATAAGTTTCTAGCAAGCTCATTGGATAACCTAGGCAAGAAATAAAACATAGACTTGGACTAGGATATAGTAATTGGATCGATAGCCCAAAAATTATGAAAATGTGACCAAGCCCTCCAAGAAAGGTAGAATTTTATCCAAAGCAAAGAAAATGGGTAGGAATAAGCCCAAATCCAAGAGGAAAAATAAAATAAAATAAATTTGGTGATGATATAATAATGTAATAATAATAAATATTATGTTACATGGCATTAAGACAAAAATTTAGCAAGTGTTGTGATTCTACATTCGTAATTTTGGCAAGTGGCATGATAATACAAGGCTTTATGACAAAAACATCTATATCCTACACTCATAATTTTAGCAAGTGGTATGATAATACATGGCATTAGGACAAAACATTCCTATCCCACACAAATAATATCAACCAAATAATGGAGATTCAAGGGCTAGAAATTTGCCACCTAAAAAGGCAAACCTATCATACTTGTTTAAGACAAAAGAAAATGGAAATGAATCTTTAAATCAAAGGGACCTTGTCCCTTATCTTAAGAACATATCATCATAATTTTTAAAATACAAATCTCCTTTTCCTATGCATATCTTGACTAAGGAAGAGGAAGACAAGAACATAAGCTGTTTGTTTTTCAAAAATTCAACAAAGTGTATCCTAATTGTGATAAGGTAGACCCATGATCATGAAAGGTGTATTATTTGGTGGTCTATTTAAGCAAAACCCACCCTTACAACATTTTAATTTTGTCCAAGTGAGGAAGAGAGAGAAATATAAGCAAGGTAGAGTGAGGAAAGGAGAGAAAGAGATGAGAAGAAAGGAAGGAAGAAGAAGGAGAAGTTTAGAAGGCTAAGTACTCAAGGTAAGTTATCTTAATCTCCACTTGACTCCATTTTTCTTCATCATCCTTGAGGTTCAAAAACTCACCCTCCTTCTCTTACCTAAACTACTAGAAAAGATAAGGGAAGGGAGGAATCTTGCTACTTCTTTCAAGAGGAAACAAGAAAACCAATTCACTAAGTGAGTTATGGAGATTCTTAGGTAAGTTTAACAATATTTCTTTTTGAAGAAAACTTTTGAAACTTATAATATTTATATGAGATTTTGATCTTAGAACTTTGATGATTGGTCATGATGTTGCTATATCATGTTACATATTGATCTTGCATGTGATGTATGTTTGAATACTTAGACTGGTATAGAAAGTTCTGCATAGGTATGGCTATGGGTGGAAAAATTTTTAACTTCTGTGTTTTAATTTCTGAAAATTATTTGTAGGGAATTAAAATAAATGGTTAACATAAGAATTAAAGATATATGTGTCACGGATTTTTACCCACTGGAATCATTCAATTTGGAGTCCATATGAGGTAGATATGGTCCGATTAGTAAACAAAGGTCAGAAAATGGTTCATTAGGGAAGAATATTTTAGGATAGTTTCTATGTTTTAATTTCTGAAAATTATCTGTAGGAAATTAAAATAAATGGTTAATAAAATAATTAAAGATATATGTGTCACGGATTTTTATCCACTGGAATCATTCAATTTGTAGTCCATATGAGGTAGATATGGTCTGATTAGTAGTCAAAGGTCAGAAAATGGTTCATCAGGGAAGAATATGTTAGGATAGCTTCTGTATTTTAATTTCTGGGAATTATCTGTATGGAATTAAAATAAATGGTTAACATAAGAATTATAGCTATCTGTGTCACGAATATTTAACCCTTGGAATCATTCAATTTGGATTTCATATGAGGAAGATATGAGCTGATAAGTAGTCAAATGTCATAAAATAGTTCATCAGGGAAGAATATGTTAGGATAGATTCTGTATTTTAATTTCTGGGAATTATCTGTATGGAATTAAAATAAATGGTTAACATAAAAATTATAGATATATGTGTCTCGAATTTTTTGCCACTGGAATCACGTAAGTTGGAGTCCATATGAGGTAGATATGGTCCGATTAGTAGGTAGAGGTTAGAACCTATCCGAGAAGAAATAACATGTACATTTAGGGAGTAATATCACCTTGATTTCTTAATATTTCGCTACAATGTTCAACATAATTGTTTTATATTGAAATTGACACCAAGATCATCTACATCGGAGTTCCATTGAGGGAGTTATACTCTGATTAGTAAGAGAAGGTTAGATATGATGAAATCCTGCATCAAGAAAATAAAGAAATCAAATTAATATTTAAAAAAGAAGACGAATCTTATAAATGACTAGTATATACCATAGCCATTGCCATTGTATGAACTTCTTACCATCTTAAGTGTAAAATTCAGACATGGAAATATTTTATAAAGTGATATTTGAAATGGTTATATTCATGGCATGATTACCAATGATTTATGGTAATAATTATATTTTAATGAACATACTTGTTATTGAAAGCATATTTTTGGCTATCATTGTGAAAAGAAAAGAAATGAGCACAGTCACATGGCAATCTGTGTGGTGCACCAGTAGAGGACGCCCTACCAACGGTTATGATTATGACTATGAGAAGAGAAAGAGAAAGTGTGTCATGTCGAACGGAGAGAGAAAAGCCCGTACCGAATAGTAGAGGATAATCACCCTGACTGGGATAGTTTGAAATGAGAATAAGTTGATGGCCATCATATGATATTCTGAAAATAGTTAATCATGTCATACATATCATTACTATATGATTCTTATGTGCATAGATATAATGCATTCATGTGACCAAAGATATTTTCTGTAGTTTATACAGCTGAACATGACATGATGAACTATATTGATGGTAAATTATGATTTATTGTTGAACCTACTGGGATTTAATTCTCACTATATTTTCATATCATGTTCAAAAGAATAATGCAGATTTTCTCAATGATAATTATTATTTCCGTACGTTGGATCGAGGTGCCCTACCTTGAGCAACTACCAGTTATATCAGATGTATCTGTAGTAGATGTGACTGAGATTCCGGTGGAGGTGCCACCTACACCAGTGTCCCTGGAAGTAGTCGACATAGATGATTAGAACTAATATGTATCTTTGTACAAATGTTTGTAAAATAATGGTGTGTAGTTTGTAAAATAATGGTGTGTATGAAAACTCAGTATTGTATCACTGGTAATAACAATTATGCTTGGTTAAAGTGATTATTATTACGAGTTAAGTGGTTAGAATTAAAATAGTAATACTTCATGAAATTTTACAAATATAAAAAAAATTTGTTACATTTACATAAATGGAGTTGTTACATAATTGGTATCAGAGCAAGTCGATCCTAGATGGCTAGTGGGTGGATGGTTATCTGAATCGATCTTATAGTGTCTTGAGTATATTGTGGTTGTGCTGTGTAGGGGATCAATGATTCATATAGGTAAGAAATTACTAGTGTTTTCTATCTATATGCCGAGGTGGTGCTATGACTGCTATTAAATATTTTTGAACTAACTATTGGGCTTGATCACCTCAATAGCAGCATAACTTTGTTTTTGCCACAGTAGGAAATGGCACCACCAAGGAGGAATCCAGCAACCAATGCAGAGGAAACCATGCACAACCTTGCCATGGCAATTCGAGACCAAGTCATGACCACCAACCAAATTTTACAATATCTCCAAAATGCTAATAACCCAAATGGTGAGAATGGTGCTAACAACTGGATGGCTGGAAAAGATAATGGCATATCCGAGTTTCTGAGGACTAGACCACCTTGTTTCCAAGGTGGCTATGACCCAACGGTAGCCGAAAGGTGGATATGAGAATTAGAGAAAATCTTTGAAGTGATGGGCTGTACTGAAGAGCAGCAAGTTATTTTTGCTGCATATATGTTAAAGGATGAAGCAGAATACTGGTGGCGTGGAATTAGAGAACTTTTAGCTCATCAGGGAAGACAGATCACCTGGCAAGTGTTCAAGGACATTTTTTTTGAAAAGTACTTTCCAAGTACTGTACGGGCAGAGAAAGAGATCGAATTTTTCCAACTCAGGCAAGGCAGCATGACCGTGGACCAGTATATTGCAAGGTTTGAGGAGCTTTCTAAGTTCTCCTCTTATCTGCGATATAACCCAGATGAAGCGTGGAAGGCGGTTAAGTTTGAAGCGGGACTAAACCCGGAGATGAAGAATGCTGTTATAGCTATGGAGATCAGGGAGTTTGTACCTCTGATAAATAAATGCAGACTCCTGAAAAAGAGTTTAAGGGCAGTGGAGGATGAGAAGCAAAGACGAAACCTATGGAAGAGGAAGAAAATTTTTCCCAACCTTGGAAAGAATGTGAGAAGAAGTGGATATGGAGCTAGTAAGAGGCCATTGATTGTGGGTCTTAGACTTTTTCAATAAGACCACGCCTCAGTCAAGTGCGCTAAGTGCAAACGCATGCATGGTAACCGGCCATGCTACATGGGACAAGATGTCTGCTTCAATTGCGGACAAAAGGGACATTTTGCGAGAAACTGCCCACAGAATGTGAGGAAGCAGCCAGAACAGAGGCCTTAGGTGAAAGGAAGGGTTTTCACCCTGAGCGGCCAAGAGGCAGCTCAATCTTCTGAAATGATTCAAGGTACATGCTATATCTATGGATTTGCTCTTATGGTGTTATTTGACTCTGGTGCTAGTCATTCATTTATATCGGAAGAATGTATTAGGAAGTTTCAATTTCCTATTTCTGAAACTCCCTACGAGCTATCCGTAGTAACCCCTACAGGGGAACGAGTATTAACTTCCTCTGTATGTAAAGACTGTCAAGTCACCATCCAGGAGAAAACTTTTTCTGTAGACCTCGTCTGTTTACCTTTAAAAGGTATTGAGGTCATTCTAGGGTTAGACTAGATGTCTAGAAATCGAGTCTTGCTGAATTGTTGTAACAATACCGTTGAATTTCTACCTCTTACTTCGAAAGAGGAGATCCAGTTATTGATGCTAAATGCCAATCAAGTTAATAGGGAGTTGAAGAATGGATTACTTGGATACATTCTCTTGTATTTATCAAATCTAGAAGTCGAATCGAAGCTTGATGAAATCCCAATAGCCAACGATTTTCTTGAAGTATTTCCATCATATATTCCAGGCTTACCTCCCAAGAGAGAGATAGAGTTCTCTATTGATCTCCTACCTGGGACAGGGCCTATTTCTATTGCACCATATCGAATGGCCTCAAAGGAACTACAGGAACTCAAGAAGCAGTTGGAGGAACTATTAGACAAGAAATTCATTAGACCGAGTGTATCACCTTGGGGAGCTCCTGTATTGTTTGTTAAGAAGAAAGACGGGAGTTTGAGACTATGCATAGATTACAGATAGCTGAATAAGGTGACTATAAAAAACAAGTATCATTTCCCTAGGATAGATGACTTATTGGATCAATTGAAGGGAGCCTCCATCTTTTCTAAAATTGACTTGAGGTCAGGATATCATCAGATTAGGATCAAGGAGGAGGACGTACCAAAAACTGCCTTCAGGACTAGGTATGGGCACTATGAGTTTCTCGTAATGCCCTTCGGGTTGACGAATGCACCTACAATTTTCATGGATTACATGAATCGCATTTTTTGACCCTACCTAGATCAATTTGTTGTAGTGTTCATTGATGACATCTTGATATATTCTAAGAGTGAGAAAGAACATGAACAACATCTCCGAATCGTGCTGCAAGTGCTGAAAGAGAAAAATTTATATGTCAAATTGGAGAAGTGTGAATTTTGGCTGTCAGAGGTGAAGTTTCTCGGACATGTCATCTCTAATAGACGGGTAGCCATAGATCCTAGCAAGGTGGAAGCAGTGATTCAGTGGGAGAGACCAAAGATGGTTACGGAAGTCAGAAGTTTCCTGGGTTTGGCAGGATACTACAGGAGGTTTATACAAAACTTCTCTTGTATAGCCTTGCCATTGACTAAATTGACTAGGAAGGGAAGTCCTTTCAAATGGACTGATTAATGTGAAGCTAGTTTTCAGGAGCTGAAGACAAGACTAACCACTCCTCCTGTTTTAATTATTCCAGACCCCACAGGACATTTTGAAGTGTATAGTGACGCTTCAAAGAAAGGGCTAGGATGTGTGCTGATGCAAGATAAGAGAGCAGTTGCTTACGCCTCTAGGCAACTGAGACCCCACGAAGAAAACTATCTAACCTATGATCTTGAATTGGCGACAGTGGTGTTTGCTTTAAAGATTTGGCGACACTATTTGTACAGGGCAACCTTTGAAGTATATTGTGATAATAAGAGTCTTAAATACCTCTTTGATCATAAGGAGTTAAATATGAGGCAACGAAGATGGGTAGAATTCCTCAATGACTACAAGTTTGAGATAAAGTATCATTCCGGAAAGGCGAATGTTGTAGCAGATGTCTTGAGTCGAAAATCTCTGCACATGGGTCAGATGATGGTGTATGAGATGCAGATGCTAGAGGAGTTTCGAAATTTGAAGCTAGCCACTACTCTTACTCCAAAGAATCTAGTCATTAATGATTTAAGTATAGGGTGTGACCTTAGAGTCCAGATCAAAGAGGCTCAAGCTCACGACCAATACTTACAGGATCATAAAGACCAAGGTAATTTTTCTGTCATAGAAGATGGAGCAATCATGTATCAGGGAAGGATTTGTGTCCCTCAAGAACGAGAGTTGAGGACTAAGATCCTGCAAGAAGCGCATCAGAGTAAATACACAGTCCATCCTGGATGCACTAAAATGTACCAGGATTTAAAAAGGATGTATTGGTGGCCAGGGATGAAAAAGGACATTGCCGATTTTGTGGCGAAATGTCTCATTTGTCAAAAGGTGAAGGTGGAGCATCAAAAGCCAGCGGGATTTATACAACCTCTTGAGATCCCTAAATGGAAATGGGACAGTATCTCAATGGACTTTGTTGTGAGATTACCTAAGACTTCAGTGGGACATGACTCTATCTGGGTAATAATTGATAGATTAACCAAATCTGCTCACTTTTTGCCCATAAAAATTAATTATTCACTGGATAAATTAGCCCAATTATACGTCTAGGAAATAGTTAGACTGCATGGAATTCCCTTAAATATCGTTTCTGATAGAGATCTGAGGTTCACATCGAGGTTTTGGAAGGCGTTGCAGGAAGCTTTTGGTACTCAGTTGCGGTTCAGTATTGCCTATCATCCTCAGACTGACGGGCAGACAGAACGAACAATTCAAACCTTAGAAGATATGTTGAGGGCCTGTGTGATAGAGCAAGGTAAAGGATGGGATAAGTACCTACCTTTAGTAGAGTTTTCTTATAATAATAGCTATCACTCTAGTATTAAGATGGCCCCCTATAAAGCTTTATATGGTAGAAAGTGCCGATCTCCACTATGTTGGTTGGAGATAGGAGAAAAGAATTTGTTGGGTCTTGATCTAGCTCAACAAACCACTGAACAAATCAAGATGATATGAGACAAAATACTTACAGCTCAGAGTCGGCAAAAGAGTTACTACGATAAGAGACATAGACCTCTAGAGTTTGAGGAAGGAGACAATGTATTTCTGAAACTTTCCCCGACTACTGGAGTTGGTAGGTCTTTCAAAACAAGAAAGCTAAGTCCGTGATTTTTGGGACCCTATCAAATTTTGAAGAAAGTAGAGACATCAGCATATCAAGTTGCTCTCACACCTAATTTGTCCAACCTGCATAATGTTTTCCACGTATCACAGCTGTGGAAGTATCTTCCAGATTCATCACATATAATACAGGATGAACCAATCCAAATAAAGGAGAACATGACATACCAGCTAGTACCTGCATCCATATTGGACACTGACGTGCAGCAACTGAGAAATAAAACCATTCCCCTTGTTAAGGTGTTATAGGAAGGTTTGACTCCGGAAGAAGAAACTTGGGAGCTGGAAAAAGTCATGAGGAAGAAATATCCGCAATTGTACTTATTAGGTAATTTCTAAAATTTTGAGGACAAAATTTCTTTTAGGGGGAGAGAAATGTAACATCCCTAATTCGTTTCTTTTATTGATAAAAGTACATAAATATTTAATTAAGGAAATAAAATTTATTAGACAATATTTTAGATATCTAAGGAAATATAATCCTTAGAAATTCTTCACCTTATGTATATACATAGAAAATTTTTCTAACATTAAGAGAACAAATAAAGAGGGAAAACCTAATAGGAAAAAAAATAGAAATAACATACTAAAGAGATGCAAAATTCTTGGATAAGGAAGATAAATTTTTAGAAACAAGTAAAGGTCTTAAAATTTTAAGAACATTGGATTAGGGTAATTTTCCTAATTCAAAAACTAGAATTACTAAGTTTAACATCTTTACCCATACATTGGGCTTTTACCTATGGACACTTCATATAGAGTTTTTCCACTTCACATAAGTTTCTAGCAAGCCCATTGGATAACCTAGGCAAGAAATAAAACATAGACTTGGACTAGGATATAGTAATTTGATCGATAGCCCAAAAATTATGAAAATGTGACCAAGCCCTCCAAGAAAGGTAGAATTTTATCCAAAGCAAAGAAAATGGGTAGGAATAAGCCCAAATCCAAGAGGAAAAATAAAATAAAATAAATTCGGTGATGATATAATAATGTAATAATAATAAAGAGTAGGTTACATGGCATTAAGACAAAAATTTAGCAAGTGGTGTGATTCTACATTCATAATTTTGGCAAGTGGCATGATAATACAAGGCTTTAGGACAAAAACATCTATATTCTACACTCATAATTTTAGCAAGTGGTATGATAATACATGGCATTAGGACAAAACATTCATATCCCACACAAATAATATCAACCAAATAATAGAGATTCAAGGGCAAGAAATTTGTCACCTAAAAAGGCAAACCTATCATACTTGTTTAAGACAAAAGAAAATGGAAATGAATCCCTAAATCAAAGGGACCTTGTCCCTTATCTTAAGAACATAACATCATAATTTTTAAAATACAAATCTCCTTTTCCTATGCATATCTTGACTAAGGAAGAGGAAGACAAGAACATAAGCTGTTTGTTTTCCAAAAATTCAACAAAGTGTATCCTAATTGTGATAAGGTAGACCCATAATCATGAAAGGTGTATTATTTGGTGGTCTATTTAAGCAAAACCCACACCTACAACATTTTAATTTCGTCTAAGTGAGGAAGAGAGAGAAATAGAAGCAAGGTAGAGTGAGGAAATGAGAGAAAGAGAGGAGAAGAAAGAAAGGAAGAAGAAGGAGAAGTTTAGAAGGCTAAGTACTCAAGGTAAGTTACCTTAATCTCCACTTGAATCCATTTTTCTTCTTCATCCTTGAGGTTCAAAAACTCACCCTCCTTCTCTTACCTAAGCTGCTAGAAAAGCTAAGGGAAGGGAGGAATTTTGCTACTTCTTTCAAGAGGAAACAAGAAAACCAATTCACTAAGTGAGCTAGGGAGATTCTTAGATAAGTTTAACAATATTTCTTTTTGAAGAAAACTTTTGAAACTTATAATATTTATATGAAATTTTGATCTTAGAACTTTGATGATTGGTCATGATGTTGCTATATCATGTTACATATTGATCTTGCATGTGATGTATGTTTGAATACTTAGACTGGTATAGAAAGTTCTGCATAGGTATGGCTAGGGGTGGCAAAATTGTTAGCTTCTGTGTTTTAATTTCTGGAAATTATCTGTAGGGAATTAAAATAAATAGTTAACATAAGAATTAAAGATATATGTGTCACAGATTTTTACCCCACTGGAATCATTCAATTTGGAGTCCATATGAGTTAGATATGGTCCGATTAGTAAACAAAGGTCAGAAAATGGTTCATCAAGGAAGAATATGTTAGGATAGCTTCTGGGTTTTAATTTCTGGAAATTATTTGTAGGGAATTAAAATAAATGGTTAACATAAGAATTTTATCTATATGTGTCACGGATATTTAGCCACTGGAATTATTCAATTTGGAGTCAATATGAGGAAGATATGAGCTGCTTAGTAGTCAAAGGTCAGAAAATGGTTCATCAGGGAAGAATATGTTAGGATAGCTTCTGTATTTTAATTTTTGGGAATTATCTGTATGGAATGAAAATAAATGGTTAACATAAGAATTATAGATATGTGTGTCAAGGATTTTCAGCCACTAGAATCACGTAAGTTGGAGTCCATATGAAGTAGATATGGTCCGATTAGTAGGTAGAGGTCAGAACCTATCCGAGAAGAAATAACCTATACATTTAGGGAGTAATATCACCTTGATTTCTTAATATTTCGCTACAATGTTCAACTTAATAGTTTTAGATAATTGTTTTATCTTGAAAGTGACACCAAGATCATCTACATCGGAGTTTAATTGAAGGAGTTATGCTTTGATTAGTAAGAGAAGGTTAGATATGATGAAAACCTGCATCAAGAAAATAAAGAAATCAAATTAATATTTAAAAAAGAAGACGAATCTTATAAATGACTAGTATATGCCATAGCCATTGCCATTGTATGAACTTCTTACCATCTTAAGTGTAAAATTCTGACATAGAAATATTTTATAAAGTGATATTTGAAATGGTTATGTTCATGGCATGATTACTAATGATTTATGGTAATAGTTATATTTTAATGAACATACTTGTTATTGAAAGCATATTTTTGACTATCATTGTGAAAAGAAAAGAAATGAGCATAGTCACATGGCAATCTGTGTGGTGCGCCAGTAGGGGACGCCCTACCAACATTTATGATTATGATTATGAGAAAAGAAAGAGAAAGTGTGCCATGTCGGACGGAGCGAGAAAAGCCCGTACTGGAGAGTAGAAGATACTCACCCTGACCGGGATAGCTTGAAATGAGAATAAGTTGATGGCCATCATATGATATTCTGAAAATAGTTAATCCTGTCATACATATCATTACTGTATGATTCTTATGTGCATAGATATAATGCATTCATGTGACCAAAGATATTTTCTGTAGTTTATACAGCTGAACATGACATGATGAACTATATTGATGGTAAATTATGATTTATTGTTGAACCTACTGAGATTTAATTCTCACTATATTTTCATATCATGTTCAGAAGAATAATGCAGATTTTCTCAATGACACTTATTATTTTCGTATGTTGGATCAAGGTGCCCTACCTTGGGCAACTACCAGTTATATCAAATGTATCTGTAGTAGATATGACTGAGATTCCGGTGGAGGTGCCACCCGCACCAGTGTCCTAGGACGTAGTCGACATAGATTATTAGAACTAATATGTATCTTTGTACAAATGTTTGTAAAATAATGGTGTGTATAGAAACTCAGTATTGTATCAATGTTAATAACAATTACGCTTGGTTAAAGTGATTATTATTACGAGTTAAGTGGTTATAATTAAAGTAGTAATAACTTCATGGAATTTTACAAATATATAGAAAAAAATTTGTTACATTTACGTAAATGGAGTTGTTACAACAACCATAGTGGTAGACTTACTACTTTGTTGGATTAAGTTGTAAAAGTGTTTATAATTAACAATATTTATAATTGTTTTAAGCTCCCCCATACAGTTCATCAATCTACATTACTTTTGTATGCTACAATTACTAGTTGAATTATTGTGAGTCTAGTATGATTGTCTTACTTTATTTTCAAGTTTTGTGCTTAATTGGATTTGCTGTTATTATTTTTTGTTTGATTAGTTATGGTATTTCTATTGTTATTGACATTTTGCTGATTATGTACTCAACGGGGTCTGTTGAATTACTATTTCTTAGCACTGGTTGTGGCATTGTTGTGATTAAGTATTATATTTGTACCAAAGAAGTAGTGGTGGCCTTGTGGTGACTAATGACTATTTTTGTACCAAATAAGGGGTTTTCTTAGTAAAGTCAAAAGAATGAGACAAGGAAGTTGTTGGTGTCTTGTCTTCTGCCCTTGAGTTATTTCTTATTTTCCCTCTTCATTTTCTTTCTTAGACCACCACCTTACTTATTTTTATCTAGGGTTTTCACTTTGTTCTTCAAAGGTCTGACCATGCATAACATATTAGCTTTAAAACTGAAGGTTACATTTTTAGGTCAAAGGAAAGAAACAATTTTTGCTCTCCTTTCTATCTCTTGTGTTTGGCCGCCATCCCCTTGGTGTAAATAAGGTTTCATATTTTGTTTTGTTTTGATATATAAACTATGGGTTATGAAATATCTTTTGTTTGTCAAAGTAACTTGATTGAGTAATATCAAATGTTGTTCAAAAGAGATAAACATTTCCATGGCTTGGTGATTCCTTTGTTTTGTCATAATACTTGTTTCATACCTTTTGGATCCACACTATGAAAAATGTATACTAATTGTAGAAAATTTATTATTTCTTGTAGAATAGCTCAAGCATTAAGAACATTAAACTATGGGAAGTTTCATTTTATTCTTGATTTTTGTGTTCTTTCATATTTCCCATTTCTCATTTTCTTTTTTCACATTCAAACATTGACAAGATAAATTCAATAGCTTTTGTAACATTGAATCAATTTTTATATTTTTTTTTGTAACTTTTTTATAGTTAGAAATTACTTAAAAGCATATATAATAATTGTTATTGTTTAATTAGCTTGTACTTTATATTATTTGCATATTATTAATTTGTTTTCATGTGTTATAAATAGGGACAAATTTCAATATTACCAACAGGGAGTGCTATACTAAATTTTACAATGAATGCAACACCAGCAACTTCAAGAAAACCATAGACTTCATGCTTTTTATTTTGTTGATATTTTATTATTTGTATTTTAATTTTCTGTTAACCGAAATATGGTTGTTACTTGTAACAACCTTTTTTTTATATTATTTATTATACAATATAGAGTTTACATACACGTCATTAATCAAAACGTACGTACAACAAAATCAAACACATAAATAACTACATCTTATTTATTCTAGTTGACCAATTTCGGAGATATAAGTGCGGGTGGTTGCACCTTCACCGGGATCTGAACCAACTCGACCACAAACATATTATTTGATTTTGAGATCTGCCCAACATAAAGTAATTTGATCTAATGTACACTAAAAGCCAGAGCCATAGAAAAATCTGCATAACTAATTTTCTGAACATGATATGGAAATATAGTGAGAATTAAATCTCAGTAAGTTCAACAATAAATCATTATCAATATAACTCATCACGTCATGTTCAGTTGTATAAACTACAGTAAATATCTTTGGTCACATGAATGCACTATATCTATGCACATGAGAATTGTACAGTAATGACATGTATGATAGGATTAATTATTTTCAGAATATCATATGATGACTATCAATTTATTCTCATATCAAGCTACCCCGGTCAGGGTGAGTATTTTCTACTCTTCGGTACGGGCTTTTCTCGTTCCGTCCGACATGGCCCACTTTCTCTTTCTTTTCTCATTAACATGATCATAACCGTTGGTAGGGCGTCCCCTACTGGTGCACCACACGGATTGCCATGTGACCGTGCTTATTTCTTTTTTTTCACAATGATAGTCAAAAATATGCTTTCAATAACAAGTATGTTCATCAAAATATAACTATTACCAAAAATCATTGGTAATCATGCCATGAATATAACCATTTCAAAAATCACTTTATAAAATATTTTCATGTCAAAATTTCACATTTAAGATGGTAAGAAGTTCATACAATGGCAATGACTATGGCATATACTAGTCATTTATTATTTTCATTTATAAGATTCTTCTTCTTTTTAAAATATTAATTTTATTTCTTTATTTTCTTGATGTAGGTTTTCATCCCATCTAACCTTCTCTTACTAATCAGAGTATAACTCCCTCAATTTAACTTTGATGTAGGTGATCTTGGTATCAATTTCAAGATAAAACAATTATCTAAAACTATTATGTTGAATCGTTTAGCGAAATATTACGAAATCAATATGATATTACTCCCTCAATGTACAAGTTATTTCTTCTCGAATAGGTTCTGACCTCTGTCTACTAATCGGTCCATATCTCCCTCATAAAAATTTTAAATTAAGTGATTCCAGTGGCTAAAAATCCATGACAGATATATCTATAATTAATATGTTAACTATTTATTTTAATTCCCTACATAATGTTCCCAGAAATTAAAACACAGAAGCTATCCTAACATAATCTTCCCTGATTAACCATTTTTTGACCACTGCTTACTAATCAAACCATATCTACCTCATATGGACTTCAAATTGCATAATTCCAGTGGCTTAAATTTTGTGACACATATATCTATAATTCTTATGTTAACCATTTATTTGAACTCCCTACAGAATGTTCCCAAAAAGTAAAACACAAAAGCTATCCTAACATGTTCTTCCCTGATTAACCATTTTCTGAACACTGCTTACTAATCAGATCATATTTACCTCATATGGACTCCAAATTGAGTGATTCCAGTGGTTAAAAATCTGTGAGACATAGATCTACTGTTTTCATGTTAACCATTTGTTTTAATTTCTAACTGATTCTTCCCGGAATATTAAAAAACAGAAGCTTAAAAGGTTGTCATCTATAGCCATACCTATGCAAAACTATCTACACCAGCCTAAGTATTCAAACATACATAATATGTAACATGATATAGCAACATCCATGACCAATCATCAAAGTTCTAAGATCAAAATCTCATATAAATATTATAAGTTTCAAAAATTTTCTTCAAAAAGAAATATTGTTAAACTTACCTTAAGTACTTAGTCCTCTAGACATCTCCTTCATCTTTCTTCCTTTCTTCCTTTCTTCCTCTCCTTTCCTCACTCTACCTTGCTTCTATTTTTCCTTTCCCTCACTTAGACGAAAATTCTAATGTTATAGGGGTGGATTTTGCTTAAATAGACCACCAAATAATTCATCTTTCATGATCATGGGTCTACCTTATCACAATTAGGATA
The DNA here is from genome assembly GCA_037074535.1 of Gleditsia sinensis. Taxonomy (NCBI): domain Eukaryota; kingdom Viridiplantae; phylum Streptophyta; class Magnoliopsida; order Fabales; family Fabaceae; genus Gleditsia; species Gleditsia sinensis. The sequence goes on from CM073464.1 coordinate 63,831,176, forward strand.
CACTTGGTTGAATTTTTGGAAAACAAACAACTTATGTTCTTGTCTTCCTCTTCCTTAGTCAAGATATGCATAGTAAAAGGAGATTTGTATTTTAAAAATTATGATAATATGTTTTTAAGATAAGGGACAAGGTCCCTTTGATTTAGGGATTTATTTCTTTTTCTTTTGTCTTAATCAATTATGATAGGTTTGCCTTTTTAGGTGGCAAATTTCCAACCCTTGAATCTTCCTTGCTTAACTAAAATTATTTGTGTAGGATAATGATGTTTTGTCATAATGCTATGTATTATTACTCACTTGCTAAAATTATGAGTGTAGGATATAAATGTTTTGTCCTAATGCCATGTATTATCATATCACTTGCTAAAATTATGAATGTAGGATATCACACCACTTGCTAAATTTTTGTCTTAATGCCATGTCATCTAATCTTAATTACACCATTATTTCATCACTTTATTTTTTTTTTTTTTTCCTCTTGGGTTTGGGCTCATTCTTGCCCATTTTCTTTACTTTGGATAAAATTCTACCTTTCATAATAGGCTTAGTCACATTTTCATGATTTTTGGGCTACCGATCCAATTTCTATATCCTAGTCCAAGTCTATGTTTTATTTCTTCCTTGGACTATCCTATTGACTTGCTAAAAATTCATGTGAAGTAGAAAAACTCTATATGAAGTGTCCATAGTTGAAAGCCCAATTTATGGTTGAAGGTACTAAACTTAGTAACTTTAGCTCTTAAATTAGGAAAAATTACCCTAATCCAATCTTCTTGAAATTTTAATACTTCTATTTACTTCACAAAAATTTATCTTCTTTACCCAAGAATTTCAACTTTCTTTAGTATATTTATTTCTAATTTTTCCTCTTAGGTTTTCTCTCTTTACCTATTTCATTAATGTTAGAACATTTCTATGCATACACGTAAGGTGAAGAATTTTTAAGGATTATATTTCCTTAAATATCTAAAAATTGTCTAATAAATTTTATTTTCTTACAAGATGTTACATTACTAATAACAAATTTTTGTTGTAGCTGAAATTATTTTAATATATATTGTTTTATTAAAAAAATTTGTTCTCATTCATATCACAGTGCAAGTTTTATTTTTAAAGAAAACCAAATGGTTAAAAAATAATAATACAGAAGATCTAGTGACAACTATTTTTGTCACTGAATCCCTATTTGCATACAACTTTTAGTGACAACTAATGTTAGTTGTGACTGAAAATAGAAAATGTGTGTTATATATAGTTAAAACACTTTCAGTGACGACTTTTATCGTCATTAAAACTTATTATGTTCAAGACTTTCAGTGGTGACTTTTACAAATCGTCACTCAAAAATCTTTTCAGTGACGACCTTTAACGTCACTAAAGGTTCAGATTCATGATACCTTTAATGACGACCACAAAATTCGTCACTAAAGATACATTTAGTGACGACCAAAATTGTCACAAAAGATCTTGATAGTCTCACTTTATGCTCTTTCTGTGATGACTTTAAACTTTTAGTGATGAGTTTTCTATGTTTCAGTGACGATTTTAGTTGTTATTAAAAGTGTAACTTTAGTGACAACTTCAAAAATTGTCACAAAGAATCTTTAGCGACAACATTTTTAGCGGTCAAGGAGTGATGACAAAAAGTTGTCACAAAATGTCTTATGTGATAACTTTTAAGGCTTCTGTGACGACTAAAGTCGTCACAAAAGTCCTTTTTTCTTGTAGTGGTGAAAATTTTGTGTTGGTGCTCAATCTTCTCCTGAAAGAGATCTTATCACCCAATCTTCTTGGTAGTTCTTTATTCACCCTTTGGTAGGTTGCACTGTTACTCTAATTAATCTCTATATCAAAGTGCGAAATATAAATGCTGTGAGTTTAGTAGATGTTGATGTAAAGATGAAAATAAATCCCAAACATGTCACTAACTCCTTTCTGCGAAGATTTTTTTATTTTTTATTTTATGTAAATTCAATGTTACAGAATCAAAGAACTCTTCTTAATTTCTTTTTTGTGCCTTCTTACTTGTTTATAAAATGAAAAAAATAAAAATAAAAATAAAAATGCATCAAAATAAAAAAATGAAGAGCATATTTTTGTTATAATTTATATTGAAAAGCATTTTAATGACAATAATGTTATCTCATAAATATGTTAAAGTGATGACAATGATAAATATAAATTAAATTATTTTAAAAAGTAATATATATATATATATATATATATTACAATTACATTCCACAGTAAGAGAAAAAATAAAATATCATAAAATAAAATGAAACTAATTACAAAATAAATGCAATAATAAATAAATAAATAAATAAAAATTTAGAACTAAATATAAAAAATTGGAAAATAATATAACTAACTAAAAAAATTAGAATTTTTTTATAATTATTAAATATAATTTCACAAAAATTATAGATAAATTAATGAGGGAATTTTAAAAATTAATTAAATGAGGTTATAAAAAATTAATTGATTGGGAGGAAAAAAATACACTTAATTAGGCACAAAAGTGAAAAAAATATACTATTTCTCTTTTTTAAAATTTTGATATATCAATTTTAAATAATATTTGATTAATATTATAATTAATTTAAATATTATTTATAACACCGTATATTGTACAAGACAAAACACTAGTTATAAAAAATAAATAAAATAGAGAATTTTATTTCATCTTCTCTAATGTCTTAATCTCTAGTATCAATTATTTTTTCTCAACTATTTTGTCTTCCTTTTTCCCTTCATGTGTCTTGAAGTATTGATTTGTCATTTTCACTTAGGTTCTTGTATTGGTAAAATATGATTAACAAACGAAAATTTATCCAATTTTCTATGTTGACAAAATTATTGGTATTTTCATTTTGGTCTTATTATTGGTATTTGAAAGACCAAAATATTTTCACAATAATCAAAATATTTCACAGTATTTGTCTCCGTCTTACAAACTTCAGATCATGTTTTCTAATTATGAATCTCTTCCTTCTTTTTTGTCTTCCCTAATCTGCCTTTATAACTAACATCAAGTTGAACAATTATCTCACCTTTCTTTATTTCAAGAAAATGTAAAATATGAATTTTACCACACTTGGTATCATATTGTGTTTGATTACATGAATTTGTGTTTAGGTGAATAAATGAATGTACAAACCTTTATTATTATTATATGATTTTCTATTGTATGTTAAAATTAAATAATCGTTATTAGAGAGAAAGACAAAATAGTTGAAAAAATTTAAGAAAATGTTCTTTTATTTTTTATTATTTTTTTTCATAAAAAAATATTTTAGATATTTAGATTAAATTGTAATATATATTTTTAATTTTTAAAATAATTTTTGTGTATATTTTTATAATAGATGAAAAATTAGTGTAATAATAACATTAATTAAGAGAGAAGAGAGTATTTTTTTTATTTCATAAATGATATTTTTTTGTATTTGAGTTAAGTTGTAGTATATATATATATTTATAATAATAAAAATATTATGTAATATTAAAGACATTAAATAAAAATTGAAAAAGTATTTTATTTTTATGTTAAATGTGGATTTTTAATAAAAAAAAATTATAATTTTTTGACAAAAATATAATATTAAATATTTAGTCATATCATTAATTTTTATAGAGTATTTTAATATTGTGTCCAGATTAATTTATATGTACCTTAATTATTTGCTTTCCTTAGCTAGTCAAGGAGCTTTTCTTGTGTAGTAAGAAATAAACTATCCACATATGATGAAGAACCTTAACCACCCATTTTAGTTTTATTTCCACTACTAGTGGATCTCTTGGCTTTACATTATTTTTTTCATACCTAACCCCACTTTTCTCCTTTAAAAAATTATTATGAAAACGATATACAGGTAAAAACAAGGGCAAAAAGGAAGAAGCTCCGAGAGGAGCAACGAGGACAAGAAATAAACTACCCACGTGACTGAGGAATCTAACCACACATTTTAAGCTTATTTCCACCGCAAGCCTGTCTCTTGGCTTTATCATTATTTTTTTCATACCCAACCCCACTTTTCTCCTTTAAAAAAATCTCGTGAAAACTTTCTTATAAAGAGAGACAGATAAGACAAGGGCAAAGGAAGAGCCCCTTGAGGAGCTATATATGAGGCCAATTAACACCATGTATATCATTATTTTTTTATTAAAAAAAAGTTGAATTTAATCTATATATCTTGCAAGTCTATTACTGTTCATCATCTCTAGATAAGCCATTTTAGCATGGCTCATGTAATCGCCTTCGTGGCACCCGGGTTTTTTTTTCCTCCCTTACAACTTCAAATCAAATTTCAAAATTTCTTTGGATTGTCCTCTCATATCTCAACTTTGGCGCTCTCCCTCCATCCCTTCACATCCAATACAACTGGAACGAAACTTTGGCGCTCCCTCACAATTCTTCAATTCTTAGAGTCTTTCTTCGTCTTGCATAGCAAGCATACACAAGCGGAGGGCGAGGTGATGGAAGGAAGAGAAACGACCAGAGAAGGTGCTCCACCATAGAAGCTGTACCATATTGTTTACACAAACGCCAAAGCAAGTTCATGCACATAGGTTTTTTTCTTTTGAGTTTTTGATGAAGAGATTTTTACTAATATTTGATCTACACATCTTCAAGTTTATGCAGCCTCTACTACAACTGGAAAATGAAAATTGAAATTGGATTGAACTTCCAGTACACGATTGGCATCCATGACCAAGCTTACAGATAATTAAGCATTACAAAGGGGCAGGGGCGGATCCAGAAATTTTTATCAGTGAGGGCAAGAATTATAAATATTTTTATTAAAAAAATTTTAATTAAATATTTTTACTAAAAGAAAATTTTAATTTAGAGTGGAGAAAAAGTATTGAATAGAGAGAATAATATTGTGATGGAGTATAATTTATTTTTAAATTCAATTTAATAAAAAAAAATTATTAGGCAAAATGATGGGATATTTATCTCATGGGAACAATATTTGAATTTTTGTGAGAGTAAATAAAAAATTATCAATTATATTAATTAAAAAAAATTCTTGTGGGGGCAATTGCCCCCACCACCTTCCACGTAGATCCGCAGGGGGGAAATAGAAAAGAAAAGCAAAATAGCTTCCAATCAGTGAGGGGAGTTGGTTTTTTCTACCTATTCAACGATTTCAAATTTTATTGGGAGAAGAAAGCTAGAACACTCCCAAATCCTTCTGCAATACCCATTCGAGAGGAAGACCAGCACAATCTTGCATCGCTACGGCTCAGCATCGCCGTTTACTACTACCAACCAAGAAACCATGCAAGGAGCCGACCCACAGAATCGTTCAACCTATGCCAACCATCATAGAGGAAGCCACAAGTGTTTCTCCAGGGAACGATTTCAAATGGCAGCAAACGGCACTCACCTCCATCTGATTTCATTTTCAGTCTGCAAGGTGAATTTTGAAAGGGAGATATGACAGTTATGTTAGTTGGTTTAGTTGCTTGTAATTAATGCTAGCTCTGCTAACTAAATATAATTAGAAGTCTTCTGTATAAATAGCATAGTTGGTTTATCATTTCATTCTTCCTCTCCTTCTTCTTCTTTGATCAATCTTTCTTCTCCTTGAATTCTCACAAGTTTTTCTTCATCGTTTTTTGAGTATGCTTTGGGTTCATAAAATAGGTGGTAGTATATCTTAGTTATTCATAAAGCTTGATTGGGTTGGGTTGTTTTTGTAGGAACTCTGAAACATTATACATGGTTCTATGGATTATGAATTTCTATACCCATTAGTTATTGCTCTTGATGTTTCATGTTCATGAAATAAGTATTCATATGCCATGATTCTAATTGGGTTGGATTTGTGACGATTTGCGAAACGATGAACATGGTTCTGATGACTAGAAATTTCTATTCCCCTTAGTTATTGTTCGAGAAGTTTTAGGTTCAAGAAATAGGTATTCATATGCTATGATTCTGATTGGGTCGATTTTATGATGATTTTTAAAATATTGAACATGTTTCTAACAAATAGATTTAAAGTTTCCCTCTTTTCTCCTTCCTAATTCAAATTTTAAACCAAAACTTACACCTTCTGGAAGCATCAAATTTTTAAGTCGTGAATTAAACTTGCTGGAAGTTAACATGATGCGTATTAGCCAATGCAAACTCATCTTCCTTTTATCTCCACATGAAAAAATTTTCTCCACTCTTTATGATAATGTCAAGTGAGACATTAAAAAAAAAAAAACTAATTATGCAAAGGTTCTTAGAGAAAAAAAAAAGGATAGTAAAAGTTGACTTTAAGATCCATTATTCAAATTACTATTTTCCATATCTCTGTAAAGCATTTCTTCTAAACACATACAAGTATAACATAGTTTAGCTTAAATATTAATTATTTTAACTATCATGTCTCTTCTTACAAAAATGTGTCTTTTTACAATGTGGTTCTGAGAAGACCTATACCAGTTTGATCAAAGATATTTCTTAAATAATTCCTCGTTGAATCTTAATGACCACATTCCTAAACCTCAGGTTATGTGAGGTAAGCTCTTTTAATTTTCACCCATGTCTTTCTTGGTTTTTCTTTTCTTTCTTAATATTGTTCCGACCAATTAGATCTTCTTACATATTCAAAATTTTATTAATGATTGAACGGTTACTTTTAAACTTCAATGCCGTATATATTTTTTACTACCCACTGTAGGTGGCACCAAACTTTAATTTCTCTCTTCGTACTTGCCTTGAGACAAAGTACGCAGGAATGCTTATTTGGGCAAAATCGGATTTCTTGACGTTTAGAGTTCAATCATGGAAGTTTGTTTGAGCCTCTTTCAACTCAAAGTAACCCACAAGAAGCTAAAATGTGTCTTCATGTTTTTCAATGTACCTTCACCAACTAAAGTGTTATTTAGTTTATTGTCAGACGAAGACAAGGATTTTATGTTATCCTAACTTGGACGTATTATAAATTCAATTTTTAATAGTAATTAAATATGAGTTTTTATAGAACCAGTATATTATGGGTTTAATTACTTTAATAGAATTCATATAGATATTTTAAATTAAATATAAAATTAAAACATACGACATGTCAAGCAATCATTATGCATGTTTTATTGTTTTACTTTTACATAAGATTTCAATTTCCTTAATGTAAGTATATCTCCGCACTATTTTTCATCTTTTTGCATTTTTATATGACATAATTAGATTCAATCAGTTTTCTTCTTCTTCTTTTTAACTATTTTTTTAGTGAACATGTTGTGTAGAACACCTTAATAGAGCACGATATAAATTTCCAAGTTGTTTTTTCTACTCAAGAATTTTACACTGTGTTACGCACCTTGAAATCTCTGGCTCATATTTCCTTAAAAAATATTTTAAGTTATAAAAACTTGATGGCAATGCAATGGCAATTGACTTCTACTAGAAAAAAAAATCCAATTTTATGTTCAGAAGCAATAGAAACTTTGTGGTCATCCTCAGGTGGTCAATCTCACAATTGTGGAAAGTAAATCTCATTATCCATTATCCCAATTTTTTTGGCCAACTCAAAATTCATTCTCTTTAGCTGTACATAAATTTGATTATTTGCTAATTGACATGTCTATGCATAGTCTTTCTTTGCCAACGGGTTTGAGTTTCCTTACTCTCCTTTTTTGTCATCTGATGTTCTTGGTCAAGGACGACATCAAGCAGAGACTCAAATGTTTCCATTGTAGGTGAGTTTCTTCTATGTAGGCTTTTCTTCTCCATCTTGACTTTGCAAGGCTCAACACTTTCCTTTTTGTAAGCATTTTCTGCAAAGATTTTTCGATTTTGTTCATGTGCTTTTGCTTGGTTAATTTTTGAATGTGATGCTTGTATAATTTATAACATTTTAGACTTGAAATTTGATGTGTTGAATAGTCTTCATGGCTTTCAATAGAGTATTCTATTGGGAATTGGTGGACATTTTGGGAGGTTAGGTTGTTGGTTCTAAACTTCTAATTGATAACTAAATTATAAATATGTATATTATTCACACTCTTTTATTTCTAGCACTTTATTTTCTGTCTAAACTTATTTGAATGAATAGTGCTTTTTTCCTCCAACATATGCGAGTCACCTCATGTCTGAGCAATAGGAATACTTCGCAAAGACATATTATTCAGATCATCTACTAATAAGTGAGGAGAAGCAAAATGTTGTCATATTCTTAGCATTGAGGCTTATATGCGTATGCTACAATCTTGAGGGTATCAAATCAATGGAATTGCATACTTCCGATGTGAAGTATTTTGTTAAATACTAAACTTCTATATGAATATATGTTTCTTAAGAAAAACATGAATTAAAGGTAAATGAAAGAAATTCATGACTCAATACAAAAATATTTTGATCGGCTCAATTGGGAGTTCCATTTATTACAATATTTTTAAAGGGTTAGTATGCTTTCTCAATTCTATAACCTGAGCTCTTTCGTTCTGGACTGGCAAGTGGAAGTTGACTCTATTTTATGACTACAATTTCACAGAGTTTTGCAAATGTGCCCCTTTGCTTTTAGATGTAATAAATATTCATACTTATCCATTAGCCAGTTCCACCATTAAAATTAATTCATGTTCCAAAATCTCTATAGGTTTCGAAATTCTGCCATTGCACATTTGTTTTTATTGGAGTCTTACTCTCTAAAACACACAAACTGAATATAATTCTAAATATTATACCAAAATAGGAGAAAATATACCAATATTTCCCTAGAACAGTAGCCAAAATTCAGAAGAAAAAGAAAAAGAAATAAAAGTTTCTAACACTAAGCAGTCAGCCTCTTCAGCCCTAAGCCAATTTTTTCATGTCTCTTCCTCTTCTTTATCAACCGCTAAATACCCCCTCCAGCCAAAAAGCATTCTAGCTCCCACTGCCACGTCACCCCTCCCTTATTGAGGACATGTTCATTATCTTTTTTTATATATATTAAATATCAGCAGGGGCTTGGACCCACTTTAGTAATAGGTGGAAGCCTAAGGGGTTCAACAATACCCCCCGCAACATCCACCTTGTCCTCAAGGTGAAAAATAGAAACTAATTTTAAATGATGTTAACATCTTCATAGGTACTGTCACAGTCCGGTAAATGGTGCAATTTAATGAGCACCTCCCTTTTGCCATTCCTGAGGGTTCTTAGACAGCCTCGGTTCCATCATTAACTCAAATTCATTTGACAAACGAGTGAAAAGGTTGCACTTGAGTGGTAGGATGCAAAGAGATGTGGAAATCATATGTATTTTTGTTGTTGCAAGGAGTTCTAACTTGTAAGTTACCTGCCCAATTCTTTTTAAGATTTGATATGATCCATAAAACTGGGGAGCTAACTTCTTATTAAGTTTCTTAGCTAGAGATTTCATTTTGTAAGGTCAGAGCTCTAATATATACCCACTCTACCTTTTCAAAAAACACTTATCTACACTTTTTGTGAACAGCCAATTTCATTTCTTGTGCTTTTTCCAAATGCTGTTTGAGTTCCTTTAATACTGCATTTCAGGATTGAAGTTGTTCATTCACCCTTTCAACTATTGATTCTCCTTTAGTAAACTTGAATAAGGTAGGTGGGTCCTAGCTGTAAAGGGTCCTAAAAGGAGACATACCAGTTGATGATCTATTGTAGGCAAAGTCAAATCAAAATTCAGCCCAAGCAATCCACTTACTATATTGTTTTAGTGTGTCTTCAACAATATGGTAAAGTTATGTTTCCAAGTTTCAGTAGACTATCTTGGTCTATCCATTAATTTGGGGATGATAACTAGAGCTAAAGTAGAGCTAAGTGCTAGTGAGTTTAAACAATTCCTTCCAAAATTGACTAACAAAAATTCGGTCCTTGTCCAATACAATGGACTTAGGAATGACATGTAATTGGACAATTTCTTGAGTGAAAATGTTTGCTACTTCTAATATTAAGCCAAAAAATGGAGTGTTTGGTGGAAGTAAGAATCGTCTTCAAAATTCAACTGATATTTTAATCGCCACGATTTGCCTCGATAGGATCAGATTCAATTTTTTACCTAAGAACTAAGGGAAACTCTCATTTTAGGAGAAAACTCAATTATCATTCATTATAATCTCTGAATTACATGAACATAAAGAACCCTTATATAGTCAAACAATCTTAAAACTAGTAAGAAATTCTTAGAACTCCTAATTGGACTTTCAATAGAATATGTTATGGCCCAAACAACACTAGTTATTTGGTCCAACTGAACTAATAAAATAAACTCATAATTAAACTAATATTTAGCCTGCGTAAAGAATGGGCTCAAATACTAATAATATCCAAAAGAAAGAATATAACATAATGTCCAAAATACATCTTTAGTCCATGCAGATTTGGGCTAACTGTCTTCAAAATCTAACAAGCTCTATTAAACCTCCAAGAATACCCATCTATTCAGCCTCAAGCTTATGCTTCCAAGCTGCCTTCCTTAATGTCATTCTCAAGGTTGCAAAGTATAACCCACTTGATGTCTTGGCTTGAGCCAACAACTTCCTCTTTAATTTGCACATCTAAGATCTAGTCTAATAAAACCTCTTTGGCTCGATTTTCCTTGCTCCTAGTCATTGGACCACCTATCCCTTGCAAAGGAGCTTGGGAACAGTTTGGAATAGGTTTGACAGCACCTTGATCTCCATCATTCCCTCCCTCTTCGAAAGGATTCGTCACCAAATCAAAGGCATAATCTACATCAAATAAAGACAAGTCAATAACATTAAATGTAGCACTAATATTGCCATACTCACTAGATAAATCAATCTTATAGGCATTGTCATTGATTTGCTCCAAGACTTGAAAATGTCTATCTCTTCTAGGATGCAACTTAAACTTTCTTTGAGTCGGGAACCTCTCATTGTGCATATGTATCCAAACCCAATCACCAGGTTTAAATACAACTCTAGTTCGGCTCTTGTTGGCTGGTTGGTTAAAAATGGATGCTCTAGGGCCAAAGTCTATATGGTACTCAATGCTTCTCAAAGGTGGTAGTCCATGTGGAATCTCTTCAAAAAAAATATCAGTGAATTCTTGTATCAAAGACACAACTATACTAGGCAAAAAAAGGTTATGAGTGTTAGTAAAATAAATATCCTTGTACATAAGCATAAGGAGGTTCAGTTTACATTCCAAATCACTATTCACCTCACTTTTTAATGCAAAAACACTCACTCTTTTATTTTTTTTTCTTTCTCTGGCTCACAACTCTCTTTCTTTTTCTTCTTACATACCTCAACCTCTCTTTCTTTTCTCTCACTCTCAATTTTGGCCTTACTATCTTTCTTCTCTTTTCTTTTGTTTCTCTCAACTTACACTCTTTTATAATGCTCACTTGATCATCAAAAGCCTCAGCTGACTTTAGGGGTGTTAGAATAAAAGTTCGATTATGCATGGTCAATGTATATTGATTCTTGTAGCCATTATAATTAACCCTTCTATCAAATCGCCATGGACATCCCAACAGCAAGTGTCTAGCATGCATTAGTTCTATATCATAAAGCACATCATTTTTGTAGTTACCAATAGAGAAAGATACCCGAACCTGATTTGTCACCCATATATCTCCTCTATCATTCAACCATCTTAACTTATATGGCTTAGGATGTTTCAATATGGGTAGACCCAATTTATCAACCATCAAGGTACTAGCTACATTAGTGCAACTCCCACTATCAATAATTAAGCTACATACCTTGTTATTTATGCGGCACCTGGTCTAGAAGATGTGCTCACATTGTTCATCATCAACATCATCATTAGGTTCCATATCAAGAGCACATTGAGTAACCAATACTTTTCTATTCACTAACTCACTAATCTTCATATTACTACAATCCTCCAAAGGTGGCATCTCATCATCACTAGAATGTTCACTCTCCATACATCCCATTTCTTTCTCACCAAAGCCAAATTGTTTGGTAGACTTAGGCTTGGATAATGACTCAAGATTATCCAACTTCATATGCATCAACTTAAGCTGCTCTTATACTGCCTTCATGTAGAATTTAAGATCAATTTTAGGTTGATCTATTTCACTACTCATATTTGTCTCATAAACCTCACGTGTTTGCACTCAATTTTACTTTCTTTCCCTTAAAGCTCTTAAACAAGAACATGATCAACAAACTCATCAAATGAAACAAGTGAATTAAGAATAATAATAATAACTAAATTTTAGACGATGATAACCCTAGGAATTGAATTTGAAAAAATGATGAATAATAAAATTAGAATGCTGTTTTTCAGCTTCTTTCTTTTTTTTGAACGAAATTCTCTTTTTTTTACTATTTTTTTTGGAAGAAGAAACCAAATTGAAATAGGACTAGGACTCTATTTTTTTTACAAATTTTTTTTTGAAGAAGAAACTAAATTGAACCAAGACTATGACTTCTTCTTTTTTGTTAAAGGAATTAGACTATAAGTAAGAAAAGACAATTGACTATAACTAGGACTTTAATCTTACCTAAAGAAAGGTAGAAGAAGAATAACAACTCTAGAACAAAAATTAAAGAAGAAAAGATAGGACACCAACCAAATTTCAAGGAGCAAAAGCTCTAATACCAAATGATGCGTTTCCTTAAGCCAAGAAACGGAGTGTTTGGAGGAAACAAAGATCGTCTTGAAAATTCAACGGATGTTTTGATTGCCACGAGTTGCTTCGATAAGATCGAATTCAGTTCTTTGCCTAAGAACTAAAGAAAGCTCTCACTTTAGGAGAAATCTCAATTATCATTCATCATAATCTCTGAATTACATGAACATAAAGAACCCTTATATAATCAAACAATCCTAAGACTAGTAGGAAACCTTTAAAACTCCTAATTGAACTTTCAATAGAATATGCTATGGCCCAAACAACACTAGTTATTTGACCCAACTAAACTAACAAAAATAAACTCATAATTAAACTAATATTTGGCTTGTGTAAAGAATGGGCCCAAATACTAATAATATCCAAAAGAAATTATATAACATAAAGCCCATAATAAATCTTTAGTCCATGCAGATTTGGGCTAATTGTCTTTAAGATCCAACAAGCTCTATTTTGCCTTTAAGAAACCCATCTATTCGGCCTCAAGCTTATGCTTCTAAGCTGCCATCTTTAATGCCATCCTCAAGGCTACAAAGTGTGACCTACTTGATGTCTTGGCTTGGCTCAGAAACTTCCTCTTTAACTTGAATATCCAAGATCAAGCTCATTAAAGCTTCTTTAGCTCGCTTTGCCTTGCTTCTAGTCATTGGATCGCCTATCCCTTACAAAGTATCTTGGGAATGGTTTGGAATAGGTTTGATAGCACTTTGATCTCCATCAACTTCTTTAGCCTTGAAAGGTGTGAAAGTATTAGAAAATTAGCATACTTGGTCAATATGTCAACAACATAAATTATGTCAGCCATTTAATTTGAGTAGGCCTATTATGATATCCATGCTAATGTCTTCCAACACTTGTTTTGGTATAGGCAAGGGCTAAAGAAGTGCATCAAGACTAATAGCAAGATATTTAATTTTGTTGCCAGTGTCACAAGATGCTACAAACTTTTGAATATCCCCTTTCATACCTTCTCAAAAGAATACTTTAAACAACTTTTTGTAGGTTCTAAAGTAGCCAAAATGTCTTTCCATAGGTGTTATATGAATTCCTAAATTAGTCAAGAAATTCTAGAAGATTTTTTGGGTAAAACTAGCCTACCTTGAAAGTCAACCATCCAGCTTGAAGGTTGTATCCCAGGGGAGGATGTTGGTCTACAACAATTTTTTGTGTGATAAGAGAAATACATTTATCCTTCTAAACCTCCGGCATCCAATCATCCAACTCTTCAAATTTCCAAAACAAGAGAGTGCAAAAATCCACTTGGGTTTCAACTTGAGATAGAGCAAATGCAGCACTGTTCTCGATCTCAGGCTTGTATTGAATTCCAAAATTAAACCCCATCAATTTTGACACTCATTTTTCCTACTCTATATCCATCACTATATGTTCAAGCAAAATTTTTAGGATTTTTTCATATGTTTTGATTGTAAAATGATGCCTCGAAATATAGTGTCTCCATTTCCAAACTATAAATACAATAGCCATCAACTCCCTCACATATACCTAAGCTTGTTTAGCTCGATTGAATATGGTCTGACTCAAATAGGCAATGGGTCTACCTTGCATTAAAACAACCTAACAGCCTCAACCCCTCTTCCTAATGCATCATTCTCTAATTCAAAAGGCATAAAAAAATTTAGGCATGGCTAACATGACTACTATAGTCATGGCATTCTTAAGATGATCAAAGGTAGTCTAGGCCTCCTTATTCCAGTGAAAAGTATCTTTCTTTAACAATTTAGTAAATGGGGCAACAATCTTACCATATTCCTTTAAAAAATTTCTATAGCACCTTATTAAGCCAAGAAATCCTTATAGAGCTTTTAAATCTTTCGGAATTGGCCACTCTACTAGACTATCAATCTTGGATGGGACTACTTCATCTCCTTTTGCGAAAATAATGTGACTCGAGTATTTAAGCTGGGATTGAGCAAACAAACACTTCTTTTTGTTAACCATAAGACCATGTGTTGCAAAAATTTTAAGTCTACATTTAAATTATTCAAATGAGTAGATAAGTTAGGGTAATAAATTAAAATATCATGACAAAATACCAAAATATATTTCTGAAGGTACTCCCTAAAAATATCATTCATCAACAATTGGAAAGTGGAAAGAGCATTGGTGAGGCCAAAAGGCATCACCATGAATTCATAATGCTCTTTATGTGTTTGAAAAACAATCTTGTATTCATCTCCAGGTTTCATTTGAATCTAATGATATCTAGATTTTAAATCCAACTTTGAAAAAATGGCTAGCCCCCCTAATTCATCCAGCAACTCATCAATAGTAAAAATTGAAAATTTATCTGGCACTGCTACCTTATTGAGAGTAAGGTAATTATTGTAGTACCTCTAACTTCCATATTTCTTCTTAACTAACAATGTTGGACTACAAATTGTGTTATTGCTCGACTTGATAATCCTAAAGGTAAGCATTTCTTTGATTGTTTCTTCAATCTCATTCTTTTGGAAGTGAGGATAGCGATATAATTTGACATTTAGAGGTAAGGCCCCTTCTTTAATTGGATGGTATGGTCATGAGATCATAGATGGAGAAATATTGCAAGTTGCTCAAATATGGTTCAAAATCCTATAACATTTCACTGACCTCGTCATTCTACTCCTATATATTTTGGACGGATAACTAGCCAAACTCCACTAAATGAAGAGTGCTTAGCTTCCTTAAGGGTATTCAACATAACTTTAAGGGAAACTAAGGTTTTAGCATACCTTCTTCTGATCCACAGTAAAATTTATGGTGAGTTGTCCTAAGTCAGCCTTCACTTCCCCTAGAGACTCCAGCTAGATTACACCTAACACCACATATGCAGTTCCCAAATCAAAAGGGAAAAAGGATTGGAGAATGAGAATTCCTTATAAGTCCATGATCACTTTTAAGCAATCCATATCGCTCTACAACTTATATCCATTACCAATAGTCACACCAAAATTTTTAGTTCTGATCATTAGCAATTCTAACTCCTAAACCACCTTTCAAAAAATAAAGTTGTGTGAAGCATCTCTATGTATCATCACCATTACTTCTCTCCCTTTTATCTTTCCTCTCAATTTCATGGTTTTGCCTATGGAAATGCCCACAATGGAGTTCATTAATAATTCTAAGGGCATAACATTCATTTCTTCCTCACATGGCTCCTCCCCTTCCTACTCATTCTCTTCCTTAAATCTATCTTCTTCAGCCAATAATAAAACTTTAAGTTGTTTTCTTTTACAATGATGTCCTAAAAAAAAGCTTTCATCGTAATGATATCATAGGCCCTCCTCTTTGCGTTTTGAAGCTTCTCCCTCAGTCAAACACTTAAAATGTCCTTCTCTAGAATTTATAGTTGTTATTACTATTATCGGGCTTGAAAGAAGAGAATAGCATTGTGGGTTTCACTTATTCATTAGTGTTGGAAAATCTAGTGCTACCCAAATTGGGTGTTGCATAAATTTTTGGTCCAACATTTTTTTGAACCAACAAGCTTCTCCAACTTTGTCCAGAATCTAATTTCTTCTCTCCATCTTATGGGATAACTCTATCAACTCCCTTAAAGTTCCAACCCTTCTCATTCTAACTTTTGCCTCTATTCTTGAAAGATCTCATTAGCATCTCATCAATTGTGTCTCTCAAAGGAGCCGAAATTAGTTTAAATTGTTCTTGGTACTCTATTACAGAATTTTCTTACTTAAAGGCAATCAACATCTGATACCCCATCACAATGGGATGATTAAAATATCCTCCATAGTTTTTCCTTAAATTCTTCCCAATTTTGTAATTAAGCCCTAGAATCTGGCCATTGAAACCAGTTTAGTGCCTTCCCCTCCAAACACATAGCCATCATCTCCATCTTTTCCTTTCCTAATACTTCATTAAAAGTGAAATATCTCTCTCTGAAAAATCCACCCAATGGGGTCCTCTCCCAAAAAAATTGGGTAGTTCTGACCTTAGAATATGAAATCCTTCCACTTCGTTCACAAATCCATTCCCTTCTACTTCAGTTGAATCATGTGAATTATTTTGTTCCTTCCTCTCAATCTTTGTCCTTTGATTATGTATCTCATTAAAAGAGTCTCTCATTTCAAGCACATAATTCCTTATCACTCCAATCTCTTTTTTTCCAAAGATTCAATCCTTCCCTCTATTCTTATATTGACCATTACTGGAGCATAAACGCTTTGATACCAAATTGTTAGAGTCTGACTCTCTAAAACACATAAATTGAATATACTTCTTAATATTATAACCAAATTAGGACAAAATATAGCAATGATTCCCCTAAAATAATAGCCAAAAGTTAGAAAGTATAACCAATATTTCCCTATTATAGTAGCCCAAATTCAAAAGAAAAAGCAGAAAGGGAAATTGCAGTAGTAAATACCAAACAATAACGTAAAACAAGAAAGACAGAACAAGAAAACAAACAGTAATCCAGTAGTAACATTTTTAACACTAAGCAGTCAACCTTTTCAACCCTAAGCCGATTTTCTCATTTCTTTTCCTCTTCTCTCCTAGCCACTAAATACCCCCTCCAGCTGAAAATCCTTCTAACCCACACTGCCACATCAACCACTCCCTTATTTCCTCTTATGTTTATTTTCTTCCCTTTATTAAATATCAATAGGGGCTTGGGCCCATTTATTTGGTCTCTACATTCTACCCTTTCTGGAATAGACTTTAGTAAGATGTGGAAGACCAAAGGGATCAACAATTTTTTAGTTTTTAGTTTTTTTTTTTGGACAAGGTGGAATACCACTATTCATACATCAAGGAGGCACTAAGGCCAACATACAGAAGACAAAGGTAAGACTAATAAATCCCACAGCTTCCGAAGACAAAATATAAAAAAACTAGTACTATGTTTAGAAAATAAAAAGGCAACACACCTCTTAAAATCTAGTCTACCAAATATTACATCTTCATAATCTAAAATACAGCTATTACAACATATTAAAAAGAAGAAGAAAAAAGAGCTGTAACAATGGAGAGGCAACACACCTCCCCCCCCTTCTCTGAAGGATAACACTCTTCAATATTCTTCTACTCTCTTGTAAGAACAATGCTGTAGATCTGGCTTTCTTCTACACAGATCTGAGTTCAAATATATAGATATGAATCCAATACTGTAGATCTAGACATAAAGATGTAATCATTCAAGCTCTTAACCTCTTTTAAACAAAAGAGGAGAAAACTTCCCTGATGGAAGGAAAAAACTCTCCTAATGAGAGGAAAAGCTTTCCTAAAGAAAGTAAATATAGAATAACCATGAAACAGAACAAAAGGAAAGAAGATGAGAAAAAAGAGGGAGATGAGGAGGGGGCTACAGTCCCCTCCTCACACAGCATTCCTATGGCGTACCCTTTTCTTCCTGCTGCACAGCGCTCTCCTCTGCTAGGGTTCTTCCTTGCTTTTAGTTTTTTGTTTGAGTTATCATCAATATCAAGTATAATTTTTTGTCTTATGTAATGTTGTAGCATTAATTATCTTGGACAATTTATCGTCAAGATGTCAGCGAGGTACCATGTTCTGAAAGTGTTTGTAACATTACTATTACAAATTACTACTTTGAACATGTGTTAAAAGGCCCTTGAAGTTTCAATTGATTTTTTTTAATTAGAATTTCAATAAATTTATCATAATTAGTCTGGACTTTGAGCGCATTAAGACATATTCATTGATTTTTTTCCCATTATGATACATTACACATTTCCATTTGATTCATGTTGTTTCCTTCTGGGTAAGACATGGAAAGTAAGTTTTACTTTTAGATTATTTGTTTGGGTTGTTTAGCATGCCTTTCTTTCAAGTACTAATTTCATTTAGGATTGATTCATTTAAGCTCCAACAGTGTTATTGTTAGTATAAGTTTCTTAATTTAAATTAATCCCAATTTTACCTCATGGATTATTTTCATTATATATATAACAATGAAAGTATCACTGTCCTATAGTTGAGCAAGTGAAATGTTATATTTCAAAGAGTGGTCTGAAAAATTTTAGGGGCAGTAATGCCACCTTTCACATTGCATATTCAGAGACTTCAGAGTTTTTTTTCCCTATACATATTCTTTTTTCTTTGAAAAGTAAAACAACTCTATTTTTTTTGACATATATACATATGTATCTTTTTCAAATCCCATGAAGTCATTACCTCTTTACTTCTGATTATTTAACTAATAATAACATTCAATTAAATTAACCAACCATAATTAAGATTTATGGTATACCATTAACACTTATACAATTCTGAGTTCACATACACATCAATAATTAAAAACATCCGTACAAAAACTAAACACATATATGTCTACATCTTATTCATCCATATTGACCAGTTCTAGGGATACGGGTGCGGATGGTTGTACCTTCACCCAGATCATAGCCAACTTGACCCAACAAACACTAAAAGTCAGTCATAGAGAATATCTGCATATTTAGTTTTTTGAACATGATATGAAAATATAGTGAGAATTAAATCACAGTAGGTTCAATAATAAATCATAATTATCATCAATATAGCTCATCATTTCATATTCATCTGTATAAGTTACAGCAAATATCTTTGGTCACATGAATGCACTTTATCTGTGCACATGAAAATCGTACTGTAATGACATGTATAATATGAATAACTATTTTTAAAATATCATATGATGACTATCAACTTATTTTCATATCAAGCTACCCCGATCAAGGTGAGTACCTTCTACTCTCCGGTACGGATTTTTCTCGCTCCGTTCGTCATGGCACACTTTCTCTTTCTTTTCTTATTGACATAATCATGGTCATAAATAGGGTGTCCCATAATGGTGCACCACACGGACCGCCATGTGACCGTGCTTGTCTTTTTTCTTTTCACGTTAATAGTCAAAAATATGATTTCAATAACAAGTATGTTCATTATACTCACATGCCATAATTTATCATCAAAGCATAATCATTACAAAAAATCATTAGTAAAATGCAATCATGTCATGATCATAACCATTTTCAAATATCACTTTATAAAATATTTTTATGTCAAAATTACCCACTTAAGATGGTAAAGAATTCATGCAATGAATATGGTTAGGGCATACACTAGTCTTTTATTATTTTTATTTATAAGATTCTTCTTTTTTAAATATTATTTTCCTCTATCACTAAACAGAGCATAACACCATCATTTTAAATCCAATTGAGTTGATCTTAGTATCAATTGAAAGATAAGACAATTCTCTAACACACTTATGTTGAACATTTTAGTGAAATTTTAAGTAATCGTGGTGTTACTATACCCTCAAATTCAATAGTATTTCTTCCCGGGTAAGTTCAGACTTCTACTTACTAATCTGACCACATCTCCCTCATACGGACTCCAATTGAGGTGATTCCAAAGCCTATAAAAATCGAAGACACTTATATACAACTTTCAAGTTTATCATTTCTCCATATTCTTTACTAATTATTCTCAAAATATAAACAGCAAAAATGCTTACATTTACCACCCTGGATTCCAGACTGATTTTGACCTCTACTCATTAATCAGCCATATCTCCCTCATATAAACTCCTTTAATTCCCTACATATTTTTCCACAAATTCAAAGACAGAAGAATACTTAACAGATTCTTCCCTGGTTAGCTAGTTTTTGACCTCTCCTTATTAATCTAACCATATCTCCTCATATTGATTTCAATTTGAATTATTTAAGTGGATAAAAATTTGTGAGACATATATATCTATATTTATCATTTTAAGCTTTTCTTTTAATTCCCTACAGATTTATCCCAAAAATTTAAACACAGAAGCATACCTAACATATTCTTCCCTAGTTAACAATTTTCTGACCACTACTTACAAATCAGACAATATCTCTCTCATATGGACTCCAAATTAAATGATTCTAATGACTAAAAGTCTGTGAGACATAGATATACATTTTTCATGTTACCCATTTCTTTTAATTCCTAATCGATTCTTCCTAAAATTTAAAAAACAGAAGCTTCCCTGATTACTCTGAAATCCAGTTTCCTAACCAAACATTTCCTAAGGTTTTAGTTCATCATTATATTACGTCATCTTCCATTTTCTTCCATATTTACATCTAATCATATTTCATCAATTTTTCACCACATTCAAATATACAAAATAGCAGCATAAAAATTATAAAATTTTGCCACCTATAGCCATACTTATGCAAAAATTTCTACACCAACCAAAATGTTCAAAATATTCATCATATGTAAGATAACATGTAACATGATATAGCAACATCCATAACCAATCATTAAAGTAACAAATATTGTAAATTTCAGCAAATTTCTAAGATCAATTCCCATATAAATGTTATAAATTTCAAAAAAAATCTTCAAAAAGAGATATTGTTAAACCTAACTAAAGATCTTCCTAGCTCACTTAGTGAATTCTTTTTCTTGTTTCCTCTTGAAGATAGTAGCAAGATTCTTCCCTTCCCTTAGCTTTTCTAGCAGCTTAAATAAGAGAAGGAAGGTGAGTTTTGAACCCCAAGGATGAAGAAAAAAGATGGATTCAAGTAATGATTAAGCCAACTTACCTTGAGTACTTAGTCCTCTAGACTTCTCCTTCCTTTTCCTTCCTTTCTTCTCCTCTCTTTGTCTCCTTTCCTCACTCTACCTTACTTATGTTTTTTCTCTCCCTCACTTGGACGAAATTATAATGTTATAAGGGTGGGTTTTGGTTAAATAAACTATCAAGTGGTTCACCTTTCATAATCATGGGTCTACATTATCACAATTAGGATGCGCTTGGTTTTTTTTTTTTGAAAAGACAACTCATGTTCTTGTCTTCCTCTCCCTTTCATTTAGGGATTCATTTCCTTTTTCTTTTTTCTCACTCAAGTATGATAGGTTTTCCTTTTTAGGTGGCAAATTTCTAGCCCTTGAATTTCCCTTACTTGGCTAAAATTATTTGTGTAGGATAAGGATGTTTTATCATAATGCCATGTATTATTTATTACCTACTTGTTGAAATTATAAATGTAGGATATAAATGTTTTGTCCTAATGCCATGTGACATAATTTTGATTATTATTACAATACTATTACCTCACATGATTCTTATTTTTTTCTCTCTTGGATTTGGGCTCACTCTTACCCATTTTCTTTGCTTTGGCTGAAATTCTACCTTTCATGGAGAGCTTGATCACATTTTCATGGTTTGTGGGCTATTGGTCCAATTTCTATATCCTAGTCTAGGTCTATGTTTTATTTCTTACTTGGGCTATCCTATTGACTTGCTAGAAACTCATGTGAAGTGAAAAAACTCTATATGAAGTGTCCATAGGTGAAAGCCCAATTTTTGAGTGGAGATGTTAAACTTTGTAACTTGAGCTCTTGAATTAGAAAAAATTACCCTAATCCAATCTTCTTGAAATTTTATGACCTTTACTTACTTCCCAAAAATTTATCTTCCTTACCCAAGAATTTTGCCTCTCTTTAGTATGTTATTTCAATTTTTTTCCCTATTAGGGTTTTCTCTCTTTACTTGTTCCCTTAATGTTAGAAACATTTTCTATGCATACACATAAGGTGAAGAATTTCTAAGGATTATATTTCTTTAGATATCTAAAAATTGTCTAATAAATTTTATTTCCTTAACTAAATATTTATATACCTTTATTAATAAAAGAAAAGAAATTAGGGATGTTACACATCTTGCCTAGATAGGAGGTATCCCGCTCTCCTTCACATATCATATTCCGTGTGTTGGCCATCACACGAGGCTAGCACCACCCCTGCTAGCAGAGGTGTGAAGGTGCACTAAGGCTAACATTACTTGTTGTTAGCAAACAGTGTTTCCAATAGGATTCTTCCACATAAATTGTCACGCCCCTATTCTTAGGAACGCGAATAACACTACTACCCGATAAATTTATCTTTATTTATTTGCAATCAACGTCATATTATGGAATATCAGGATAATAACATATGTTTGCAAGTTTTCCATATAACTAATTATATATGCCAAGTCTACATTTATCAGTTTTACAACAGAAGTAAAGATCCTGCCTGTGGCGTTCAGAGCAACTCTAGAGTACAAATATATTATAATTTTAAACACTGAGAGCCCAGAAACAATTTAGATTCACCACTAAAGTACGACACCTAGTCGTTCAAGAAGCCGCAGGACCAAACTATAGGTCTTTATCTGAAAAACATATAAACCACGTGTAGTGAGTTTTACAACTCAATGAGCAGATAACACCTCCTATGACCTCTTAGGTCAACATATGAATGTATTCTTTATTTTAAAAATTGTCACATTGAAATTCACAATTCGAAGGTACATTCATATGGGACCCGTATTTTAAATAAACTCTGTTCAAATTCATATGCATATTCAATTCATAAATAATGTTGTAAGAACGGTAATAAAATCATGTTATGCATCAATATAAATCTTATGAAAACATTTGGAGGATCCCATATCAGAACCACCATATCAGAGTTTAACCCCTTCCGTACTTTAGTGGTATAGGATTTGCCTAAACTCAGCATTCCACTAAGGTTTGCCCTACTACCATTTAAGAGGACACGCGAAGGGACTCTATATGGGTATCTCCCAAGCACACAACAAGGGAAGGCAAATTACATCTCATATAACTAGCATCTCGCCCATATAGGAGGCATTCCGTTCTCCATCACATATCATCTCCCGTGTGTTGGCTCTCACACGAGGCTAGCACCACCTCCCCTACTAGCTGAGGCAATCAAGGTGCACCAGGGCTAACATAACCTGCCGTTAGCAAATAGTGTTTCCAATAGGATTCCTCCATAAAATCCATAATCTCATATATTACATATTAATCAAAACAGAGGTACTCTTTAATGCAACATTTTTATTTTTAGTATATTCCTCTGTTAAAACTTCCCAATCAGGGTAATCACATATACATGCCTATATCCGAGGCAAACATTTTACTGTATAAATCAATATTATATGCATAACATATTTTCTTTGCCATATCATGAAAAATACATGTAAAAATCACATGTTTAATGTATTTCAAAAGTCATACTCTTTTTGAATTAGATATCATATTGCAACCATTTCAGATATTCTAAATCATTTCAGGAACATATAAAAGTATAAGTAACTTGTAATCATGCTCATTTATCAATGTAAAGTTCAAGAAGAGTAAAAACAAGTCATAGAAAGAATCATCTACTCACAAAATTAAGGTACCAAGTTAGACAACCCCAAAATCCACGTTTCTGGTCCAAATTCAGCAAAATAAACCCCAAAATCAAGTCTGGAACGTCTAAAAACCTTAAAATGACTCTAGATTTGCAAAATTTGGCCTCCGGGAGTTCAGTCAACGCAAGTCAATGCAATAGCGTTCGATTACACGCGTTACACGAGCCACTAGGGAAGGCTGCGCGTGGGCTTCACTCTCTGGAGAAGATTCGATACGTGGGGGCGCATGCAAGGGATTCTGGACCTGAAATTTGAGATCCAAAGGTTTCAGTACCTTCTGGATCAATTTACGGTGTTAGATTTTGCATTTGAGACCCACATATAGGAGTTTCGGATATTACCTTTTTAGGCAATTTTTTCTTCAGTTTTTAGGCCAATCTCCAGCCAATTCTCCAAAAACCAATCAGATGGATTTGTAGAACTCTTCGTTCTGAGTCCATTGGCGGTGGTGGTGTCGAAATCCGAGGTCGGGATGCGGAGAAATCTTAAAGAGAAGTTAGAGGGTTTCGAGAGGAAAATTTTTAAAGAGAGATGGAAAAATCTGAAAATGATCAGCTTTTTGAGTGGCTAAGGCCCTTAAAATATCCCGGAGGACCTTTCTACAAAAATTCACTTTTAGAGGGAGGTCCTTGCAAATTTTCTTTATTTACATTTTAACCTCAAAATTTTTAAGAAATTGCATTTTGACCCAAAAATGTAAATTCTCATATTTCTTTTGTAATTCTTTAATCCATGTAATAAATAATTTTAGTTTCACCGGTTCTTATCTCCATTTTTAAAATTCTCTCTTTTATTCCAAATTTGCTTTAATTGGAATTTCGTTAAATTTTACGATTATTACATTCTTCCCCCTTAAAGAAATTCGGTCCCCGAATTTCATCACCATAATTGTAGATAAAAATTAACCTCACTGTTCAAACAAATGCGGATATCTGGTGCGTATATCTTCCTCTCTTTTCCAAGTAGCTTTCTCAGAAGAGTGATTTTTTCATATCACTTTCACTGTAGGTATTTCCTTTGACCGCAACTTCTTTACTTGTCTGTCCACTATTGCTACTGGTTGTTCCTCATAGGTTAAATCTTCCTGTAACTGAATCTGTGGACACTATATAACATGTGTAGGATCCGGTAAATATTTTTGTAGCATAGACACATGAAAAACTGGATGGACATTACCCAAATCAGGAGGTAAAGCCAAACGATAAGCTACCGGACCGATCCTATCAAGAATTTCAAATGGTCCTATATACCGTGGACTTAATTTCCCTTTCTTCCCAAATCTTATTACTCCCTTCATAGGAGATATTTTCAGAAAAACATGTTCAGCTAAAGCAAATTCCAATGGGCGACATTTATTATCAACATAAGCCTTCTGTCTACTCTGAGCTGCTAACAACCTTTCCTTACTTATTTTTACCTTGACCAATGCATCATGCACCATATCAGGCCCTAAAATCTTTGCTTCGCCCATCTCAAACCATCCAATCGGGGAACGGCAACGCCTGCCATATAATGCCTCAAAAGGAGCCATTTGTATATTGGCTTGATAGCTATTGTTATAAGTAAATTCAGTTAAAGGTAGAAATCTTTTCCAACTACCCTGAAAATATAAAACACAAGCCCGAAGCATGTCTTCCAATATTTGAATGGTTCACTCAGATTGCTCATCTGTTTGATGATGAAATGCAATACTAAGATTCAAATTCATACCCAAAGCTTCTTGGAAAGCTCTCCAGAAACGAGCTGTGAATTGTGGTCCTCGATCAGAAATAATTAATATTGGCACGCCATGAAGCCTCACTATTTCATTCAAATATAATCTTGCATACTGAGCTACATTGTATGTGGTTTTCACTGGTAGAAAATGTGCTGACTGTAACAACCTCTTTTTTTTTCCTTTATTATTATACAATATTGAGTTCGCATACATGTCATTAATCAAAACAGACGTATAACATATCAAACACATAGATATTTACATCTTGTTTATTTTGGTTGACCAATTCCGGAGATACAGGTGCGGGTGGTTGCACCTTCACCGGGATCTGAGCCAACTCGACCACAAACATCTTATTTGATTCTGAAATCTGCCCAACATAAAGTAACTCGATCCAATGTGCACTAAAAGCCAGAGCCTTAGAAACAAAAGCTGCATAAATAATTTTCTGAACATGATATGGAAATATAGTGAGAATTAAATCCCAGTAAGTTCAACAATAAATTATCATCAGTAAAGCTCATCACGTCATGTTCAGCTGTATAAACTACAGAAAATATCTTTGGTCACATGAATGCATTATATCTATGCACATAAGAATCATACTGTAATGATATGTATGACAGGATTAACCATTTTCAAAATATCATATGATGGCCATCAACTTATTCTCATTTCAAGCTACCCCGGTCAGGGTGAGTATCATCTACTCTCCGGTACGGGCTTTTCTCGCTCCGTCCGACATGGCCGACTTTCTCTTTCTTTTCTCATTATCATGATCATAACCGTTGGTAGGGCGTCCCCTACTGGTGCACCACACGGATTGCCATGTGACCGTGCTTATTTCTTTTCTTTTCACAATGATAGCCAAAAATATGCTTTCAATAACAAGTATGTTTATCAAAATATAACTATTACCATAAATCATTGGTAATCATGCCATGAACATAACCATTTCAAATATCACTTTATAAAATATTTCCATGTCAAAATTTCATACTTAAGATGGTAAGAAGTTCATACAATGGCAATGGCTATGGCTATACTAGTCATTTATTAAGATTCATCTTCTTTTTTTAAATACTAATTTTATTTCTTTATTTTCTTAATGAAGGTTTTCATCCTATCTAACCTTCTCTTACTAATCAGAGCATAACTCCCTCAATTTAACTCTGATATAGGTGATCTTGGTGTCCATTTCAAGATAAAACAATTATCTAAAACAATTATGTTGAACATTGTAGCAAAAAATTAAGAAACAAAGGTGATATTACTCCCTCAAAGTACAGGATAGTTCCTCTCGGATAGGTTCTGACCTTTACTGACTAATTAGACCATATCTCCCAAATTGGAACTCCAAATTGCGTTATTCCAGTTGGTAAAAATCTATGAGCCATATATCTATAATTGTTATGTTGGCGCGCTATTTTAATTCCCTACAGAATATTCCCAGAAATTCAAAAACTAAAGCATTAATAACATACTCTTCCCTGAATAAACATTTTCTGACCTCTGCTTACTAATCGGATCATATCTACCTCATAAGAACTCCAAATTGCATAATTCCAGTGGGTATATTTCCATGAGACATAGATATATAACTTTCATGTTGACCATTTATTTCAATTCCATACAGATAATTCTCAGAAATTAAAATACAAAAGCTGTCCTAACATAATCTTCCCTGATGAACCATTTTCTGACCTTGGCTTACTAATTGGACCATATCTACCACATGTGAACTCTAAATTGACTGATTCCAGTGGATAAAAGTCCATGACACACATATCTTTAATTCTTATGTTAACCATGTATTTTAATTCCCTACCAATAATTCCCAGAAATTAAATTACCGAAGCTATCCTAACATATTCTTCCCTGATGATTCATTTTCTGACCTTTGACTACTAATCAGACCATAGCTACCTCATATGGACTCCAAATCAAATGATTCCAGTGAGTGAAAATCCGTGACACATATATCTTTAATTCTTATGTTAACCATTTATTTTAATTCCTTATAAATTGTTCCCGGAAATTAAAATACCGAAGCTTAAAATTCTGTCAACCATAGCCATATCCATGCAGAACTATCTACACCAACCTAAGTATTCAAACATACATCACATGCAAGATCAATATGCAACATGATATAGCAACATCCATGACCAATCATCAAAGTTCTAATATCAAAATCTCATATAAATATTATGAGTTTCAAAGGTTTTCTTCAAAAAGAAATATTGTTAAACTTACCTGGAGCACTTAGTCTCCTAGACTTCTCCTTCCTCTTTCTTCCTTTCTTCCTCTCCTTTCCTCACACTACCTTGCTTCTATTTTTGCTCTCCCTCACTTGGACGAAATTCTAATGTTGTAAGGGTGGGTTTTCTTATATAGACCACCAAATAATTCACCTTTCATGATCATGGGTCTACCTTATCACAATTAGGATACACTTTGTTGAATTTTTGGAAAACAAACAACTTATGTTCTTGTCTTCCTCTTCCTTAGTCAAGATATGCATAGAAAAAGGAGATTTGTATTTTGAAAATTATGATGATATGTTCTTAAGATATGGGGCAAGATCCCTTTGATTTAGGGATTCATTTCCTTTTTCTTTTGTCTTAATCAAGTATGATAGATTTGCCTTTTTAATTGGCAAATTTCTAGCCCTTGAATTTTCCTTACTTAACTAAAATTATTTGTGTAGGATAATGATGTTTTGTCATAATGCTATGTATTATTACCCACTTGCTAAAGTTATGAATGTAGGATATAGATGTTTTTGTCCTAAAGCCTTGTATTATTATGCCACTTGCCAAAATGATGAATGTAGAATCACACCACTTGTCAAATTTTTGTCTTAATGCCATGTCACTTAATCTTGATTACACTAATATTTCATCACTTTAATTTTATTTTTATTTTTATTTTTCCTCTTGGGTTTGGGCTCATTCTTGCCCATTTTCCTTACTTTGGTTAAAATTCTTCCTTTCATAATGGGCTTGGTCACATTTTCATGATTTTTGGGCTATCGGTCCAATTTCTATATCCTAGTCCAAGTCTATGTTTTATTTCTTCCTTGGCCTATCCTATTGGCTTGCTAAAAATTCATGTGAAGTAGAAAAACTCTATATGAAGTGTCTATAGGTTAAAGCCCAATTACGGGTGGAGATACTAAACTTAGTAACTTTTGCTCTTAAATTAAGAAAAATTACCCTAATCCGATCTTCTTGAAATTTTAAGACCTTTACTTACTTCACAAAAATTTATCTTTCTTTACCTAAGAATTTCACCTTTCTTTAACATGTTTATTTCTAATATTTCCTCTTAGGTTTTCTTTCTTTACCTATTCCATTAATATTAGAACATTTCTATGCATATATGTAAGGTGAAGAATTTCTAAGGAAAATATCTAAAAATTACGGGATGTTACACTGACTTAGTCAACCTATCAATGATCACCATATTGAATCAAAACCTTTTGATGTTCTCGGTAAACCCGTAACAAAATCCATAGTTATTCTTTCCTATTTCCATTCAGGTATCTCTATCTGCTGATGTAGTCCTGCAGGCATTTGATGTTCCGTTTTCACTTGCTGACAAGTTAAACATCGAGACACGTAATCCACTATGCCTTTCTTCATACCTTCCCACCAATAAATTTCTTTTAGATCCTTATACATTTTAATTATTCCAGGATGAATCGTATACATGGATCTATAATTTCTTTCTTAAGTTCTTCTTTATCAGGTACACATATCCGCTTGCCAGATCTCAGAATTCCTTCAGAGTCTATAGTGAATTCAACTTCACCACCATTCTTCACTTCTTCCATTTTCTTCTACAAATAGGCATCCTCTTTTTGTACCTTTTTCACCTACCTGATCAAAGATGATTGAAACTGCATATGAGCTAACAATATTCACGGCTCCTTTACTTCCATTACTACCCCATCACTTTCCAGCTTATGCATCTCTTTAATCAATGGCCTTTTCACCATTGTGATATGAGCTAAACTACTCATAGACTTCCTACTTAATGCATCAGCCACAACATTGGCTTTACCTAGATGATATAGTATTGTGCAATCATAATCTTTAAATAATTTCATCCATCGTCTTTGTCTTAAGTTAAGATCTTTTTGTTGAAAAATATATTTGAGACTTTTATGATCTTTATATATCTCACATGTCTCACCATACAAATAATGTCTTCAAATTTTAAGAGAAAAAACTACTGCTGCCATTTCTAAATCATGAGTCAGATTTTGCTCATGTGGTTTAAGCTGTCTAGATGCATATGCAATGACTCAACCATTTTGCATCAACACACATCACAATCCAATTCTCGATGCATCACAATATACCGTGTATCCTCCAATACCTGAAGGAATAGTCAATACTGGCGCCGTAGTCAAATATTCTTTGAGTTTCTAAAAGCCTCTTTCACATTCATCTGACCAGTCAAACTTTATTCCCTTTCTTGTTAATCTTGTCAAAGGAGCAGCTATCTTTGAAAAATCTTTAACAAATCTACGGTAATAGCTTGCCAAACCAAGTAAACTACGAATCTCTGTAACTGTCGTAGGGCGTGGCCATTTCTGCACCACTTCTATCTTTTTAGGATCAACTTGAATACTATCTTTGGTAACCACATGCCCTAGGAAGGTAACACTACTAAGTCAAAATTCACATTTTACAAACTTAGCATACAGCTGGTGTTCCCTCAGGGTTTGCAATGCTATTCTTAAATGCCGCTCATGCTCTTCTGAACTTCTTGAATATACCAAGATATCATCTATAAATACAATGACGAATTGATCTAGAAAAGGTTTGAACACCTTATTCATTAAATCCCTAAATGCAGTTGGAGCATTTGTTAACTCAAAAGGCATTACTAGAAACTTGTAGTGCCCATACCAAGTTCTAAAAGCAGTTTTTGGAATATCCTCCTTCGTTATCCTCAATTGATGATACTCAGATCTTATATCAATTTTTGAAAAACATTGGGCACCTTGTAACTGGTCAAACAAATCATCTATGCTGGGTAAAGGATATTTGTTTCGTATAGTCACTTTGTTCAACTGTCTATAGTCAATACATAGGCGTAGGGATCCATCCTTTTTCTTCACAAAGAGAACAAGAGCACCCCAGGGAGATGTACTGGGTCGAATAAAACCTTTATCTAGTAAATCTTGCAGTTGCTCCTTTAATTCCTTAAGTTCTGCAGGTGTCATCCTATAAGGAGGTATGGATATTGGTTGTGTTTTAGGGAGGAGGTCAATACCAAACTTAATCTCTTGGTCTGGTGGTAATCCTGGCAATTCCTCAATAAATACATCAGGGAATTCTTTAACCACTAGAACCTGCTCTACACTGGTATACATCATATCAACATCTTTGACTACTACTAAATACCCCTGGCATCCTTTTTGTAACAGCTTATAAGCTGTTAAAGTTGAAATCAAATTACTAGACTCCTTACTACGATCTCCTTGTATCATAAAGGAAGATTCTCTAGGGACATTAAACTTAATCACCTTATGGTGACAGTCTAGAATGGCATGACATGATGACAACCAATCCATTCCTAGAATCACATCAAAGTCTACCATATCTAGAACTATCAAATCTACAAGAGTCTCCTTGCCTTTTATCGAAATCTCACATGATTTATACACATCATTTACTAATAGTAATTCTCCTATTAGAGTAGCAACCATGAAAGAATAATGTAAACTAGCAGGATCTCTATCCAATTTCTTAGCAAAGCATGGTAATATATAAGAATGAGTAAAACCAGGATCGAACAGGACATATGCTCTATGGGAACATACTGATAATGTACCTGTCTTAACTGCATTTGAAACCTGAGCATCCTGTCGTGTCAAAGCAAAAACTTGAGCTGGATCTCGGCCTCAACTTCCTGATCCCCTACCAGTACCATCACTACTTGCTTGAACTAAAACTGCTCTATTTGGTCGTGTTGGCACAGATGCAGGAGGTGAAACTGGTTGTACCGATGCTTGACTAAAACTTCGTAGTTGTGGGAAATTCCTTATCAAATGACCCATTTGTCCACACTTAAAACATGTACCAGTTTTTCTGTGACACTGTCCAGTATGAGAGCTGCCACAAATAGGACATGGTGGAATTGATCTTGAATTTTGTTGGCTAACAGGTCTCATATCTCTTTGATTCATTCTTTGTTTGTTGATATTTACTGATGTCTGATTAGAGCTACCATTTCCTGTTTGAGTGAAGCACTGTGGATTTTGAAATCTTGATCCTCTGACATTAGGATTAGAACTTGTTTGAGCATTACTATCTCACTCTCTTTTTCTTCTTTTTAAACCTTCAATATCTGCTTGCTCTCGTGTTTCCATCATTCTAGCACAGTCCACAGCTGCTGAATAAGTTGCAAAATGATTCATCTGAAGGCCCACCGATTTAAACAACGGGCATATCAATCCCGAGACAAACCTCTTAATTCTATCTTTTTCAGTAGGGACCAAATATGGTGCATATCTGGACAATCAGGTAAAACGGATGTCATATTCAGAAACTGTCATGTTCGGTGTCTGTCTTAATTCTTCAAATTCTCTAGCCCTCTTGTCTCTTTCACTCATTGGCAGAAAGTGGTTCATAAATGCTTCCTTAAACTCTTCCCACTCTATTGGTGGTAAAGTAACTGTCCGTCCTTGTACATGTGTCTCAAACCATACTTGAGCCATATCAGATAGCTGAAAAGACACCAGTTCAACAGATCTTCTACTAGAGCACCCCAAAGCTCTTAGGACTCGTTCCACAACATCAATAAATATCTATGGGTCTTCTTGAACATCTAACCCAGAAAAAGTCGACAGTTTCAACTTAAGGAATTGTAGTAATGACACCTCAATCCCTGTAAGCTTATCCTCTTGCTCAGCTGTTCTTCCCAATTCTTGCACTTCAGGAGCATTTTCTGGTGGCTGGCCTTCCCTTCTACCTTGTTCTACTATAAACCCAGCCAATGTCTCTAAACTCCTATGTATACCAGCAATCATCTCAATGGTTCTATCATGTGGCTCCTGAGGAGGTTCTACTCTTTCCTCAGGAACTCTATCAGATACATGGGTATGTTCATCTTGTCTTGGGATTCTCAGACCCCGTGCACGCCCTTTACCTCTACCTCTTCCTCTAGGTCAGCATCTACCACGGCCTCTTTGTACTGGAATTGTAGATTGTGCAGACTCTTTTGTAAAGGGTGCACGTTCTACAGCTTCTTCTCTAGTGACCGCTCTAGTTTTTGGCACCATGATTTACTATACAGAATAAAATACCAATTTAAGATACTATCATATGTATTCAAACCTTACACTCGGAATTTAAGCACACTTGGAATAGGAAGGAAGTGAATATCTTATAGAATCCCTCAGCAGCACCTGAAGTATAAATATGTCTGACTCATATTAAAACTAAAGGTCCTACTACAGAATCCTTTGCTCTGATAGCCACAGAGAAACCTAATGGTCTTATACCAACTTGTCACACCCCTAATCTTAGGAACGTGAATAACACTACTACCTGATAACTTTA
Source organism: Gleditsia sinensis (assembly GCA_037074535.1). Lineage (NCBI taxonomy): Eukaryota > Viridiplantae > Streptophyta > Magnoliopsida > Fabales > Fabaceae > Gleditsia > Gleditsia sinensis. The sequence continues at coordinate 63,864,281 of CM073464.1, forward strand.
TCTTTATTTATTTGTAATAAACGTCATATTATGGCATATCAAGATAATAACATACGTTTGCAAGTTTTCCATATAACTAATTATATATGCCAAGTCTACATTTATCAATTTTACAACAGAAGCAAAGATCCTGCCTGTGGCGTTCAGAGCAACTCTAGAGTACAAATATATTCAATGCCACGTGCACAATATGTTTTCTTTACCATATGATGAGAAATGCATTTAGAATCATATATTCAATGAGTTCAAAAATCCATTTTCAAAACCATACTCTTCTTGAACTATATGCCAGATAGTAAACAAATCAGGTAATTTAATACATTTTAGAAACATATAAAATTATAAATAACTTGTAAAAAGAATCAATTATACATTTAAAGTTCAAAAAGAGCATAGGGTAAGTCATAGAAAGAATTATCTACTCGCAAAGTAAGATTCTAGATTGGATAGCCCTAAAATGCACTTTTTCAATCCAGATTTGACCAAATAAACCTAAAAAATGAGTCTATATAGTCCAAAAACTTAAGAAATGACTCCGAAAACTTGGTTAACGCAGGTCAATTGATGGGTACTATTCACAAATGAAAATACTATTCACATTAGGCAAAATCACTATTCATACCGGTCGAAAATACTGTTCACACCAATCGGAGTTACTATTCATAACACCAAAAGTTGTCAGATGACTATGAAACTTCATATCTTATTGTTTATCTATTTCCTGAATCTATCTATGGTGTCAGATTTTCAATTTAAGGTATCTAAATAGGAGTTTTAGAGTTTACCTTTTTTTAAGATTTTCTACTTCCGATCTACGAGGATTTTGCGACTGATTTAAAAAATTATTCGACCAATATTGTAGTACTCTTCGTCCTGAATCCAATAATACCCTTTGTTTTGAGATCAGATGCCCGAAAGTACTTAAGATCTAGAGAGAAAAAATGAAGGAGAGAGAAACGCTATTCATCACTGTTTTATAGAAAAAAAATTCCATCTTTTTTTTTTTAATAAATGATGGATGGACCATTTGACAATTTGCTAATTGTTAGAGGAAGTCCTTGCAAATTTTATTATTTACATTTTGACCCCTAAACTTTTAGGAAATTATAATTTGACTCCAAAAATTTTAATAAGATTTCATTGTCATCCTTAAAACATTTTAAGTACATCTTTACTCCTTTATTTCTTTTAATAATCCATACATAAATGAAAATTACTAAGATTTAGGGTTGTTACACTACACATGACCTGACATTCATGTTTGCAGGCATTGAGATTCACCGAAGAATTAATTAAATCATTATGGGTCTTCTTGAAACCCCAATTATAAAAGACACATTTTTGTAAGAAGAGACATGATAGCTAAAATCATTAATATCTAACCTAAACATTGTTGCACTTGTATGTGTTTAGAATAAATGCTTTATAGAGATAAGGAAAATAGTAATTTGAATAATGGATCTTAAATTGAAATTTTACTATCTTTTTTTTGTAAGAGGCTTTGCATAATTAGTTAATTTAAAAAAAAATGTTTCATTTGACATTATCATGAAGAGTAAAGGAAAAACATTTCATACGGAAATCAAAGGTGTAACGACTAGGGTTTTTTTAATTATAATTAACACATCAGCTAAACAACCATACAAAAGATATACATCTTATATATATAAGCATGATTTTACATAACATCAGAGATTCGCAGTATATACACGTGTAACCCTAGGTACTAAGCATACATCCCAAAAGGAAACTTATCATGTGGTTACACTCAAAACAATGGGGTTAGCCCATTTACATCAACAACACATACATAATTCCTATCCTACTAGCCCCCTGGCCATCATCCTTAGGATACTACTGGTGGAGGAGGCAACCTGGGTGCAAGTACTTCTACCATGTTGATAACCAACAGGTTCACCACTACTGTGAACTGTCCCAGGTAGAGAACGTCTATGTCTGAAGCTCAAGCAGAATAGTCAGCACCACGAACAGTATGCTGATGATCTGAACATAACACCACAAATATTGTGAGATATAAAATTCCAACAAGATCAACATCCAGTAAAATAGAAGCATAATGGAAAACTTACGTGTTATGTTCAACTGTATAAACTACAGAAAATATTTTTTTTGTACAATAAAGGTACAATATACACATACTATCTTTATACAGGTTATGCATCAATATCATGTAAATATAACAAACCATGTATTAATAAGGTACCAGTACATTGTTCATAGTGGCTCATCATTTGATAATTTCTCAATTTTCAAACCTCAATATGGCGTGAGCCCTTACCCCTCCTGCTACTCACCCACCACTGAGTTTCTTAGTCAAAGCGGTCCTTACCACATTGACCACTCTAGGCTATAGGGCATCCCCTATCCCGATACCATATCACAGCCATGACCCTTCAGTCACCTTACCTCTATAAGGTGTTGCATGTCACCGGGTCACCTTAGTTAGATAAGGGTCATACTTGACTTGTCAGTCTCCTCGATACAACATGGATGACACCTGTTGCCAGGCCATCTTGCTTTAAAAAGGATCATTCTGACCGTCATTAGCCTTAATATAGCAAGGTGACACTTGTTGCTAGGCCACCTTGCTTTAGAGAGAGTCCTCTTGACTAGTTCATGTATTTTACATGTTTTTTTCAGCCACTTGCTTGATTCTCGAGTTAAGAGCACATAAAAGAGTACAATCCAAATCCTCATAAACTAACTCCTTCTGGAGTTCATTGGCCTGGTCATCTTTTCCTTTGGATTCCTTGTTAGATCAAGACGGAAAATACAAGAGTCTTCGTGTAGTAGTCCAAAAGGATCTGGTTACGATTGAGGCAGTCCATCCCCAGAATCACGTCTATATCCTCTAGGAGTAAATAAATCAGATCCACAATAAAGGATCTGCCATATATTTTGATTGGGCTATCTTTACATACTGAATCGGTACTCATTTTTCCACCTATAGGGGTTAATACTATCAACTCAAGTGTCAATTCAGACATGAAACAATGCAGTTTCTTCACACAAGTAGATGATATAAAAGAATGAATGACACCCAAATCGAAAAGCACAATTAGAGGATAGCTATAAAGATAACATGTACCTTGAATCAAATCAGGAGCTTGTTTTGCTTCAGCTCCGCTCAATGTAAAAACTCTTCCTTTATGCCCTTTCTACCTACATCAAAAGCGAGGAACCGAATTATGGAGATAAGTTCTATTCACATGATATCGCCCACACGTCCTGCATTCGCTTCCAGTAGTATTTTGCACCAAAGGTCTAGCCACTATGGCTAAGGGTTTCTTTCCTGTCGCCATATTTCTTCCCCTAACAAAGTGGTCCTCAGCTGAGAATTCCCTCTTTCTCTTCCAAGGGGCTCATCTGTTTTTCTCTTCCTCCACTGGTTTTAGACCTTTCTCCAGCAGCTGACATTTATTAATCAGGGGAACAAACTCATGAATCTCCACACTACTGCATTACGAATTTCTAGATTCAGACCAGCTTCAAATTTAACTGCTCTCCAAGATTCATCCGGATTGTATTTCAAACAAGATGAGAACTTTGCCAATTCCTCAAATCTTGCAATATACTGGTCAATCGACCGTCCCCCTTGTCTGAGCTGGAGGAATTCAATTTCCTTCTCGACCCTAACACTTCTAGGAAAAATATTTGTCCAAAAAATTCTCTCAAAAGATAGACTAGGTAACTTGCTGACCCTGGTGAGCTAACAATTCGCTGACTTCTTTCCACCAGAACTCTATTTCTTTCAACATATACTCAGCAAAATTCACTTTCTGCTCATATGAGCACTCTAGGACCCCAAAAACTTTCTCCGTCTCCGTCAGCCACCTATTTGCAACTATAAGATCATATCTCCTGACAAAAGACGGAGGTCGGATTCTCATAAAATCTGCCCATCCATTGCCTATGTTCCTTGGGTTTTCTCCCATCTCACCATTGGCATTACTATTGTTCTGAATGTGCCACAGGATCTAATTCATGGCAAAAACCTAATCTCGAATAGCAGTGGCTAGATCTTGTAGAGTAACTTCTACACTTGGTGCTAAATTTCTCTTTGATGATGTTATTTCCTTCTGTATAAATCAAAAGAATTAGTCATTATTAAGGTGATCAAACTCAACAATAATTAAAGAAAATTTTATAATGCAATAGTGATAACATCATCAAGCATACATATTAGGAAAAATGTTAGCAATTTTTCCTTAATAATTCCAATATGCCACTCTACTCCATCTATCCACATATTATTCAAGATGATTTTAGATCAATCTAGGTAACCATCCACCCCCATGGCCACTTAGGATCAACCTGCTCTGATACCAACATGTAACGACTGGGTTTTTTTTATAATTAACACATCAACTAAACAACCATCCAAAAGATATGCATCTTATATATATAAGCATGAGTTTACATAATATCAGGGATTAGCGGTATATACACATATAACCCTAAGTACTAAGCATACATCCCAAAAGGCAAAGTACCATGTAGTTACACTCAAAATAATGGGGTTAGCCCATTTACATCAACAGCATATATACATAACTACTATCCTATTGCCCCCATAGCCATCACCCCTGGGGTACTGCTGGTGGAGGGGGTCGCCCGAGTGTAGGTACTTTTACCATGTTGATAACCAGTAGGTTCACCACTACTATGAAGTGTCCTAGGTAAGGAACATCCACAGTCTGAAGCTCAAGCAGAATAGTTAGCAACACGAAGGCATGCTGATGATCTGAACATAAAACCACAAATATAGTGAGATATAAAATTCTAGCAAAATCAAAATCCAGTAAAATAAAAGCATAATGGAAAACTTACGTGTTATGTTCAGCTATATAAACTACAGAAAACATTTTCTCTTTTGTACAATAAAGGTTCAATATACGCATACAGTCTTTATACAGATTATGCATCAATATCATATAAATATAACAAACCATGTATTAATAAGGTACCTGTACGTTGCTCATAGTGGCTCATCATCTGATAATTTCTCAATTTTCAAACCACAGTGTGGCATGAGCCCTTACCCCTGCTGCTACTCATCCTCTACTGAGTTCCTTAGTCGGATTGGTTCTTCCCACATTGACCACTTTAGGCTATAAGGCGTCCCCTATCCCGATACCGTATCACAGCCACGACCCTTTAGTCACCTTACCTCCATAAGGTGCTACATATTGTTGGGTCACCTTAGTTAGGTAAGGGTTATCCTAGACTTGTCAGTCTCCTCAATACAGCATGGGTGACACCTGTTACTAGGCCATCCTGCTTTAGAGAGGATCATTCTGACAGTCAGTCGCCTTAATACAGCAAGATGACACCTGTTGCTAGGCTACCCTGCTTTAGAGAGGATCCTCCTGACTAGCTCATGTCTTTTACATATTTTTCTAGCCACTTGTCTCAACAAAGAGCATACACATTAATCATCATAAGTATAGTCAACATTTGCTCTCATGCATACTATAACAACTCATCATATAACATAAAGTAAAGCATACATGCACTTGCATCTTTTCATAACATCCACATATCATTTACCCCTTTTTGGTTGCACATAAAAATGATTTATGGCATTTAAATATAGCATTCATGCTTCATTCCTTCATGCCTTCATAGTTAATTCAAAAAATATTACACAACCAATTAAATACTAAAATTTTCTTTTTATATATATGACTCATAAACTCCAATTATCATTTCATAAACATTGGTTATTGGTTAAGATTCAAAAAGGAAACAAAAAAGCAAAAAAATGAGAAAAACAACATGAAGCACGGCCTAGCCGTGTCACCAAGCATGACTGTGCTTCGTGCTCGTGCTTCCTCCCCGTGCTCCCTACATCATGCTCGTGTTTCCCAAAAACCAGCACAGAGCATGGCCTAGCCGTTCCTCAAAGCATGGCCATGCTCTGGGCGCAAAACTCAGAAAAACTCTCTTTTTTCTCCCAAAACTAGCCATCAAACCAAGAAAACATCGAAACCAACATTTTAAGCATATAAAATACATATTATCCACAACACATAACCTTCAAAATCAAGGATTAAACTCCAAAATCTAACCACAAAAATTTCTCACAAATTACCACATCATATACTTATATAAAAGTCAGCCATCAACACCATAAATACATCATCAATGTTTCCCTCTACCCTACCATCATGCTTCCATTAATGCAAACTAGACACCCATAAATTCATTCAACCAAAAAAGCTCATAAATAGGGTGTTAATCTTACCTTTTTACACCACCCAAGTTGTTTTTCTCATTAGCTTCCACCACCAAACTGCAGATTTTTCCCCACCATTAGATTTTCATGGAAGCTCATGGACACACACAAGGTTAGGGAAGATCAAAGAGTCCAAAACTTACCTTTTCCCCCTTTAGATTTTAGCTTTCTCTCTCCTCTTCTCCTTTCTTCTTCTCTTTCTCTTTTCTTTCTTCCTCCCTCTCCTCCTTGCCTTGGGCTTGCTTTTTGCTTCTTGGTGGTTGGCAACTTGTTTACCAAGTCAAGGGAAACAATAAAATATTACAAGCTTCTTGGAGAAGCTTCTTCTCCCTTAACCAAAACCCATCTAAATCTCTAAGTATTACAAAAACGCCATGCCATTACTTTGGGACTAACCATTAGTTAAGGCCTTGTTTGGTGAGTTGAAAAATTTTCCAAATGTTTAATCTCCTCTTGAGGTGTATTCCAATAGCTTTTTGTGCAACTCTCTTCATAGTTCCTTGTCACTATTATTGTTACCCATTTCTGGTCCTACAGGCAAAGAAATTACTATTCTTTCCTTAGTTCTTCACTTCAAAAATGAAAAATTATTTATTTAATACTCATAATTATTTTCTTATACCCATTTTATCCCTTTTAATCCTTCTCAACATCCTATTTTGTGAAGATAATTAATAGGAATTCAGGATGTTACAAAAGGAAGATGAGCTTGCTTTGGCTAATATCCAACATGTTCACTTTCAGCAAGTTCAGTTCAAGCCTTAGAAAATTGATGCTTCTATAAGGTTTAGCTTTTGACTTAAAGTTTGAATTAGAAAAGGAAAAAAGAGAGAAGTTTGAAATCTACCTATTAGAAACATGTTCAAAACTTCCAAAATCATCACAATACTAACTAATAGCATATAAATATCTTCACTACAAGAAAATAGATTATTAGTGGCGATTCTTAATGACAACATAAAAAAATTGTTATTGAAAATTAATGACGAATTATATAGGGCACCACTGAATGTCTTATTTTTATTGGTGACTTATATAGATCGCCATTGAAAATGGAGTTAAAATATGAAAAAAAAAAAGGAAAGAACATTGTTGCTAAGATCATTATCTTAGAATTAGCTAGTATAATTTGTAAATAACTACTCTTTTTTCTTTAAAATTTAACTAGTTACATTCAATTAAATATTTGTATTTAAACCAATTATAGTTCAATATAATATTAAAATGCAACTACAAAAGAATAAATTTTCAATGGCGATTTTCAATTGCAACCTGAAAAGTTACCACTAAAAACTACTTTTAGTGATGAAATATATGGGTCGCCACTGAATGTCTGATTTTTAATGGCGACTTATACAAGTCCCCATTGAAAGTAGAGTTGAAATTAATATAAAAAAAAGGAAAGAATAATGTCACTAAGATCATTGTGTTAGAACTAGCTGATCTAATTTGTAATTAATGACTCTCTCTTTTTTAAATGTAACTAGTTACATTCAATTAAGTATTTGTATTTGAATTAATTGTAGTTAAATATAAATTTATATATTAATAATATTCTTTTTATTATGATTTTAGCAACATAACTAATTTGTGAATTACATTTTTTTATTTTTGATTATTATGTTTGTAGTTAAATATAAAAATCTTAATAATGAAGAAATATATAAGGGGAAAAAATTACGCATTAAACTTTTAATAGCAACTTATTAAATTTACCACCAAAAGTATAAGTTTAATGGCGACTTTTTTACTTTTAATAGTATTTTTTATGGTTTAGTGGCAACTCCAAAAAGTCACCATAAAATTTTTTTAGCGATGGCTGAATAAGCGACGACTTTTAGACACCACCAAAAGTTTATTTTCTTGTAGTTTTTTTTGGTTAATTAACTTCAAGAGCAATAACCAATGGGTATAAAAATTTCTAGTTATCTAAACCATGTTCATAGTTATATGAAATCATCAGAAATCCAACCCAATCAGAATGATAGTATATAAATATTTGTTTCCTCGTTTTTCATCTAATGAGCAATATAACTAATGGGTATAAATATCTATTGCATCGCTTTGTATTTTAATAGCCAGTTTAAAGAAAATAAAAATAAAAAGAAGATGGAATCAAGTTATGCCAATTTAAAAAAAAATAGTATAAACATTATTTTAAATAGACATTATGGGATGCATCAATTTAGAGAAAAAAATTGTACTTGTAATATCCCTAATTTCATTTCTTTTATTAATAAAGGTGCATAAATATTAAATAAAAGAAATAAAACTTATTAAACAATTTTTAGATATCTAAAAAAATATAAGCTTTAGAAATTCTTCACTTTATGTATAAGCATAGAAAATGTTTCTAACGTTAAGGGAATAGGTAAAGAGAGAAAATCTAATAGGAAATATTAGAAATAAGTTCCTAAAGAGAGGCAAAATTTTTGGGTAAGGAAAATAAATTTTTGAGAAGTAATTAAAGGTCTTAATATTTCAAGAAGATCGAATTAGGGTAATTTTTCTTAATTTAAGAACTAGAGTTCCTAAGTTGAACATCTTCACCCATATATTGGGCCTTCACCCATATATTGGGCCTTCACCTATGGATATTTTGTAACATCCCTAATTTCGTTTTTTTTATTGATAATTAAGGAAATAAAGTTTATTAGACAATATTTTAGATATATAAGGAAATATAATCCTTAGATATTCTTCACCTTATGTATATGCATAGAAAATGTTTCTAACATTAAGAGAACAAATAAAGAGGAAAAACCTAATAAGAAAGAAATTAGAAATAACATACTAAAGAGATGCAAAATTCTTGGATAAGGAAGATAAATTTTTAGAAACAAGTAAAGGTCTTAAAATTTCAAGAACATTGGATTAGGGTAATTTTTCCTAATTCAAGAACTAGAGTTACTAAGTTTAAAATCTTTACCCAAACATTGGTCTTTTTACCTATGGACACTTCATATAGAGTTTTTCTACTTCACATAAGTTTCTAGCAAGCCCATTGGATAACCTAAGTAAGAAATAAAACATAGACTTGGACTAGGATATAGTAATTGGACCAATAGCCCAAAAATTATGAAAATGTGACCAAGCCCTCCAAGAAAGGTAGAATTTTATCCAAAGCAAAGAAAATGGGTAGGAATAAGCCCATAATGGGTAGGAATAAGCCCAAATCCAAGACAAAAAATAAAATAAAATAAATTAGGTGATGATATAATAATGTAATAATAATAAAGAATAGGTTACATGGCATTAAGACAAAAATTTAGCAAGTGGTGTGATTCTACATTCATCATTTTGGCAAGTGGCATGATAATACAAGGCTTTAGGACAAAAACATCTATATCCTACACTCATAATTTTAGCAAGTGGTATGATAATACATGGCATTAGGACAAAACATTCATATCCCACACAAATAATATCAACCAAATAATAGAGATTCAAGGGCTAGAAATTTGCCACCTAAAAAGGCAAACCTATCATACTTGTTTAAGACAAAAGAAAATGGAAATGAATCCCTAAATCAAAGGGACCTTGTCCCTTATCTTAAGAACATATCATCATAATTTTCAAACTACAAATCTCCTTTTCCTATGCATATCTTGACTAAGGAAGAGGAAGACAAGAACATAAGTTGTTTGTTTTCCAAAAATTCAACAAAGTGTATCCTAATTGTGATAAGGTAGACCCATGATCATGAAAGGTGTATTATTTAGTGGTCTATTTAAGCAAAACCCACCCCTACAACATTTTAATTTCGTCCAAGTGAGGAAGAGAGAAAAATAGAAGTAAGGTAGAGTGAGGAAATGAGAGAAAGAGAGGAGAAGAAAGGAAGGAAGAAGAAGGAGAAGTTTAGAAGGCTAAGTATTCAAGGTAAGTTACCTTAATCTCCTCTTGAGTCCATTTTTCTTCTTCATCCTTGAGGTTCAAAAATTCACCCTCCTTCTCTTACCTAAGCTGCTAGAAAAGCTAAGGGAAGAGAGGAATCTTGCTACTTCTTCAAGAGGAAACAAGAAAACCAATTCACTAAGTAAGCTAGGGAGATTCTTAGGTAAGTTTAACAATATTTCTTTTTGAAGAAAACTTTTGAAACTTATAATATTTATATGAGATTTTGATCTTAGAACTTTGATGATTGGTCATGGATGTTGCTATGTCATGTTACATATTGATCTTTCATGTGATGTATGTTTGAATACTTAGGCTGGTATAGAAAGTTCTGAATGGGTATGGCTATGGTTGGCAGAATTTTAAGTTTCGGTGTTTTAATTTTTGGGAACAATCTATAAGGAATTAAAATAAATGGTTAACATAAGAATTAAAGTTATATGTGTCATGGATTTTTAGCCACTGGAATCATTCAATTTGGAGTCCATATGAGGTAGATATGGTCCGATTAGTAGTCAAAGGTCAGAAAATGGTTCATCAGGGAAGAATATGTTAGGATAGTTTCTGTATTTTAATTTCTGGGAATTCTCTATATGGAATTAAAATAAATGGTTAATATAAGAATTATAGCTATGTGTGTCATGGATTTTTAGCCACTGGAATAATTCAATTTAGAGTTCATATGAGGTAGATATGTTTCGATTAGTAAACAAAGGTCAGAAAATGGTTAATCAGGGAAGAATATGTTAGGATAACTTCGGTGTTTTAATTTCTGAGAACATTCTATAAGGAATTAAAATAAATGGTTAACATATGAATTATATATTTATGTGTCACGGATGTTTAGCCACTAGAATCACTTAATTTGGAATTCGTATGTGGGAGATATAGTCAGATTAGTAATTAAAGGTTAGAACCTACCCGAGAAGAAATAATATTGTATTTAAGGGAGTAATAACACCAAGATTTATTACTATTTTGCTGATATGATTAACATAATAGTTTCATATAATTGTCTTATCTTTCCATAGACACCAAGATCACCTCAATCAGAGTTAAAATGAGGGAGTTATACTCTAATTAGTGAGCAAATGTCACAGAGCATGACCAGGCCGTGTTCTGGGAGCTTCAAGCACGGGCTAGCCGTGTTCGAGGCTGTTTTTGAGTACATTTGAAGTATTTTTAAAGTATGGCCATATCCTGGAATATGGCCAGACCGTGTTCGAAGTTGATGAAGCCTATTTTCAATATTTTTCTACCCTAGATGAACCTCTTTAACTATAGGGTAATAGTATAAATCAAATTGGAAGAAAATGCTCTATAAATTTGTAAGAACATGTGTTAGAAATGATATAAATAAAAAGAAATTGACTAAAGGCCAAGCATAAAGAAAATGAAGAGAGGAAATTAATATTTAAAAAAGAAGACGAATCTTATAAATAAAAATAATAAATGACTAGCATATGCCATAGCCATTGCCATTGTATGAACTTCTTACCATCTTAAGTGTGAAATTCTGACATGGAAATATTTTATAAAGTGATATTTGAAATGGTTATGTTCATGGCATGATTACCAATGATTTATGGTCATAGTTATATTTTGATGAACATACTTGTTATTGAAAGCATATTTTTGGCTATCATTGTGAAAAGAAAAAAAATGAGCACGGTCACATGGCAATCCATGTGGTGCACCAGTAGGGGACGCCCTACCAACGGTTTTGATCATGTTAATGAGAAAAGAAAGAGAAAGTGGGCCATGTCGGACGGAGTGAGAAAAGCTCGTACCAGAGAGTAGAGGATATTCACCCTGACCGGGGTAACTTGAAATGAAAATAAGTTGATGGCCATCATATGATATTCTGAAAATAGTTCATCCTGTCATACATATCATTATTGTATGATTCTTATATGCATAGATATAATGCATTCAT